>VXBW01002685.1:108678-120814 GCA_013400375.1 Thinocorus orbignyianus
GAGCACCCTGGCTCCAAGCCAGGCAGAGAATGGGGGGCTTGGCCCAGACCCCGCTTTTCCCCATCCCCGGCATTGCTGCCATCCGCCCGGAGAAGTGCCAGCTCCGGGGGGGCCAGTGGTGCTGGGGGTGGAGGGGACAGGTCCCTGCTCCTGCGGGACGAACCCCAAGCCCGTGCCCGGCGCAGGGAGGGGGCTGTGGGGGGATCCAGAACCNAAGGTGCCTATGGGCTGCCGGGGCAGCCTCCTCTACAGCACTTCATGCTGCTGCTGGGTCGCCTCACTCACCACCTGCAAGGAGAGAAGCACCATGAGATGCCATTCTGTGCTGGCACCGGAGCCCTGAACATGGGGAGAGGCACTGTGCTTGGTCCCCACTGCGTCCCCCCCACCCAACCCTCCCCAGTGCCACCCTGCACTCACCTCTCCGTCACGGGTTTCGATGGTTTTGATCATCACGGTCTTTTTGGTGTGCACTTCAGAGCCACGCTGATCTGGGCTTGTCTCTGTGGGTGGGAAGACACAGGGGCGTGTGGCATGGGGACACAGCAGTAGGGCTGGGGCCACTGGGGGGCTTCAGGAGCCCTGGCTTAACCCCCACCTCAGCTCATGGCAACACCCAACTGAGTGTCCCCACCCCAGGGGCTCATTGTAGCGCCCATGGGTCCCTGACCCACCAATCTAGTTGCAGCCCCCCAGGAGGGAAATTTACCCTCACACTAGGGACCCACAGGGACTCATCCCAGGCCCCCCTCCTCACAGGGTGATGCTCACCTCGGAAATTGAGTGCGGAGGCAAAGGTCTGGTGCATAGGGATGCTGATCCTGTGGGAACACAGAAGGAAGAACTGAGTAACAGCCACCACCAGTCCTTGGGCAGCTCTTCATGGGGTGGGACCCCAAAAAAACTGCTGACCCCGCTGGTTCTCCCACCTTGTCCTGACCCCTGATGCTCACCGGTTCTCCTCGCCCTCCAGCAGCTTGCGGTAGGTGGCGATCTCCACATCCAGGGCCATCTTGACATTGAGCAGGTCCTGGTACTCACGCAAGTGCCGGGCCATCTCATCCTTCAGGTGCCGGATTTCCTCCTCCAGCCGGGCGATGGTGTCCTGGTACCCACCGGCCTCCCCAGCGAAGCGCTCCTCCATCTCCCGCATCTGGCGCATCAGCGAGTCATTCTGGGGGGGACAAGAGGGTCCAGTGAGGGGGGAAACCCAGACGGGCCAGAGGGGTAGCTGGGGTGGGAGCTGGGGGTGCTGGAGGGTCCTAGGGGAGAGCCAGGGACTCAGGGAGAGGCGTGGCCAGCCCTGGGCTGACTTCAGCTGTCCTGGTGCTATCATGGGTGGATGTCACCCACCATCTGCCCAGTGCTGAGCAGTAGGGTCTGGCAGGGGCAAGCTGGGCAGGTGGTGGGCAACCTCTGCCAGGTGGCCAGGACCCCCAGCAAAGCCATCCTACCCCAGTGGGAGGACATGGAGGGATGCAGGAGCAGCGGATGTCTGCCTGGGGGTGGCACTGCCACACTGGCAGCTGCTGGCTGGCTTCTCTGACCATGGCCATGCCAGAGCAGCACTGTTGTGCCTTGTTTGTTTGCAACAACCTTCCCAACCTGCAACTAGACACCCCGAGCCCTGTACCCGCCTGCCGGGAGCCTCCTGCTCTGGAACACCTTTTAGAATCAGCGCCTTGACCCCAGGGCTCTGCCAAAACACCTCACAGAGGCACAGCGTGCAACCCAAATTTAGGGAATTAATCCCCCTCCCTACAACAGCAAATCAGAGAGCTGTGAAAAGGCCTCCACCCCAGAAATTTTTCGGAGGTCTCCAAGCAGCAGGTCACTGCAGGGAAGCTGGGGGTCACCCTGACGCTGCCCATGGCTCACCGTGCCCTTGAGGGCATCGATCTCGCAGGTGTAGGACTGGATCTGGTGCCGGTACTCCAGCATCTCCTGTTTTGCCTGCCGCAGTGCATCGTTGTTCTTGTTGGCCGCCTGTGTCAGGTCAGATACCTGGGGAGAGAGACCAGGGTCAGTGGGCAGGGCCACTGGGAGTGCCAGGACCCACCACGTCAGGGCCAGCCTGGAGCTCACCACCTCCCGCACCTTGGACTTGTACCACTCCTCAGCCTCGGCGATGTTCTTGGCAGCAATGCTCTCGTACTGGGCGCGGATATCCCGCAGAGCAGCCGTCAGGTCGGGCTTGGAGATGTCCATCTCCACCTGGATGTGCTGCTCCTGCAGCTGAGCCTGCAGCTCCCGGATTTCCTGGAGGGGACAAGGTGACACCTCAGGGCATCTGCTCCATCCACTGGCCCCACAGGTGCCCACGGGAAAGGAGGGCTGCCCCTGACCTACCTCTTCGTGCACCTTCTTGAGGAAGGCGATCTCCTCCTGCAGGGATTCAATGCGTCTCTCCAGGTCAATACGTGCCAGCGTGGCTGCGTCCACGTCCTGGAGGAACATGGGGAGCACGGGTCAGCAGTGGGGACACAGAAGGAGCACAGGGGACTGTGCATAGGGGCTGGAGGGTGCAAAGCTGTTCCCAGGGCCATGCCCCAGTGCTGGGGCCGGGCTGCTGGGGAGGTGATGGGATGGGAGGGAAGGCAGACAACCCGCTCCATGCCGGGGGGCCAGTACTCACAGCTCTGAAAGCAGCCAAGTTGTTCTCAGCCTCCTCCTTCAGCTGGATCTCCTCTTGCAGCCTGTGGGCAGAGAGAGGAGGTCAGGGGCACCGGGAGGGAGCCCCGTCCCCTGGCAGTGGTGTCCCCCCAAGCGGTCCCCCGAGCTCAGCGCGTCCCAGTGGGAAGATGTCGGGTTGTCCTGCATTCCCGGCGGGCGGCGGGAGGGCTGGCAGGGGGCCAGGGTCTCTTCCTCCCATTCCCTATTATAGTCAACGCCGCAGAGAGTACAAAGGCATGAGGTCAGCTCGGTGCCACAGGCGCTGCCCCGGCCCTTATAGGGCAGAGTGGTCGGCAGCCGGGGGGACAGAGCGCAGGGTCCGACACGGGGGTCCTGAGTGATGGCCACCATCTGAGCCCTGCTGGGGAGAGCAGGGCAGGTGGGATGGGAGTATGGAGGGGGGACCACTGGGGTGTGAGGCCAAGGTCAGGGCTGGGTGGCCAGGCTGTGCCAAGGGAAGGGGCAGTGCCGCAGGCTGTTGACCAGGGGGAAGGCGGCAGGGAGGAGAAGGAGGTGCCTGGGTGGTGCTGGCACAACAGGGTGTCAGGAACCTGACACCCGTTTGTTCTGGGCCCTGCTCCTCTCCTGACATTCAGGGGTCCTCCAGGCTGCCATCTCCAGCCTCCCAGCATCAGGGGCTCTGCCCCATCAGGACCCCAATGCTGGCCGTCTGGGCCACAGGCTGGGGTCATGGGGGGGGCAGCAGATCACCCCCAGGAGACGGAGGGACTCGGTGCCCCTGGGCACAGGGGCCAGGAGGGAAGGTGCAGACCAGCATCAGAGCAGGCAGTTCCCCGTGAGCATCCATCCCTGCTGCCAGGTTCCTTCTCACTGGTCAGTCCCTGGGGGGGTCACTCAGCCCAGCTGCCCTTGTGGCTTTATCCCCCTGGCCCCAGCCCCCTCCCGAACACCAGCCAGCCCAACAGCATCCTTGGGGGATTCCTGCTGCTCCCGAGGCACTGTGGACACCCACGGCAGGCCTGAAGCATCCCTGGCCTGCGGAAGTGGGGCCGCTTCCTCCCCTCCCTCCTTCGCGTCCGGAGCTGGTGGAGCACCCCCCCACCACCACCACGTCATCCTCCTCCTCGCTTCCGCTTGCTTGTCTGGCTCCGTCTGTCTGACCGTCCCTCAGGTCTCAGGTCACCCCTGGGCTTGCCAGCCCTCCCTGATGTGAGCAGGGATGGGGACCCTGAGGGAGAGTACTCTCATACCCCGGCTCTGGAGGTCCTGTGGCACCACAGCTCGGCCACATCCCCACTGGAAGGGAGTGCAGGGGGGACACTCCTGCCTGCCAGAGACGTTCTGCCCTCTGGGTGCTGCCTAGGTGCCTGGCAAGGACTAGCAGTGGCCATCTGAAGTGCCCTGATGAGATGCCCAGTCTGGGACCGCTTCCCCTGCCCCACACTGTGGCACCGGGTCCCCCTCGACTGCCCCACACCAAGGGTCAGGGAGCACCCAGCACTGGCAGAGCGGGTTGCAGGTGCCCTTTTCCCTCCCAAAGTTCAGAGCCACCATACCAGGACCTGGCACCCTGTAAAGTGCCTTGCAGGTGGGAGCAGACAGCAAGAGGCACAGCCGGGATGCTCTCCCACCCTGAGAAACAAGGAGAGCGGGACAGGGGAGTGGATCCGTGATGGGCTCCAAGCATGGGACACAAGGACAGTAGTGAGCACCCAAGGAGCTGCCAGGGCAAGCTCTGCCACCGCCCATCCCTAGGAATGGAGATGCATGGATAGATGCCCACAGGGACAGAGCGGAGCCCTCCACTCACCTCTGTTTGAGCTTCTGCAGGTCATCAAGCAGGTTGTCACGCTCAACCTCAACACGAGCCCGCTGGCTGGTGAGCACATCTATCTGGCGACGGAGTTCCCGCAGCTCCTCCTCGTACATTTCGGCCACGCGGGTGGGCTCCTTGCCCCGCAGGCGGTTCACCTCGGCTACCATCAGGGCATTCTGCTGCTCCAAGAAGCGCACCTTCTCAATGTAGTTGGCGAAGCGGTCATTGAGCTCCTGCAGCTCTACCTTCTCGTTGGTGCGGGTCTGGAGGAACTCCTGGTTCATGGCATCGGCCAGGCTGAAGTCCAGCAGCTCACCGGCACCTTGGTAGGCACTTTGGTAGGAGCGCAGGGGTGTCACACGGGTGGTGCGGAAGGTGGACAGGCTGGGGATGGCTGAGGTGCGGGACACCTGGTAGACACGGGAGGTGACGGAGCTGCCGCTGCTGCCCTTGCTCCCGAAGGAGGCGCGGGGGAAGACCGGGGAGCCACCGAAGGTGCGGCGGTAGGAAGAGACCCGCTGGCTGGAGGAGTAGGACTGGCTCATGGTGGCGGCAGTGGTGGGGCAGCGAGGCCGGAGCAGGGAGCAGGCGGCGGAGACTGGCGAGCGGCCGGCAGCTCGGAGAGGCTTCGGCAGGGGACCCGCGGCGCCGCTATTTGTATCCTGCTGACATCACCCGCCCCTCCTGCTGCCGGGCAGCTGGGGGATGCTGCTGCGGGGGGGAACTGCCACTAGCCCCCGCCCACCACCCCTCACCTGCCCACGCCACGCGGCTGCGGGCCCCCGGGTCGACGATGACGATGACTATGGAACCCCAGGCACCCCCAGACTCTGCCGATGTATCAGACTCCCCCCTGACCACCCACTGTGTTACCTCGTCCCAAGAGGTGCAGGGGGAGGAACGGGGGACAGGAGCTCCCAGACCCCTCTCAGGGTGCAGTGACACTCACGGGGGGGCCCAGACAGAGAGATGGCCTGGGGTTATACCGGTGGGGAATGAAGGGGTCTCAACCCTTCATACCATCACTTGAACCCCTTGAACCAGACCCCACGGCCTTGAGCACCCCAAAATACCGCTGCTGATGCCCTGACCCACCCCAGGGGAAGAGCACCAGGCTCAACTCTCCATGTGGGGCCAGACTCCAACACCCCCCCCCACAGAAAGGGTTCAAGGGAGGGCCCTGGGGAGGGGTTGGTGTGGGAGGATCCCTGTCCTGAGTGTGCTTGTGCTGACCTACTGCTCAACCCCCCCTTTCTGATATGGGGGGCTGAGCACAGGCCCAGGGCTGGGCACTTTCGGGGTGCTGCTGAGTGACCCCGAGCAGGTGCTGGATCCAAAGCAGGACCAGTGATGGTGACGTCACCCCCCAGGTCCTCTCTCTGGCACATTCCTGAAGCAGCAGGCACCCAACCAAAATAGCCTCCCGAGCTCATACGCGTGGGACATACGTGGTATTTATAGCTGGGGGAGGCACCCCGTTAACCCTTCTTGCACCAGGCATGTGGAGACCACAACGGGACAGGGACCCTGCCCAGAGCAGCCCCAGCCCCTCTCTGGACCCTGTCATCTCAAGAGCAGGACAAGGTCCCCAGGTCATCCTGAAGCACTGCAAGCTCTGCCCCATCTCCTCAGCCTCCCTCTTGGCATGGCAGTACTTCGAGGAGCAGAAAGCTCAGCCCAGCTCCCCAAACCTTCCCAGAAAGGGGAACACCCCAGTTTGCCCAAGGACCTCCACCATGGCTTCCCACCATCTTCAGGCCCGAGCAGGGACCCCTGGGGCAACTCACAAACCCAAGCTAAAGATGACATCCTGAGGGAGGGGGGCTGTGCTGGGGAACCCTTGGGGGGTTGCCCCTTGCCTGGGCAGCACCCCTTCTCCCCTGCCCCACTGGCACACCTGGTTACCTCCAGCCCTGCCCAAGCCAAGCTGTTTTGGTTGACATCATCTGGCAGAGCCCCAGCGCTTGTGTCCCTGGAGGCCCTGCCAGAGGGACTGCCGTGCCACCCACCGGGCACCAGGTGACTCAGCAGCAGGAGCAGGACTCAGCCCTGCCTGGCCCCACACCTCCTGGACCCTCCACCCTGTCTGCAAGGTCAGATGCCAAGCTGTGCCAAGGCTTGCCCATGGCAGCATTGGCATGGAAAAGGATTGGGTTTGGTCACAGCAATGTCCTCAACTATCTCGGCTCTGGGAAGCACTCCTGCGTGGCTGCTCCCTGACACCTGAGGGGGCAGCAAAGTTTTGGGCCCCACAGCCATGCCAGTGGGCAGAGTCTTGGTGCCTCACATCCCTTCTACCCCCCCAACCCCTCCATCCCCTGAGCCCCTTCCAGGCTGCCTAGTCACAGCGTAATGCAGCAGCTTCCCGGAGGGTGCACGCTGCCTGGCGGAGCCTGCCTTTAAAAGGGAAGGTATTTCCAGATGGGTTTGTTTCATCCCAGCACAAGGGGGGAGGATGAAAGGAAGGGGGGGTTGTGGGGTGTGGAGGGGAGAAGATGGAAAAACAGACAGCATCCTTCCTCCTCCTGGCCCTGCTCCGAGAGCACCCTGCACATCCGCAAGCCTCGCACGTGTGCCCTGCTCGCCCCACGAGTGCCGTCAGGGTGGAACACCAGTCCTGGGTACAGAGGGGCAGGTGGGCGCCCACACCAATGTGGGGGACCCCAGGAGACTGGGCAAGCACAGTGCCAGCTCTGCTGTTCAGCCCTCCCTTCCTGTGCCCCCCATCCCGCTGCCCAGCTGGCTGGGTGTATAGGCAGGATGGGACCCCAAGGGATGGCATGTCCGGTGGTGCTCAGCACCCTGTTCTGGGGCTTCAGACAGGGTGATGTGAAGCCCACCCCAGGTCTGGAGAGCCCTGATCTCCAATCCCATTACACAGGGCGGGCAGGTACAGGGTCGGTGTGCCCCAGGGAGGGGAAACTCACTCTTGGGCACTGCTTCTGGAAGGGGAAGCAGCTCAGAGGGGTTAAACTGGAGCATCTTCCTCATCCCGTTCTAGGACAAACTATCTGAAGTGGCCTTTCCTCAGCTGCTGTGACAGCCTTCCGGGATGGCTGTGTGCAGGCAGGGCCCCATGGCTCGCAGAGGGCGGACAGGCGCCTCGGACTTTCCGCAGGCTCTTAGGAAAGCCCCGTCTGCAGATGCAAGATCTGGCAGCATGAGGAGCAGGACCTGGGGACCCTGCCAGAGTCCTATCCCAGGGACATGTCCCCAGGCACTCTGTGCCACTGAATCCCCAGGGGCTGTGAGAAGCGCAGAGCAGCAGTGCAGGGGTGCAGTGTGGGGAGACAGTGGGAGAGAAGCTGCCCCCCCCTCGCCCAGCCCTGTTCAGCCTCCCCGAGGCTCCATCCCAGGCCAGGCTGACCCAGACCAGCGGAGCCTGGGAAGCAGCTCCCAAGCCCCAGCGCTGGCCTGGCCCCAGATCCCGTCGGGCCCTAGGATGAGGCTGCTGCCGGGAAGGCATTGGGAGCTGGAATGTCAAACAACTCCCTCTGGTCATGACATCTCTGTGAGTGAAGCCAGCTGCATCCCGTGGCCGCCCCTCCTCCCCGGCCCTCCCTCCCCGCTGTTCCCCCAGGATTTAAGCTGCCCGGGGACAGCCTCCCCAGGCTGTGGGCATCTTGGGGCTTGGAGCTGGGCAGGATGCGGGGACTCATTTCTGGCCTCTCCTCAGTCCCATACACAGGGCCCTTGTGCCCCCCCTCACGCCTGGCCCTCAGGGGTGAGCCGAAGGATGGGAATGAAGCAGCCAGAGTGTCCATCCCCCTCCTTCCTGGCCCCTGGCCGTCTCCCTCCATCCCGCTCCTTTTACAGCCAAGAGCCTCTGAGACGCCTTTACCCTAAGAGGGAAGGACCGTGCGGTCCATTCCCCGGCGCTGACGGACCCGGGGCGCGTGCTATTGTCTAAATAGGAGATAGTTCTCCTTCCTTGCCCTGGACCGTGGCCCAACCCGGCCCAATGGGGTCACAGGAGCTGATGGGTGCCCATCAGGATGCAGGTCTCCCTGCCAGCTGCTCACCCCAGCTGCCCCTGTGCCTTTGCCCAACCCAGGACCCAGGGCTGGCAGTGTGGGCACACAGCCTGTCCCCACCATCAGTGTCCCTGGGTGATGGGGATGCTGGGGATGCTGGCCTGTGTTTTGAGTGGTACAGGGATGCTGAGGGTGCTTGGCTGCCCCCACAGCACGTGGGGGTGTCCAGCTGTCCCCTGTAAACCTCAATGGATGCTGAGATCGTTTCCTTGCCCCCCTGGGTCTACATAAGTCCTCAGGGTGAGTTGTCCCCGTGATCCACAAGGACGCAGTGGGTGATCTGTTGCCCCCAGTGCCATGTGGATGCTGGAGGAGACCAGCTACCTCCATATCTATACAGATGCTCGAGGCATATGCCTGTCCCCATCACTCTTTTCCAGTTAGCCCTGTCTTCCTTGGGACTGTTGGGGATGTTCACCCATTCCTGCAGCCCAGGAGCCGGTTGGGGACATTCGCCTGCCACTGTAGCTATGGGATCCCAAAGATCCCCAGCTGCCCTCATGGTCCATGTGGACGTAGGGATGACTGGCCACCCTTGCGGTCCATGAGGATGCTGGGGTGTCTGTCTGCCCTCCCGCAGGCCTCCATAGCATCACCCATGCCAGTGAGATGAAGTAACAGTTACCCGCTGCATCACTGGCGGCTCATGCGAGGAACGGTGGCCGTTCGCTCAGCCCCCAGCAATGCCCGGGCAGTGACTTCACTTTCCCATGCTCAGACGCGTGGGCCAGGACCCGGGGGAGCTGCCTCCATGGGTGCCATCCCTGCGCTCATCCTGGCAGGGAGGGGGTCCGGGCAGCCTGGCAGGCGGGAGGACAAGGGGGCGGCACTTCCTTGGAGCTCCGCTGTGCTTACAGGCTCTGTCCTGGGACACCTCTCCATTAACCCCTTCCAGCAGGGATCAGCTCTGGCTGCCCAGCCACAGAGCCACCCGCCGCCCCAGGGAAGGCTTCCCAGAGCAAAGCCTGTGCACACCCCACCCTGGGCTGCCAGGGGATGTGGGAGGGGGCACAGCGTCCTGTCCCCACCACTCCTGCCCCTGCCAGGCACCTCTGGGCACATGAAAACACCCTGAGAAAGAGCTGGTGCCTGTTCTGGGGGCTGCCTTTGGCTCGCTGCTGCACTGAGGGGTCCATGGGGCGGAGAGGGATGGGGACAGGAGCAGTGCCTTCCCAGCATCGTGTTGTCAGGGCAGGGGGTGGCCGCGGCAGGTGCTGCGCAGCCCCCGGCACCCAGCCAGGGGTGAGTCAGAGCCCACCCGGAAATAGGCAGCCGGAGCTTTTTCTGGAAGCCCCGCGGCTCCAGGAATAGCCGCAGAATGCCAAGGCGCTGCCCTTTACTCGCTGGGCTGGACAAGGGCCACACCCGGCGCTGCCACTCACCCCCTGCCCGGGCCACCCCACGTCTAGGCACCCCCCGTTCAGGACCCACACCCCCCAGGACCCATCTACCCCTAGCCACCCACATCCTGCGGGCACCCACCCGTTCCAGGCACCCACTGGCTTGGGGGGGCCATGAACTCCAGTCATCCACACTGCAAATGTCACCAGATGTCCCCAAGGCATGGCCTGGGGACCACTCAGCAGCACCCGGCCCTGGGCTGGGTGCCTGCAGCAGTGGTGAGGGGTGATGCTAGTGGGAAGAAATGGGGGATGGCTGTCTGACACCGATGTCCCTTTGGCAGAAGGGACATCGTGGTCCAGCTCCAAGCCAAGGTCCTGAGTGCCTGATCCCAGCTTGGTCCCGTCTCAGCGAGGCGCTGGCCCTGTGTTTTGCTGTGGTGGCTGCGGTTGACATGGAGACCCCCCAGCTGTCTACTTGAAGGGTGCCAGGCGCTGGGGGTGCTCCTCCCTTTTGTGGGGGGGGAAGAGGCAGGTGCTGGGGGCTGGGAGCATAAATCCAGGGCTGTCGTGAGCTCCTGGTATGGCAGGTCTCGGGGTCAGGGGCAGCAGGACCACCAGTTTCCAGTCCCCAGGACACGAACGGAGTCTCCAGCTAACAGAGTGCCTACACTGGTGACTCAGGAGCTGGGAATCCAGCTGGCACTGAGCACCTGCGTCCCATGTACTGCTCACAGGCTGCCACGTCCCTCCTAAGACCACACACCCATCATTGGGAAAACTGGATCCTTCTGGGAAATGATGCACGAGTGCTGATGGAAACCCAAAACCCCACTGTCACAGCCAGCCCATTCAGGGGATCCAGTCAAGGGCAGGAGCCAACCTGATCTGTGCCAGCCCAGGGGTCCCATCCCCTAGATGTGCCCAGGCTGTTCCCCCACTGAGGCTGGCAGGCAGCTGGAGTCTGCCCCTCACCATGCCAACACCCCTCTGCGGCACTGTCACTCGGGGACGTTGGTCCTCAACAAGGACATTGTG
Source organism: Thinocorus orbignyianus (assembly GCA_013400375.1). Lineage (NCBI taxonomy): Eukaryota > Metazoa > Chordata > Aves > Ciconiiformes > Thinocoridae > Thinocorus > Thinocorus orbignyianus. The sequence goes on from VXBW01002685.1 coordinate 119,541, forward strand.
CAGCAAGGGTTTGTGCCTGGTTTTCTGTGAAGGCTGAGCAGTGCCACGGCTGGGGAGCCACAATGGTGGGCGAGCTTCAGCTTGGCTTACACCAGTGACTCACCCCAAAAGCACCCAGCCCTTGGGAGCACAGGTGTTCTCCTGAGCACTTGCACCCCTGGGCAGCTGCAGGCCAAGCCCTGTTTAAGGGGTGCCCCTACTCAGTCAGTGCCCAGAGTTGGGGCAGCACTGGGCAGCACTGGGTGACCATCCCTGGAGAGCCCATCCCTGCCCCTGATTCCCACCCCAGCCCCTCCTGGCTGTCCCCAGCTTCCACCCACTCACCCACCGGTTTGCCTGGCCCAGACCCGGGGTGCTGGGTGTGGGGTGCAGGGTGTGGAGTACGTGGTTTGGGATGCAGGGTGTGAGGAGTAGGGTGTAGGGTACATGGTGCAGGGTGTGGACTGTGGGGTGCGAAGTCCAGGGTATGGATTTTGGGGTGCAGAATGTGTACAGTGGGGTGCATGGTGTGGGTTCCACAGTGTGGGGTGCATGGTTTGGGATGCAGGGTGTGAGGTGCATGGTACAGGGTACATGGTGCAAGGTGCAGAGTGCATTGACACCACCTGGAGTCCTGCATCCAGCTCTGAAGTCCTCAACACAGGAAGGACACGGACCTGTTGGAACGGATCCAGCAGAGGGCCACCAAGATGATCAGAGGGATAGAGCACCTCTCCTATGAGGACAGGCTGAGAGAGCTGGGGCTGTTCAGCCTGGAGAAGAGAAGGTTCGGGGAGACCTTAGAGCAGCCTTCCAGTATCTGCACAGAGCTACGGGAGAGCTGGAGACGGACTCTGTCAGGAATTCTAGTGATAGGACAAGGGGGTCACAGTTTTAAATTGGAAGAGGGGAGATTTAGATTAGGTGTTTGGAAGTTCTTTCCTATGAGGGTGGTGAGGCACTGAAACAGGTTGCCCAGAGAAGTTGCGGATGCCCCATCCCTGGAGGTGTTCAAGGCCAGGCTGGATGGGGCTTTGAGCAACCTGCTCTGGTGGGAGGTGTCCCTGCCCATGGCAGGGGGGTTGGAACTCGCTGATCTTTAAGGTCCTTTCCAATTCCAACCATTCTATAAATCTATGGTGTGGGGTATGGGGGTCAGGGTGTGGATTTGCGGGCTGTGGGGTGTGAGGTGCAGGGTGCAAAGTGCACAGTGCAGGGTGCATGGTGCAGGGTTGGGGATGCAGGGCGCCAGGTACGAGGTGCAGGGTGCGGGGTTAGGGTGCAGGGTGCGGGGT
>VXBW01002685.1:129283-143512 GCA_013400375.1 Thinocorus orbignyianus
AGGGCAGCCAGGGCTTTGCCTCCCAAAATGGGGGCTCGGGGGGGACCTCCCCTGTACCCAGGTGAATCACCCCAGCACTGTTTGCCTCCGAGGTTCCTGCCCCTCCGCAGCTCCCCCCGGCGAGCCCCCCTCCCTGTGGACCCCGGGCTGCCAGCGACTCAGCACCTGGGGCAGCCCCCGCCGCTGCTGCCCTCCCCCCTGGTGCAGCGGTACCTGGAACAACTGCTGCTGCCCCCCCAGCCCCAGATGGGCTACGAGGAGGCTCTGCTCAACCCCTACTCCTACCACAAGGTGAGCCATGGGGGTGAGCCCCCTTCTGGGTGGAAAGGTAGAGATGGGTATGGAGCTGCTGCACTCCAGCACCCTCCTTCTGCTGGTTGCTGGGGTGCCCCAGGCTTGAGGGCACCCTGCTATGGGGTGGCAGGGCCCCTGTGGGGTTCGACCATGACAGCTCTGTGTTTTGGTTGCAGTTTGGCTACCAGGACGGTCCTCACCAGCTCCCCAGCAGTTCAACCAGGCAGAGCCCTGAGACCACCTCGATGCTGGGCCGGGTCCCTGCCCAGGCCCTTTTTGGGGCTGCCCCTGTGCCCTCCTATGGTGGGCAGCCAGCAACAGATGGGGGGCATCTCTTCCAGGACTTGGCCATGCTCTCTCTGCCCAGAGAGAAAGCTGGCCGCGCAGACCCTGCCGGCACCAGACTCCAGCATAGCTTGCGGCTCCCCAGTGACTACAGGGATATAGAAGAGAGGGAGCAGCCCGTGTCCCTGGCCACCCAGCCACACCCTACACAGACAGGTAATGTGTCCTCTCATTGGGTACCATCCTTCATCCCTGTCCTGTCCCCACAGTCACATTCCTTGTGGCTTCATGCCTGTGGGCAGCATATCCCCCCGACTCCACTTTCCCTGGCTGCCACGTGGTCCCCGTGTGGATGCAGAGCATCTGACCTGATGCTGTGTCCTCTTGCAGATGCTGGCCTGAAGAGATTGGCCTCTCTCCTGGCCAGCTATGGCCTGGGGCTGCCGGAGCTCAGCCCCCAGCAGCTGAGCAGCCTCTCCACCCTTCTCCAGCTGCTCCAGAGCTCTGGTGAGCGGGCACAGGGATGGGGCTGGCAGCAGTGGGTGCCAGCACACCCTGTTTCGGGGCAGGGAGTGTTGCCTCTCAGGGTGGGTACCACAGAATCCTGTTTCTCTCTTTCCCAGGACTTGCTGGCCCCGAAGTGCCCACAGCAAAGCGGGTGGGTTTGCAGCAGGGTGGTGCTGGAGGAGGTGCCACGCCACAGGTAGGATGGGGGGGAGGTGGGTGGCAACCCCCCGAGGCTCTCCCTGAGGGTCCCAGCTCCTCCTTTTCCTTCCCTCCAGGTGACAGAGGGGGACATGCAGCATGGAGAGGAGCTAGTGTTCCCTTCCTCCACAGTGCCGCTCCCCAAAATCCCACCCAGCAGCTCCCCAGGGGACAAGCCAAGGGGCAGGGCAGCACCCTCACCAGCCCCCCAGGCTGAGCCACAGCAGAGGCGTGGTGGAGATGTGCTTGGCCCTGGGAAGCAGATCACGGTGGAGAAGAAGAGCTACACAGAGGCGAAGGATGGCAGGGCACAGCAGGGCACAAGGCCACCAGACGAGTATGGCTACATTGTCACGGACCAGAAGTGAGAGCTGGGGGTTGGCTGAGGGGGCTGTGGAGGTGTGGAGGGGCTGCATACCCTCTTGCCAGCTGTCACAGCTCCATGTGCTTGGCTGAGCCTGTTAGGGTCTCCGGTGGGCTCAGCTCTCCCATCCCCTCTCTACCTGCAGCCCTTGTCCCAAAGCCTTCCTCTTTCAGCCCACACCAAGGCCGGAGCTCGCAGCTGGGATGGGCTCAGCCAAGGCTGTGTGCACAACTGTTTGTGAGCAAGGCAGGGGGTGTCAGCTCACCTCCATCACCACATTATCACCATACTCTTACTTCCTGCCCACCCTGATGCCCCTGCGGCCAGCACAGCCCTCCCTGCATGTGTGGGACTCCTTGAACCCGCCTGTCCCCCTTCCCCAGTCATGAGGGCCGTGAATTTGTCCCCACCTGCCCACTCCTCATCCCTGCTGCCCACTACTCACCCTGCCACTGTCCCCACAGGCCCCTGGGGCTGGCCGCTGGCGTGCGGCTGCTGGAGCTCCTTGCGAAGCACCTCCACCTCTCCACGGCCAGCTTCATCAACATCAGGTGAGGACAGTGGGGCTGTGGGATGCTGCTCCCACAGCTCCAGCCACGCACAGCCACCCTGGGCGGAGTGCTGGGGAGGACTAGGCAGTGGTGAGGATGGGGAGGGGGTCTGTGCTCCCTGATCTCATGTTGTGTCCCCCTTCCTGGCAGCGTTGTGGGCCCCGCGCTCACCTTCCGCATCCGGCAGAACCCCCAGAACTTCTCTCTGGCAGACGTGGCTAACCAGGCTGGTGAGTTGGGCAGGGGTCCCCCTGGTTTTGATCCTCTCTTCTTCCCCTCCTGAGTTGCGGGGTGCCCCTTCTTAGGGACTGGGAAGAGAGGGCTCTGACCGCACATCCCAGTGCCCTTGGCTGAAATGGGGAGCTGGCGTGGGGTGGGCAGCTGTCAGGGTTATTCCTTTGTTCTGTCTCTTGGGTGGTGGGGAATCACCCCCCTGACTGTCTCCTCTCCATACACAGAGCAAGCAAAGGCAGAGCTGGAGGCAGAGCTGGGCTTGAAGATTGTGCAAACAGGAGTGGGAGAGGTAGGAGCAAGGCGGTCCCTCAGGGCTAGGGTGGTTGGGGACAGGGCAGTGGAGGTGCTGCCACTGAGCTGAGCCAGGAAGCGTGCCATGGGGAAGCCCTGGGGCATGGGGGTCTGCATGAGCAAAGTGTCCCTATGGGTCTATGGGGCAGTGGGGAAGCAGAGGGCTCTGGGCAGTGTTTGGGCTGCTGTTTTGGAGACTGACTTGGTTTATTTGGGATGGGCCAGGGCAGGGACACTCCCCTGCCTTCCACCCAGCAGTGTGGTGCTGCCCAGCTGTCTGCAATCCTAAGGCACTTGTCTCTTCCCAAAACAAAAGCTCCACAGGGTTTGAAGGCAGTCTGGGGCACTCTCCCAGAGGCTTCCCCCCTTCACCCAAGACTGGGGTGCTGCAGGCTGTACCCCACAGGGTTCATCATCACCCCTACCTACCTCCAGCCTGTGTACCCTATCTGAGCTGTGGCACGGGCATCAGCGCCAGGCTGTGCCCAAAGCACTCCAGAGACCACAGCTAGGCAGGCAAAATGCCGTTGTTCCCCCAGAGAATGGCAAAGCAGCTGGAGGCAGGGATGGAGCAGGAGCCATCTGCTTGGAGAGGGGCACTCCCTCCCTTTGCTCCTCTGGGGACCCCCAGGAACAGTCTCCCGGGGAGGGAGCAAGGGCTGGAGGTAGGGAACTGGGCCTGGCTCCTGTGTTTGCTGCTCTGGGAGGGGAAGTGGTGCTGCACATCCCCAACCCAGAGTCTGTTTCCCACCCTTCTGCCCTGTGACCATAGCCATGGACAAGGAGAAAGGAAAGGGGGGACCTTGGAGGAGGAGGAGGCAGTGAAGAAAGGGGTAACCTGGTCACTGTGGCAACCTATCTCCATCAGCAACATGTGGAGCATCACTATGGCAGTGCCTTTTGATATGGCAAGTGTCAAGAGCTGGGAGAGATGGCAGAAGTGACAGAGCTGGAGCTCAGAAGAGGCCGAGGCAGCTTTGTAACCCCTCTTCTGCACGAACCTCCCCAGCACAGATCAGCTTGTACTTTTTTTTCGTTCCACTCCCTGGGCTCTGAACTCAGTGAGAGCAGTGCAATATTTGGGGAAGGAGGGATGTAGAGGGGCAGGGAGACAGCAGGACCCAGGACAGCCCTTGGGAAAGGAAGTCTCTTCTGTCCCCCCAGCTCTGCTGGTCTCTCCAGGCCTCTAGGGACTGCAGGGCTGCTCCTCCTTGGGTATCCCGTGGAGGTGCTGGCCCTGGTGGGTACTCCTGACTGCTGGGTGGTCAGACTGGTCCCCAGGCACGAGGTCTGCGGAGGTTGGGTGACAGGCTGCAGTGGGGACCCCTAGGGTGGGGGCATCCCCAGGCGATGATGATGATGATGTCGGTGATGACGATGCAGTGTTCCCTCAGTAACCTCATCAGGCCTGTGGCCAATGGGAGGCCGTGACAGTGAGGTAATGCTGGGCTCTGGTGCCTCATTGGGCACAGGGTGTTTGGTGGTGGTGCTGCCCCAGGACCTGGCTGATGCTGGGCAACATCCTGACCACCAGCAGCTCTGGGACAAGACACTTCGGGGTCTGTGCCTTGGGGAGAAGGGGGTGTGTGTGCTTCATCCAGCAAGGGCTCAGCACCATCCTGTCCCAGCACGGGACTGGCGTCTGTTGGGCTCTCCCCTCCCCAGCAAAGGAGACCTGGAGGCAGCTGCAAGGTGGCAGGGGCTTCTCTGTGCCCTGGCTGTGACAGCAACGGGGAGAGCCTGTCCCCCAGCCACCGCAGCTGGGAGATAACACCACCCCTCTGGCAGGGTTGGCACATCCCCCTGTGTCCTCCTGTGGAACAGTGGCTGCAGGGGAGACCCAGCCCCATTTGGGGAAGTCCCCTGGGAGCAGCAATTGCTGCCCTGGACCCAGGACTGCAGTGGCCCAACCCCTTGGGGTGAATCTATCCCTCATTGGCCTCCAGCTGGGCAGGAGCTCATTGAATCTGGGCTCCGAGGAGCTACTTCCAGCCCTGGAGGCAGGCAGCCCAGGCTAGGGGGGCCTCAGCGAGCAGTCTTGGGTGCTGGGAGGAGAGGGCCAGCAGGTCACTGCTACCTGGGCTTGGACAGGCCCTGCCCTCTTCTGCAGCCCCGGGGACACCAGTGTGAGCAACACTCCATGTGCCTGGTCACCCCAATGACACCAGCTCTGTGCCAGCTGAGGGTCCTGGGAGAATCGGCCCAGCCCTGGGTTTCCTTGCTCTGCTTTAGCCTCCAGGAACCCCAGATGTGGTGCAGAATAGGGTTTCTGAGTCGTCCCCCCAGCCCCATGCAGATGCCCCTCGCTAATCCTTGCTTGGCTTTGCCCCCAGAGAAATGAGGCTGCTGCCTACTCGCGCCCATCCCGCTTTGGGAATGGCTTCCACTCGGTGCTGCTGACCTTCATCGCGCTGGCCTGCGTGGCAGGCGTTGCTATCGCAGCCGCTGCGGCCTTCTGCCTCCGGCGCCATGCCAAGCAGCGGGAGAAGGAGCGCCTGGCTGCCCTGGGGCCTGAGGGTGCTGCTGACACTACCTTGGAGTACCAGGTAGGACCCCGCGGGATGCAGGACCACATGGGATGTGGCACCACCACACCAGCATCACTCAGCGCGCTCGGGTCTGTCACTGGTGATGCTGCAGCCATGGGACAGGGCTCTTGCTGGCATCCCCCAGGAGCTGTGCCGCCAGCACATGGCTGCCAAGTCGCTCTTTGGCCGCTCTGAGGCACCGGCGGCGCCAGCAGAGACCTCTCGAGTCAGTAGCGTCTCCTCCCAGTTCAGCGATGCCCCACAGCCCAGCCCCAGCTCCCACAGCAGCACACCCTCCTGGTGCGAGGAGCCCGTCCAGTCCAACATGGACATCTCCACCGGACACATGATCCTGGTAAGCTGGCCTGGCAGGGCAGTGGGCCCCCTCCCAAGCCCCCCGCAGCTGCTAGGCTGACCCCCGCCTCTCTGCCCTAGGCCTACATGGAGGACCACCTCCGCAACCGGGATCGGCTGGCCAAGGAGTGGCAGGCTCTCTGCGCCTACCAGGCTGAGCCCAGCGTCTGCTCTGTTGCCCAGAGTGAAGCCAACCTGAAGAAGAACCGCAACCCTGACTATGTGCCCTGTGAGCATCCCAGCCCCTGGGGCACGGGGATGCTTGGTGGAAAGGCAGGCTGTGGTGTAGCTTTGTCCCCAGCTTCCCCAGGTGCTCACCATCTCCCCTGGTCTCCATTTCCCCAGATGACCACGTGCGGATCAAGCTGAAAGCTGAGAGCAACCCGTCCCGCAGCGACTTCATCAACGCCAGTCCGATAGTGAGTGATCACTGGGGGCTTCCTGCCCTGCCAACCCGCTCCATGGTGGGCTCAGCCCAGGAGAGGTTCCTGCTCTGAAATGGAGCTGGAACACATTTCTGTGGGCTACAGGTATGAGCAACATGCTTGCTCCGTGTCTCAAATGTGGTTAAAATCCATGTCCCTCCTGGCTGTGGCTCCCTTCCATCACCCCTGGAGTATCCCCTTGCTCCTCCCGGTGTCACTGACCCCTGGTCTGAAACCACATGGTCTGACACCCCCTTTCCCACTCCAGATTGAACATGACCCACGGATGCCTGCGTACATCGCCACACAGGGACCGCTGTCCCACACCATCGCTGATTTCTGGCAGGTGAGTGTCACCTGGCTGTGCCATCATGTCAGGGTCCCTCTGGGTGCTGCTCACCAGGTGGGTCACAGCGGCTCGGCCGCCCTCCTGCCTGGGCTGTCACCCAGCAGTGACACCCGCAGCGACTTGCCCACAGATGGTGTGGGAGCACGGCTGCACTGTCATCGTCATGCTGAGCCCACTGGCCGAGGACAGCGTCAAGCAGTGTGACCGCTACTGGCCGGATGAAGGCTCCTCTCTCTACCACATCTATGAGGCAAGTGTGGCTGGTAGCCCAGGGTGAGGAGCATCCTCCAGGCCCTGTACCACGGGGGGCACCTCTTGCCTATCGGCTGCCTCTCCCGGGCAGGTGAACCTGGTGTCGGAGCACATCTGGTGTGAGGACTTCCTAGTGCGCAGCTTCTACCTGAAGAACGTACAGTCACAGGAGACCCGCACCCTGACGCAGTTCCACTTCCTCAGCTGGCCGGCCGAGGGCATCCCGGCCACCACCCGGCCCCTCCTCGACTTCCGCAGGTGAGTGCCCACCCAGTACCGTGCCAGCCCGTGGAAGCTGGTGGTGGCCTGGGCTGCAGGGCACCGATGAGCAAAGACATTGGTGCCAGTGTGATGAGGGTCAGAGCTGACGGGGGGCTGCTGTGTGTGGGGAGGAATGGAAGAACCAGGCTCTGGCCAGCTTGGAATGAAGCTGGTGGGTAAGAGTCCTCCAGCTGATGTTGTCAGGGCCTTCCAGCCTTTGTGGGGAGGGTGCTGTTCTGAGGAGCTGGGATGGGGAATGGCATTGCCAGCCACTCTGCCCAGCCATGGGTGCAAGAAGAAACCCTGCAGCCGGCCTTGAACAGCGGTGGCCTATTGCTCTCCAAGCCCTACAGCCAGCAGTGGGTCCCAGCTAGTCTGGGGAGGGGGCTTTGGGGGGCAGACCTGCTCCCAGGACCTTTGCAGGCAGTACCTGCTGGGCTTTTGGGGGTCCCTGGGTGGCAGTGGGCTCCTGCCAGGGGCTGGCCGGTCCCTGTACCCAGGCCGTGTGTGGCCGGGGACCCTGCTTAGGCACGGCGCCCTCCTCTCCATCCCGCTCACGCTCTCTCTGTCTCTCTGTCTGTCTCTGTCTCTCTCTCGCAGCTGCCGGCGTCATTTTTGTGATTTGCAGCTAGTAATCTGGCTCCAGTTGCATAGTCACAAAAGTGATCGTTGGCAGCCGTGCCTGCTGCATGGAGCATGCCGGGAGCCCTGCCGGCACCCGGCCCCCAGCTTCACCCCCCCAACCGGACCAGACCTGCTCCCCGGGGAGTTCTGCTGCTGCTCCCCTCCCCAGGCTGGGCACCCAGGCAGCCAGGCTCCTCTCCTGGCCCCTTTCCACCCGTGGTCCCTCTCCCACGCCTAGCACCGCCAGGGAGCCGTGTGCTGGACCCCCAGGGCCACATCACAGGGTGCTCGCTGACACCTCACCCCAGCAAGGGGCCCTCAGTGCAGCCGTGTCCCCAGCGTGGCCGGGTCCTGACCTGCTCCCTCTGTGTCCTTGCAGGAAGGTGAACAAGTGCTACCGGGGTCGCTCCTGCCCTATTATCGTGCACTGCAGGTACTGCTGGGGGGGGAAACAGGCTGGGGGGTGGTCTGCAAGGCCAGGACCGGTCCCTGTGCCTGGTGCAAGCGATTGGTATCTTGCAGTGATGGTGCTGGCAGGACTGGGACGTACATCCTTGTCGACATGGTCCTGAACAGAATGGCCAAAGGTAGGCACAGACCACCGCTGCAGGGTGATGGGTTCAGCCCATGGTTCCCCCCATCCCTAGCGCCTCTCTTCCCCTCTGCCCCAGGAGTCAAGGAGATAGACATAGCTGCTACGCTGGAGCACATCCGAGACCAGCGGCCCGGCATGGTGCAGACCAAGGTAAGCCCCAGACTGGGATTCCCCTCCATCCCTAAGGGTGCACAGCCCCCCACGGCCACGCTGGCAGGGACCCTCATGACCCCCTCCTCTGCTCCCCCAGGACCAGTTTGAGTTTGCGCTGACGGCTGTGGCTGAGGAAGTGAATGCCATCCTGAAGGCACTGCCACAGTGATGGCAAGGAGCCCTCCCCTCATCTCCCCCCACACCCCCGAGCTTCGCACGCTCTCCTCGCCCTGCCTGTGGGGCTGCTTTCCCCATAAAATGCTGTCTGTGCTGCTGGCTCTGTTTCCCCCCCTCCCCTCTAGCCCCCCCTGCTCCTCTCTCCCCAGGGATAAACGCATCCACCCCTCTGAGTCCAGGGCATGGAGCCCCACTGCACCTGCAGCCAACGCAGAGGGGACTGGGCTTGTGTCCCCTCTCCCCTGCAGACTAGGGGGGACCAGGGGATGGTGCTGGGAGGGGGCTATGGGGACTCCCCCAGCCACTCTCCTGCACCCCAACCTGCCTGCTCTGCATCAGTCCCCTCCCTCTCTGTACCGGGTTAGGGGGCAGAAGCAGGCACCGGTCACCCAGCGAGGGGGAGCACTGGGTGCAGGGGGGGGCTGTCCCGCCCCCACGTCCCCTCTGTGTGCTCCCCACCTCATCACTCGAGCAGAAGAGAAATTTCTAGAGAAATATAATTTTGTATCTTGATGTGAATAAAGTTCTCGTGTCGCGTTCGTGCAGCTGCAGCCACGTCTGGCCTCTGCCTGTGTGTGTACGGGGGGGAGCACAGGGACCACCCCCTTGAAGAAGCACAGCCTGCACCCCACAACTGCCAGACTGGGCTTAGAGCCTGCTGCCTGGAGGCAAAGGTGGGGGACACCCAGAGGCACTCTGCAAGCAGCAGCTACTGCAAACAGGTTTATTGATGGCCATCAGCAGAAAGGGGTCAGGGAAGGGGGGGCTACAGCGAGGTGGGGGGGCAGAGCCTGGCCCAACTGGCTGTGCCCAGCCATGCTGCCCCTTGCTGCCTGCCACCAGCACCTCCCAGCAGCCTAATCTAAGCAAACCCCCCCTTCCATCACCACCCTCCCCACCACCTCGTGGTGCCCGGGGTGTCCCCCCACTCCAAGTATTGCTCGACCGTAAGCCCCGATGTGCCCACCCCACCCCAACTAAGTCCCGCGGAGCCAGAGGGTGCTGGGGAAAGGGGGTGGCAGGGGGTGGCCGTGCAGGGACAAAGCGGAGTCCTGGCTGGGAGAGCCTCCGTGGGTGGGCGAGAGCGGGCGTACGTGGTCCCCGGGCGCAGTGGCCTCAGAACACACCTGGGGAAACAAGCGGAGGGGGGGACACAACAGCACCCATGAATCCCTCCTCAGCCCAGTGCTGGGAGAGGCAGGAAGAGAGGGAGGGAGGAAGGTCCCAGGAGGAGGAGGAGGAGAGCCAAGGCAGGATCACAGGCAAGGGCGAAGGTGAGAATGCCTGTGAGCATCACTGAGGGTCACAACTGCTGCCAGAAGCAGGAAGGGACAGTGCCCCAAGGCCGAGTCGGGGGCAAGGGTGACAGTGCCCTGCGGAGTGTACAAGGCATGGGGAAGGGTGACCAGGCAGGGTCGGCGATGGGGGAGGACAGAGGAGGAGAGGGTACAGGCAGGAGTGACAGCATCCAGAGGGGAGAGACAGACACAAGGCACCGAGCAGAGCCCACGCGTGCACTCCTCCTGGTAAGGAGGGAGACCCCAGCCCAGCACTGCCCAGCCCAGGCAGGGGTAGGCAGCAGCCGGGATGGGGGACACTGGCTGGAGCCCCTGCCCATCTGCCAGGCAGGCAGGGAGCGAGGAGCAGGCAGAGCCAGGTCATGCCTGCCCACGGGCACCCAGTGCTTCCAGTAACCAGGGCAGGGAGCTGCCCCTCTTCCCGGGAACCCACCAAGGGCCCCTTTTCCNGCAGCAAGGAGGCAGGGCAGGAGAGACCCCCTCCCTTGATGGGGAAGGCAGGGGTCCCAGGCAGCGAGCTCCTAGCCCCACTATTCTCTCCCTGCCCCACAGCAGGGGGGGCACAACCTCAGCCCCAAGCTCAGAGAAGGGGACAGTGCCACTGCTTCGATTTGGGGACAGATTCATGCCCCACTGTAGCAGGGCTGCTGGCCCCCAGGGGCTCTGAGCTGCGCCGGGGACCGCGGGCTCTGCGGGCAGAGGATGGGGTGCCAGGGCTTCCCCCCGGTGCTGGCAGGGCACCAGGGCCATGCCCACCTGCTTGGTGGTGCCCTGCGGCCTCCATCTCGGAGAGGCTGTAGGCCATGGCCAGCTGCAAGTCCTCGTCCTCGTCCTCGCTGTCTGTGTAGAGGCAGACGGGTGAGGAGCTCGGGGGTCGGTGCGGGGCAGTTGGCGTGGGCGAAGGGGGCCGTGGACTGGGGAAGGCCTGCTGCTCCCGCCGGCTCAGCTCCAGCCCCAGCGCCATGTCGTCGGGAACACCTGCAGGGACATGAGCAGGGGATGGGAGTCACGTCCACTCCAGCTCCCCAGAGCGGACACAGGGCCCCAGCAACTCTTGCCCACCCCACCAACCAGAGTCCCAAAGCAGAGCTGACCAGGGCTCAGCCCAAAACCAAGCCCAGGTGCAGAATCCCCCAGACACCCCGAAGAAGGAGAGGGTTCCCCAGAGGAGAAGAAGGGTCCCCAAATGGAAAGGGAGATGGAAGGTGGCACTGTCAGTCCTCAACAAGTCCGTGTGTGGTGCTAAGTCTCACCATCGATGTGGATTGACTTCAGCTCCCCGTCCTCCTCCACTTCCACCCGCTCCTGCCCATTCTCGATAATCCTGCAGACAGACAGATGGACAGTTAAGGGCCAGGCAGCCAGAGCACCGCTGTGGCAAGCTGCAGGGTCCGAGACCTGCCCATGAAGGGGGTGCCTGGGGGAGAGGTGGGCCAGAACTGCCCTCACCGCTTGGTGGTGATGCGCTTGCCGTTAACGAAGGTGGTGGAGGTGGAGACGGAGCGGAAGCCCAGCCCTGCACTGGGGCCGGAGCTGAAGGACGAAGTGAAGAAATCTGGAGAAGGGAGAGACACAGTCGGTGCCAGGATGGGGGACATGAGGAAGGCAGGGGGCAAACCTTGTGCAGTGGGATGTGGTGTTTCCCTACCTGAGGATCCTGGGAAAGGGGAAAAGAAGTGGCCTCCTCTGTGGTGCCGTGGACCAGGTCCTCGCAGCTCAGAGAAGGGCAGCATTTCATCTGGAAGGCAGGGCCGCCGCCCATCAGCATTCTCCCCATGGCTTGGTGAGCCAGGAGCAGGGCACCGCCATGGGACTCCCCACGGTGGACAGCCACGCTCTCTGTCCCCAAGCCTAGTGGCTGCCCCAGGATCAGAGAGGTGCCCGAGAGCTGGCCCCCAGCCCCCCCACTGCCACACACGCACCAAAGAACTCAGCGAAGGGGTCTCGCCCGCCAAAGAACTCGCGGAAGACATCATGAGCACTGCGGAAGGTGAAGGTGAATTCAGGCGCCCCAGCATCGGCCCTGGAACCCCCCGGTCCTGCAGGAGGGAAGAGGCTTACAGTTAAGTGGAACCCCCTGAAAGGTGGGGAGCCCTGGGGGGTGCAGGCCCACACCAGGTCTTCAGATGGGGCCGTATTCAGAGCTACACTAGCCCTGCCATGGGCACTAATGCCCACTCACCTGCCCCCATGAGTCCTTCCTTGCCGTAACGGTCATAGACATCACGTTTCTGCTCTGTAAGAAGAGACTGGGCTGTGGGGAAGCTGGTTGCCAGGCACGGGATGGGAGTAGCAATGCTTCCCCTGGCCAAGGGATGTGCAGAAGAGCAGGGAGCAAGAGGAGAGGGGTGGCACAAGCCCTCACTGCACCGGCACTGGTCCCAAACCCAAGCTGGGGCATCAGGTGAGAATGTGGAAGCCTCTGCCCCACTGGGGAGACCTCATTCCAGAGGTCAGCATCCCAGCATCTCTCCCAGGAGCCGTTTTCAGAGGATGTGTGGGGAGGTCACCATGCACCACAAGCCAGGTGGTAAAGCTGGAGGGACCCGCTCCCTCCTGGGGATGAGCATGGATGGCACCCGGGCGAGCCCTGCAGCCAGGACACCCCAGAGAGAACAGCCCCAAGGGGTTGGGGGGGGGAACATGCGAGACAGCACCGTGGCTTCTTACTGTCTGACAGCACTTCGTACGCCTCGGCGATCTCCTTGAACCTCTGCTCAGCATACTCCTTGTTGTCCGGGTTTTTATCCGGGTGCCATTTCAGCGCAGCCTTCCTGTACCTGCAGACAGGCAGTGATGGGCACACAGCAGCCCTCAGGTGGCTCCTGGGCCAGCAAACCCCTTCTGAGCTCACATCTCTGACCCCAGGCCCGCTTCACCCAGTGCCCTACAGCCTCAGGCATCAAACGGGAGCTTCCTGGACTGGTTCTGCCTCCCAAGCAAATTTTTGTGGCGTGACCCCAGTGGTGCAGCCTGTGTGCTACAGATAACGCTCACAGGTTTGTTCTGGAGCCTTCTCGGGCTCCGCTGTTGGTGTGCATTGACCAGGGGTCACTCAGGGGCTGTCGGGGCCAGGTGAGCACAAACAGCCCTCTCCTCCTGCCTTCAGCTACCTGGGCTTAACCCAAGCTGCCCAGCTGCTCTCACCCACTCTTAGGAAGCCCCTCCAGCAGGGATCTCTGTCCCCTGCCTCTGTCCTCCCCAGGAAAGCCACCAGTCTGCACTTATTCCCCCCCGGTGCAATGCCCTTCCCCAGTGAGAGCAGCAACACCTCAGCAGGGTGCCAGGTGGGAGCTGTGGGAGGCTCTGCTGCACCCAGGACACCCCTGCAGTGCTTGTGGCGCAGCATGGGACCTCCCAACAGGACCCATGTCCCTTCCAGGGGACACACTAAGCCTCACTCCATGAGTTCCACACCCCCTAACCCTGATGCCAACGGAGTCCCCTGCGCCCCAGCTCTCTGCCATCCCCACATCCTCTAATAGAGAGAAGGGACGCCTCCAAACACCAGTGGGAACCACGTCCTGCCTCCATCCCCATCCTGAGAGCAGGAACAAAGGGACCAAACCCCAACAAGAGATGCCTTTGTGCAGCAGCAGAGCCCAGCTCCACTCTGACCTCTGCACAAAGGAAACAAAGGCCAGATTGTCACCTGTCCCCACCGGCCCCTGCAGGGAGCCCCCAGCCTCACTGGCACTGGGGGTACAGCTGTGGCCCCAGCAGGGACATGCCTGGCACGCACTTACGCCTTCTTGATGTCTTCAGCGGTGGCATTGCGGCTCACCCCCAGCGCTTCGTAGTAGTCCACCATGATGCGTGGCTGTCCCGTGGGGTCGCTGCCGGGGGGTGAAAGGCAACGTCAGAGGGTCTGCAGGCACAGGGTGTGAGAGAGCCCACGGGTGGGCAGCCCTGCCCTCCTCAAGCTTCCCAGCCACCCCAAGAGTGGCAACCCCCCACACACACCCCAGCACCCTGCCCACGCCTCGGCCACCTGGACGTATGCGCTGCTCCAGCTGGGGACTGTCACTCTGCCACCCACCCGTGTCACCCCAACTCGCCCAAGCAGAGGGACAGGGGTTGTTGCTGGTGGCCTCGCTGTCTGCCCCGCTCCCTCCGCAGCTGCCCCAGCTCCCCTCCACTCCCCCCCGATGGGGGTCAAGAGGGAGCAGCCCGCTAAGGTGCTTAGCGGCTGGAGCGGATTAAGGGCTCAGCGGGGACCCTCTCCGTCCCCGGCCACCTCGGGCCACCTCAACCGGCCGCCCCTCCCCGGATTCGGGGACGGGAGGGATGCAGCCGCCCACCCCCCGTCCCCAGAGGGTACCGACACCACCACATCCCCCTCCCCACACCCCCTTCCCCGGTCCTCGCCCCCTGCCCGCGCTGCCCGGGCCCATCAGCTGATGGGGAGGGCGGCGCTGGCACCAGTCCGGCACTGGGGAGGGCGGCGCTGGCACCAGTCCGGCACCGGGAGCGCGGCGGGACCGCCCCC
>VXBW01002685.1:143919-181938 GCA_013400375.1 Thinocorus orbignyianus
GCCGGGGCGGGGGGACACACACGGAGCGCTGCAGCTTGCCCGGCTGGTGGGCACAGGAGCACCAGGCTGCCTGTCACCACGATGTCCCCAAGCAGAGCATCACCAGCATCCTGTGCCCTCCCCGCTCCCGCAGGGGGAGAGGTACCAGGGTGCCCTGAGGCACAGAGCACCGGGGTTCAGGGGGTGACCACACACCCGCACCTTTGGTCTGGACCTTCCTCCTGCCTGTCCCCTGCCCGGGAGGCCCCCCACGGAGGGGCTGCTCTCATCTGTCCCTGGGGCCGTGGGCAGGCTCGATGCCACTCACCTGCACCTGAGAACCTGTGCTGGTCGTGGAGATGGCCCCCTTCCCTTTTGCTGTCTGGATGGGAGGAGGAGGAGGGAGCCAGAGCCTTTGGGACACGCCACTGCCCCACCACTCCTGCACCGCAGCTGGAATCTCTTCCTGGCCTCCTGTAACCCCCCAGCTGGGAAGCCTGGCAAACTTTCCCAGTGCCGCTTTTCTGGGCAGGCTGGGGAGACCTGGGCATGGAGACAGGCCACTCCCAGCACTCCTCAGGGACTGGTTTCAGGACAGACATCCATCCGCACGAGGAGCCCGCCTCAGCACTGTGAGCCTGGGTGAGCACTGAGATAAGTGGAGTGGCATCTCCTATACCAAGGAGCATGTCCTCTCCAAGAGGTGGGAGACCCGTCCTCCCCAAGGGGTGGGAGACCCATCCCCTGCTGTCAGGCAACATTTGATGATTTCCTTGAGCCAATGCTTGGAGTTTTCCCTGTTGCTGGGTGTTTTTCTTTTCCCCTGGATGCCATTGCAGCACTGTCCTCCTGTACCCGCCAGCCCAGGAGCTGGTGGCAGGCTCTCTAAGGTGGCAGCCTCTGGCCAGGTTGCCAGGGGCTCAGGTTTGGCCCATCTGCCCAGCAGTGAGTGCAGGGCTGGCCCAGGCTGGGCTGGCATGGGCGCTAGGTGGAGCCACAGGCTGCCTCAGAGGGACCCCATCTGCTGGCTGGGAAGCCGGGAAGATGCCACCAAGAGCTAGTCGTGTCTCGGCATCTCCATTCCTTTCCGTTTGTTTGGTTGGTTGTTGGTTGGTTTTTATTTTTGCAGCTGATGTGGGCACAAGGTGGCCCCAGAGCTACCAAGTCTCAGCTTGCTCTGTGCCCACCGGACAGGGAGGCTTCCATGACGGGGAAAGGAGAGGAACTCACATGCAGTCTGGGACTCTGATGCCGGGGACACACACCACTGCTGCCTTCATGGCACAAGTGTCCCTCACCCGTGAGACCAGGATGTGCAGTGAGGACTTACAAGCTCCCAAATGTCCATAGGGGAGGCCATGAGGAGTTGGGCAGCAGCCCACCATTGAGTTGGTAGGAGAGAGAGGATGCTGTGCCAACCACACCTCACTCCAGGGCTACCACAATCCTTCCCCTTCTCAAATGAGCAAAGCCAGCCACCTCACAGCAGCTAAAGAGAGGCAGCCCACCACCGGCTAGTGCCTCAGATGGGACACACCTTCAGCAACAGCATCCTGTCCTCCCTTCCCTGCCCTTTGCTCCTGGGTCTGCCCAAAGTCCTGGTGCACCTTCCTACCAGCCGTGCTCACACCAGCTTTGAACCCAGCACAAGCATCTTGAGTGTGTCTCAAGAAGACCCTTATTTCTTTACAAATTCTGGGAACTGCTGTGTTACAAACCTGTTTTTAGCTCTCCAGGGTCACAAAAATGCTCATTAAACACTCTTGAGGTTTTTAAAGAGAAGAGATTTTAGGTGAGCAAAGCAGGACCCCAAAAGACCACTATTTATTTTTACCCTGGTTACCCCATCTCTTAGGAAGCCAACTCAATTGCATCATAAACTCGTGCTGTATTATTATGCAAACCACATATTAAGAGAAGTATTTTTTTTCAGCACTGTGCAACATTTCAGCTTTTGATTTCCTCAGGAGAACCTAAACCCTTTCACAGCCTCCTCAAAACTGGCAATTACGTGTTGAAAAATTGAATTCTTGGCGATTTTTGAGCTGTGGAGTGATGTGCCTGGGGAGTGGCACGTCTGCTGCTCCCCTCGTCACACCCAGACATCTCCCCTCCCCTTCTCCCCACTCCCCGAGGGAAGGTCCCCACTCCAGAGCAGCTGCGTGGAGATGCAGGAGGGAGGGAGCGGGAGACAGTGGGACAGGGTGGGAAGTGGTTAAGCAGAGCAAGGGTGCTCTTTCCATGCCACCTTCCCCTGCCTGCCTGCTTCCAGAAGAGACAACAGCAGCAGCAACGTCCATAGCCCCTATCTCTGGGTATGGCCACCAGGTCAGTGCAGCCCCCAGAAAAGGGGTCCACGGGAGCAGGGGGTTTGCTCATCCCTGGAAAGGCTGTGCTGGGGTGGAGACCCCCAATTGCAGAAGGCTGGGAGCAGCTGGGGGCATCCCTTGACAGAAGGATCAGTTTTAAAAATCCATGTTCATTCTTTTACCCTCAGTCCTGCTGTCTCATCCAAACAGCTCTGCCCGTCTTCCCCGGCTTCCCTAAACCTCCAGTTTCTCCACACCTTCGCGGTTTTGATGCTCTCCTCCTGTCTGCCTCTATGGCCACGCTCTCAGCCGCTTGCCGGACTCTTTCCCAATCCATTCTGTTCTCATCCTAGCGGGCTTTTCTAGAATTGCACCTTCCAGGAGCTGGGGAGTACCCAGGGAGGCAAAGTCACCCGGCTGTTTTTAGCAGAAGTCAGCGCAGCAGGACAGAGAAGCGAGAGAAACAGCAAAGTCAGGGTGACTTTGGTTCAAGCAGGGCAATGTCTTCGGGACGGATTTAGGGATGTGATAGTCACAGGCTGCACATCCCAGGCGGGAGTGCTGGCCTGCGCTGCTCCGGCCAAAACCCAGGCAAAACTGAGGTGCTTGCAGATTTTAAATCAACAGAGGCAGAGGCTGGCGGAGGTGGCAGAAGCCCGTGATTAAGTAGGATAGCCATGATGAGCACACACACAGACAGACCCAGGCAGCAGCTGAGCTTCATGGTGGTGAGGGGCTTCAGCCCATCCCTGGCAAGCGGTAGGGAACCTGAGGGGGCTGCAGAGCCTGGATAATTCCGTGATGGTCAGGAGCAGCATCCCACACCCACCCATGGGTGAGGCTGGGGGCTGCAGGGTCTGATTCCAAGGGAAGGGACAGTGGGGGGTGATTCTACATCCGCCCTCCAAAGCTGAGGAGCCCATCAGCTGTGGAGGGGAGCAGGACCTGCAGCAGACACAGGACATTTGAAGGGGTTTTATCACTAAGCAAAACTCGATTTCACCCACACACACCAACATGCTCATGCCCACATACTCCCAAGCACCAAGAAACCCGTGTCCAGCTGGCTTGGCCAGAATTTTATGCATTGCCTGGTAGGACCGGGGTCGCTCTCTGTCTGGTCCCCACCGTGCCTTCCAGCTACGGGCCCAACCCTGGCCCATTGCCTTCTTGCTAGGCATGGCTCAAAGGCAAAAATTCCACCTCAAAGAGTGGAATAAAAAAGGAGAATGCATTTGCATTAGAAGAAAAGAAGGAAAAGCACCTAAGGATGCCGGTAAGCAGCATTCTGCTGTTTTCCATAGCCATCAGTGCCTAAATACCAGTGAAGTGTTGTGTGTGGATGCAAGGGAGAAGGAGATGCTGTCATTTGGATGCCATCTGTAACAAACCAGCGTGTGAAGCATCACCTGTTAAAACTGACATTTCCAATTCATCAGGCCCATACTGAGAGTATTAATGGACCTAACCGAGGGTCTTATTGAGCCACTGATGGTAATTTTTAACAGAGCAGAAAAACTGGAGTAATGCCAGAGGACTGAAGGACAGAAATCGTTAAGAAAATAAACTGGTTGACCCCAGAAAACTCTAGATTACTGGTAGTACCAGAAACAAATAACAGAAGAATTCATTTTGATTCTGTCAGCTGAAAATTAAAGGCTGAAAAGCACATTTAGTACTGATGAGCCTCATCTGGGAAAGGCAGGTATTGCTATGCAAACTTGTCATCACCTTTCAGCACGATTCCATGTCTGGCTGATTCAGATCAACACCACTGGCATGACATCCTTACTTGGAAGCTGGCAGGAGATAATGATAGCAGCATTCACTTAAATCATGATATTGCTGCAAAGAGGGATGGAATAATCTGTTTTCCATGTCCCCAGAGGAATGAGGCTCATAGCTGCTGCCAAAAGTGTTTCCAGGTCTACTTTCTGTGTTGCCCCAGAATATTTATCTCAGCATGCCAAGCCAGTCTGCTTGTCCTTCCCTGCACTGGGAAGGACACATCAGATGTAATGCTAGCAAAGGTGTGCTCGTCAACCAGGAGCTGTGCCACTGAGAACCTTTGTAGAGGGGGTGCTCAGACACAAGGCCCACAGTCGTAAGAAATGTTTACTAAGAAAAATTTGGGGTAACGCTAAGTTTGGTGGAGTTAGTAGCTAGTGAAGGGGGTGATAGACCACTAGGGATGGTTTGGAATTGCCCAATTGCAATTGAGGACCAGACAGACAGTGAACCCAATGGCCAGATTGCAATAAAATTTGCTCTAGAGCAGCAAAATTTGCTTTAACACAGTGAAAAGCAAAGTAATTCATTTGGGAATTTTGGAGGAAGGGGCAGTCTTGTCACTTATGACTCTGCACTCCCTCTTGCTACCCTCAAACTTTTATCAGTGGTAACCCAGGGGTCATTTCAAGACCATTTGATTAAAGCGCTGGATCCAGCGGTGCCTGGCAGGGAACCCCACAGAAGCCCGACAGCCTTTTGCTGATGATCCACCATCACCAACCAGCACTGGGGTTCCCCAGGTTGCCTCACACCGATGCTACTGCTCCCTCCCCAGGACACCCATCTCTGCCTTTCCCCTGGGCAGACCTGTCACCTTGAATTGAAATTGTTTGGTGAGATGTGTTTTCCATGGTTAATCAAAGCCTGGGCAGGATGCTGAGGGTTCCCATCCCATGCAGGAGCCCTTGGTATCCAGCTCTTGCCATCTCTGTTCAATGCAGGGCTATTAAAAGGCAGAGTGAGAACCACGCCACCCCAGGGAAGGGCACAGCAGCCACGGTGTGCACAGGGCACCTGGAGATGGCTTACCCGGACGAGGAAGGTCCCATGAAACCTGGGAGCTCAGCAGCCTGGGGCTCACGAGTCCCTACAACAGGGACATCCTGCAGAATAGCTGAGTTAACTGCTGGGAAGCTCTCAGGGGTGTGTTCGAGCCAGGCAGCACCAGGATGGCCATCCAACAAAAGCTCTCAGCCTACTGACCTGGTGCCCCTGGCCTGGGGTGCCTGGGGCTCTGGGAGGAGCAGGGGGAGGACAGCCCTGCACACACTCCCTGCAGGGAGCCCAGCCCCCGCTTTTGCGGGCTGTGCTCTCTCTGCACACAAACAGCTCCCAGCAGGAGCACCCTGGGAGCCATTGCCCGGCTGGGTTGGTTATTAAATGCATCTTTTATCTCGTTAACCGTTTCTCTCTGACATCCACTGGCACTCAGCCAGCCGCCAGCACCTCCTTTCCACTTCTAATGACGCTACGGCAATCCCCGAGACTCCGGGCTAGTTTCTTCAAGCCCAGCTCTGCTCTCATCGAGCCCTCTGGCTGGCAAACTATTTGTGTAATTTACAACCTACTTCCAAGTGCAAAACCCCGCCTTGCACACATCTGTCCAGCCATCAGAAACTCAACAGCTCCCCAGAGACCAGGACAGAAAAGAGCTGTTGGTGAGATGCTCCTGCACCAGGAATTGTTTGTATCCCATGGGGATCATACAATCATAGAATGGTTTAGGTTGGAAGGGACCTTAAAGACCATCAAGTTCCAATCCCCCTGCCATGGGCAGGGACACCTCCCACTACAGCAGAATGCTCAAAGCCCCATCCAGCCTGGCCTTGAACACTTCCAGGGATGGGGCAGCCACAACTTCTCTGGGCAACCTGTTCCAGTGTCTCACCACCCTCACAGTAAAGAATTTCTTTCTAATACCTCATGTCAATCTCCCCTCTTTCAGTTTAAAATCACCCCTCATCGTATCACTACACTTCCTGATAAAGAGTCCCTCCTCATCTCTCCTGTAAGCCCCATTTAGGTACTGGAAGGCTGCTATAATATCTCTCTGGAACCTTCTTGAGGCTGAACAACTCCAGCTCTCTCAGCCTGTCTTCACAGGAGGGGTGCTCCAGCCCTCTGGTCACCTTGGTGCCTCTCCTCTGGACCCGTTCCCACATGCTGGGCTTGACCACCTGGCAGGGGTTTATCTACTTCGAAGGAGTGGGTGCATCTGTGTGATCTGCCGTGTCTCCTCTGCTGCTCAGAGGCTGTGGGCTCAGCCACCCTCTGGCAGACGGGGTGTGAGCTCCTGGGAGCGGAGGAAGCCATCGCTGCCTCTTGCCCCATCCCTGCTGCCAGCTCACACAAGCACACTCTGTGTCATTGCAACAGAGCTGACCACAACTTCGCTGCAATTCCTGAGAACTTGTAAGACAGGAAGGCCTGAAGGGTTGGGGAAGGAGACTGACTCATCAGCGTGCCTATGGTCCTGCCTGGGGCAGGCAGAGACCCTCCAGCCTGACAGAGCAACCAGTGACCCTTCAGGAGCTCCTATCATCACCCAGCCACATATACTTCATTGCACTTCTGCTTCCAGCAATTCTTGTGCCGCCACCACCTCCAAGAGCTGCTGGAGAAGAGGTCAACCAGTGCTGGCCCCTCCATACATCCCACCAGCACATCCCACCGGCATCCCCTGGAAGCATGGGGACACCTCAGCGTGCTTGGCCCGTCCATCACCTGCCTGGAGGAGGCTTGTTCAGACCAGGCATGCTCAGAGCCCTGACATGAAGTCACTGCAATTAGTCAGCTGCGGTTTTATTTTGCTCCCGTGGGTGTGTAGCTGCTTTTCCCAGGCCGTGAAGGGAGGCGGGTGACACCAGCAGCCAGGGAGGCTGACACCAAGCCAGGGAAGCTGCTCACCCAGGGCTGCTGTGCTTGAAAGAGAGCTAGTCACAACTCGTCTGCCGGTGCCTTTTAGCCTGGCAGGTTGGGTCTCGGCATGCATGCGGGGCTGCCTGCGTCCCAGGGAGTGCCTGCCTGCTCTTGCCACTGCCCAGTGATTCAGGGCTTAGGACTGTAGCGAGATCTGGAATTAGCTTTATTGTTCCTGTAACGCGGCACATGCTCCAGGCGATGCAGCAGGCCTTGCACAATTGAGTTCGTTTTATCTGAACCAGCAATTATGCCGCTGCTGCTCAGCTCCAGCAGCGAGAACTCCTGTCAGATCGCTACTGTGCTCTGCGTCCCGTCAGTAAATGCCACACTCGGGCTATTAAAGACTTCCACTGAAGAAGATCCCTTGACCCTGAAACAATCCTCACTGCTAGCAAGCCTTACACGCACACCTTCTTGCCCTAAGCATGCAGAAGAGTTAATCCCCTTCCTGTTTGCATCTGCCTGAAATATGTTCTAAGGCCTTTATTGAGTCTCTGCTTGGTCTTTTAGATAGTCCCCGTGCTTTCAACCTTTCATTGCAGCCATGGTATCTGGCCTTCTGGTAACCCTTCTCATCTCTGGATCATCTCCATCTACTGCAGATGAAGGATGAGGTGCTCAGAGGGTCTTGTCTGACCTCAACAAGGCATGCATATCTTAAGGAATGGCAAAGGGAGCGTTTCCTACCCATCTCCATGTCATGCTAGAACATTTCAGAATAGGAAAGCATGTCCCAAATGTCCTGTCATGCTAGAATTCAGAAGCAGTCAGATGTGCGATGCTGGGCCATCACCAGGAGCAGGTTGTGCTTTAGGGGCCCTGCACAACGGCTCGCTGGGACACTGCTGCAGCAGCCAGCAACACATGTGGCTCGCTTGAACTCATAACATCTGCAAGATGCAGGCGAGGCCCATGCTTTCAATAGACTCACTAGTTTCGCCTAGTCAGTGTGTTCATCCTGTGTTAGCACTGAGCTGTGTTTGAGAAGGTCGTCATCAGGACTGACCCCAGAGCAGAGCACTGCTGGATCTCTGGGCTGACCATCCCAGCAGCTGGGTTTGTTGCCTGGGCAAGCAGGAGGCAGCACTTGGCCATATGGGACTCCGAGAGTCATGCGAGCTGAAGGAGCTCCCTCCTGCCTGCTTGCTCCTGGGCTCAGGGTGCTGTCATATCATCCCGTGCAGCCACTGCTAGAGAGAAAACTGCATGGTGCGCCAGTGGGATGGAGGAATATTCCAGCTCCTCCATCCTCCCACGAAACCACGCAGCTAAGAGCATTATGGGCAGAGCAACTGTGCAAGGATGGAGTGAGGGGTAAGCAGAGCAGGCATGGATGCAACCTCTTTGGGAAGCTCCCAGCTGAGGTTAGAGGACAGGAGCCCTGTTCCTGCAGCACTCCTCATCATCTGGTGTTTGCCTTGTGCCCCCCTCCCTCAAGCTAGTCTTAAATTGGAGGGCACCAGGCTTCCTCCCCAAACCCACGGCACAGCTGTGGTCTCTTCCACCTTCCCAGGACTGCTGTGTCCCCAAAGGGCCCAGTGACACTGTTTGCTCTGCCTAGAACAGCCTGGGTGGAGCAGAGCTCTGAGAAATGGGAACAATAATTTGGGCTTTCCACAGTGAAGAGATGGGAGGACTGGGGTGTGGATGGGATGTACCAGCCTGAACTCTGAATGGGTCATCTCCTCCCCAGTTTCAGCTCTGCTCGCTTTAGGTGTGGCAGACTTTAACACTTCTGGAAGACAACTATTTGAGAGGCTTTATTTGGGGAACTGCAAGCTCTGCTGGGGGCGGTTCCTGTACCAGCAGCATCTCTCCTCTGGTGAGAAGTGTATTGGACACTAAAGAAGAACAACCCCAAACTTTCATAAGAACTAGTAATGAAGAACTTTTTAGTGCAAGAGTCTGACCCTGGTGGAGGCATTGCACACCTGCAATACACTGTGTTTCCTCTCCTCCTGACATAAGGGTATTCAAGATGTGGCTGGTCTCCCAGGCTCCATGGGCAGCAGCAAGCAGGGATGTACCCCTGCTCTTCCACAAGGCTCTGCCCCTGGGGAATCTCCAATCAGTTTTTCTTATTCTTCCATCAAGATATGGTTGAATTCTGACTCACTAGCCTAAAATTTGCTGTGCTTTAGTTTTGTACCTCTCTGGGTCCTGGTGCAGGGTCCAACTTTGTTCTGAGAGATGGTGAAAACCATCTCTCAAGCAATTCTTGCAACCGAGTGATTTCTGATGCGGTCTGAGAAACATTTGCAGGGTCTTCGTAGACATGCGGGTAACATTTCTGAGAGAGGGGTCACCTCAGGACAAATCTTCTTCCATCCAGCAGGAGCTCAGCCCCTGCCGTGTGCTTGCAGGCTGCTGAGCATCTGGCAGGCTGCTGAGCAGTTAGCCACCAACAGGACGCAGCCCACTGGTGCTCCCTGGATTTAGCCAGCTGTTCTTAAGCGTTTCCAAAAAAGCTTAGACATCTGTTTGAGCTTTTCGGGTCAGAGGTACACGAAGATGTGCAGCTCCGAATGACTCACGGGCGCTCTTGTCTGTCATTGCTGCTCTGCTCATTCAACAGAGCAGCATCTGAACAGTTACTTTCACTGCGAGTGTGCATTTGCAGCAGTGATGAATCAGGGAGATTTCACACTCAGCTTTCTAACAGAATGGTATATAAACAGATCCAGACATCTAACGGAGAAGTATCGCATCATTTTACACCCCGAGGTGCCACCAGATTGTCATACAAATCTCCCCAAGCTGGGTGAACCACGCAAGCCTTCTGAAATGCTGCTCACTGCCTAACTCCAACGCTTGTGCTTCAAACCACTGCTGCAAAGCATTCATGCTATGAACACCCTCGAATTAATTGGCACTGTGGAACTAAAGAGGGAGATAGGAGACATCCAGTCAGAAGTGACGCCTTGACATCCAGCATGCGTTTCAGTGAGCACCTTGGCAAAGATTTTCATGGCTAAAGGTGATCCTATCACTCCTTTTCACACCAATTAACTTCTGGGGCTCAAATTTTGATGCCTCAGTGCTACCAATTACTCTCTCACTCTTGTGGACTGGCTGCATCAGCATGGCCTGTGTTATCTAGTGATCTCTGAGGTCACTCAAAGGACATTTATACCACAGGGAGGAGTTTAGGCATTTCCAGAGTTATCTAGTCGCCACAGCATCCTGTCCAGGTTCAGCAGCAACCACAGCTTGGAGTACCTCTGTGGAAAAAAGAACCTTTTCCCACAAGCTTGATTAAACCCACTCATTTGGCTCAGCCATTTCTGCAGGTCTCCAAATGTGTTGCTTAGACACCAGAACAGTCTTCGAAGAAGTGCTACTGCTTTCAGTCACTTTACACGTCTTCATTGGTGAAGGTGACACTTTCCAGGTGGCTCAGGCACAAAGAGAGGCCACTGTGGATGGATAATTTAGGTCCAGCTTTCAACTTTCAGAGTGAGCTGAGAGATGACAGCATCTTTCAGCGAAAACTCATTAAGTCGGAGGGCTTGGGCAGAGACAGAGGCTGGTTCTGTGTGGTGCTGGATGCTGCGAGCGTTTTGGAGAGGGGAGGACAGGATGGTCGCATCATTCATTGTATCAAAGACAGACATCAGTGAAGCTACTGCCAAGAGCCACCCTTTGAGATGCTCCAAGCTCTCCCCATCCCCTCACTGGTCATTTCATAAAGCTTTGTGAAAACAGATCAAACCCACGGAAGTAAAGCAGAGCCAGGCTGGAGAAGCAGGAGCCCATTGACAAGCAGAGCTTTCAGACGTAGCCCCAGAGCATATTTGTCCTTGAGGGACTTGCAGCAAAGGACAGTTACCCTGCTTTTTCCTCTCTGATCTCCAAAGAGACTAGGACAGCTTGTGCTTGTCTCTGAAGTTTTTCCTCTGCCCGTGTTTTCTCCAGAAATTCTCCTAGGTGTTCATCGGGGGCCTTGGGTGGCTGGCAGAGACCCGGCTCCGTGCTCACCCAGGGATCATCACATCGGCACCTCCACCTGCCAGGAGGGAAGACCTGAGCCGGGTTCTCTGCAGACTTTCCTCCTCGGCTCCCAAAGTCTGTCCTGATTGATGTCCGGATGGCGCCTCATATCAGCAGGACACCCAACACGAAGGTGTCATCTCTGCCCCACAGCAGAAACCCCTCTGCTAGTACCGCAGGTGTAGCAAGACCAACTCCTGTGCCTCCCTGCCTTCCCCTCGAGGGGACCCCTGGGTCTCCTGCCTCCCCTGCCAGGGGACAGGGGGATGCTGCTGCTCGGTGACCCTACCAGTACACCTGTCCGGCCGTCGGGTAGCACAGCCGCATTTATGCAAATGCACGCAAATATGTGCGATGCACGCAGATTTATGCAAGCGCACGGAAGGGTTTCGGGCGGGGCGAACCGCCCCGGAGCTCCAGTGCCGCCCCCGGTATAAGGCGGCGGCGGCGCGACCGGTCCCGGCGTGCGGAGCTGCGGCAGCCCGGGGAGCGGCAGGTCGTGCGGCGGCAGCATCATGGTGAGTGCCGGCCCCGGGATGCCCCCTCCCTCCGTCCCGCAGGTGCCCCAGGAGTAGGGGGAGCCTCGGCAGGGACCCTCCTCGGAGCGGGTTGTGACCCTCATAGAGTCCCGGGGGGTCCCCGGGGAGCGCAGAGGTGCCGGCTGTGCTTGCCCTTGCCTCCGCCTGGCTTCAGCTTTTTCTGAGCTGCTCCCTCCCTGGTACTCGGCAGCTTCCCTCCTTCGAGCATCCCCTTGCGCCGGTCTGACCTGTCCGAAGCAAGGAGACCACCAGCCGAGCCCTGCCGTGTGCGGAGGCTGGCGTCTGGGCTCTTTCACCTGCCTTTTAGTAGCCACGGTTCCTGCCGGGGTAACATCTCTGGCTGCCCACCACCCCTCCGGGCTGCAGACCCACAGCTGAGCCAACCCGCGGGTGGGGATCACGGTGGGAGACAGCCTCTGGGCTGCCCTGCCACCGTGGTCCTGCTGCAAGCTTTGGCTCCTGAGCTCTGCAACTGCTCTGGAGAGCATCCCACCCCCAGGGTGACCAGGGACCCTGCCTCCTGCCCCACGGGACTGTGCTCCCTGCCCTTCCTGAGCCAGACCTTGCCGTGAAGAAGGCAGAGCCTGCTGGCTGGCAACCAGCACTGCTTCTTTCCCAGCGCTGCCGGGCTCTGCCCATCCTGCTGTCAGCGCTGGGCCCCGTAAAGCCAGTCCTGGCTGCTGCGTGTTGGCAGGATGCAGCACGGTGATCAGCACAGCCCTCTGCCCCCGCGCTGGTTCTCAAGGTCTTTGGCCAGGGAGGAGTCCTTTCTCATCTCCTCTTTCTCGTGATCATCCAGAGGTGACTACAGCTGCGCTGGCGTTTGCTGTGCACTTCTGCTGAGGATCCTGGAGTTTCCTCAGGACTCACTGTTGGCTCCTTGTGTTACAAAACCTTTATGGACATGCTGGGAGGGATAAGGGGGTGCCACTTTGCTGCTGCTCACCCCTCAGCTTTGGAAAGGAGGGGAGGTGGATTTCTGGCTCTCACTGTTGGGTATCAAGGGCTTATTTTTCTGTCATGCCTCTGAAATACCTCAGCACTGAAAGCACCTTAGATGCCCAGAGCCAGGACTTGCTGGGACCTGTGCAACTTCCCTGGAGCGGAGGGGAGTCACTGCTGTGCTCCTGAGTGCAAAATGGCTGGCTCCTCCGGCCTCCCGCCAGCTGACTCACAGCGGGGCACCCATGGCTCTGGAAATCCGGTTTGGTTTGGATGCTCCTCTGCCTCAGTTGTGCCTGATGACGCATCCAAGTCCTTGGCAACAGCAGGGCTAAGGCAGTGGATATTTTGGTTCTTGTTGAGAAGGCTGCAGCCTCTGGGATGCTTTACCTGGATGGAGTGAGGCTGCAGAGCCCACCTCAGCCTCGCTTCACCTGAGGGACCTGAGGCTGCTCTTGAAGCCCTGAACGAGGGAACCGTCCTGCCTCAGCCCTTCAGTTCAGTTAAGAAGTGCAGCTCACGCTTCTTCCTCCTCCAGAGCTAATTTAGGGAAGCTGAGCCTCAGAGCATGGCAACCGCTCGCTGCTGCAAATCCCTCCCCTTGCTGGGCACCCATCCTCAGCGCCGTCACCTCCTCAGCTCACAGCACCTGGGTGATGCTCTCTCATCTCAGCCTGCATCCCTGTTGTTGGAATAGCAGCAGGGGCTGTGGCAATAGCTGCGGGGCTCCAGCCCCCAGGCAATGGAGAAGATGCTCACTGGGTGCTTCCAGGGCTGTAGGTGGGGAGCAGAGCAGGGAATCATAGAATGGTTAAAGTTGGAAGGGACCTTAAAGATCATTTACCTCCAACCCCTCTGCCATGGGCAGGGACACCTTCTACTAGAGCAGGTTGCTCAAAGCTCCATCCAGCCTGGCCTTGAACACTTCCAGGGATGGGGCAGCCAGCTTCTNATGACTGCAGAGTAGAGGCGGAGAATCACCTCCCATGACCTGCTGGTCACACTTCTTTTGATGCAGCCCGGGACACAGTTGGTTTTCTGGGCTGCCAGTGCGCACTGCCGGCACATGTGGAGCTTCTCCTCCACGAGTGCTCCCAATATGCTGGCCTGGTGTCCCTGGCTCCAGCAGATTTGTCTCTATCTTCCTGGGTTCCTGAGGTGGAAAGGGCAGTGGTGGAAAGCAGAGCACCAGATCTGGGAGAGGGACACAAGGCACCCAGATTATGGGCCAGTGTGGACGGCACAAGCTGATGAGGGTCTGGGCTCTGCCCCTCACCACTCACAGCGATTGCATTTGTGGTCTGTGCATTTGGAATCTGACCCTGCCTCCCCCTCCCCAGCGCGAGTGCATCTCCGTCCACGTCGGCCAGGCCGGCGTCCAGATGGGCAACACCTGCTGGGAGCTGTACTGCCTGGAGCACGGCATCCAGCCTGACGGGCAGATGCCCAGCGACAAAACCATTGGTGGAGGGGACGACTCCTTCACCACCTTCTTCTGCGAGACCGGGGCTGGGAAGCACGTCCCACGGGCCATCTTTGTGGACCTGGAGCCCACTGTGATCGGTGAGTACACCTCAGCTGGGCAGTAACAGTGGTCACTGTCTCTGGGAACGATCCACTGAGGGATAGTCCATAGGGTGGGTCATGTCACCTTTTCCCAGGGCCAGATAGAAAATCTCTGACAATGTGCTAACCTCTCCTAGATGAGATTCGGGGAGGAGTCTACCGCCAACTCTTCCACCCTGAGCAGATGATCACCGGCAAGGAGGATGCTGCCAACAACTATGCCCGTGGGCACTACACCATCGGCAAAGAGATCATCGACCAAGTGCTGGACAGGATCCGGAAGCTGGTAGGTCACCACAGAGGGGGAACTTGTCCACTTGGGCTGAGCTACAGCATCCTGCTGAGGGTGGGAGCATGAGGTGAGACTTGCAGTGCCCTGGGAGGGATCTATAACAGTCCAAGCAAAACTCTGAAACTTCTCTCCAGCAAAGTCAGTGCTTGGAATGATGTCACTTGGCTCTCTCCACAGGCTGACCAGTGCACAGGACTGCAGGGCTTCCTCGTGTTTCGCAGTTTTGGAGGAGGAACTGGCTCTGGATTCACCTCCCTCTTGATGGAGCGACTCTCCGTTGACTATGGCAAGAAGTCCAAGCTGGAGTTCTCAATCTACCCGGCCCCGCAGGTCTCCACGGCCGTGGTAGAACCCTACAACTCCATCCTCACTACACACAGCACCCTGGAGCATTCGGACTGTGCTTTCATGGTGGACAACGAGGCCATCTATGACATCTGCCGCAGAAACCTGGATATTGAGCGCCCAACCTACACCAACTTGAACAGACTCATCAGTCAGGTGGTCTCATCCATCACAGCATCTCTGCGGTTTGATGGAGCCCTAAATGTCGACCTTACCGAATTCCAGACCAACCTGGTGCCCTACCCTCGCATCCACTTCCCTCTGGCCACCTACGCTCCTGTGGTTTCGGCTGAGAGAGCTTATCACGAGCAGCTGTCAGTGGCTGAGATCACCAACTCCTGCTTTGAGCCAGCCAACCAGATGGTGAAGTGTGACCCTCGCCACGGCAAGTACATGGCCTGCTGCCTGCTGTACCGCGGTGACGTGGTGCCCAAGGACGTCAACGCTGCCATTGCCACCATCAAGACCAAGCGCAGCATCCAGTTTGTGGACTGGTGCCCCACGGGCTTCAAGGTGGGCATCAACTACCAGCCGCCCACAGTGGTGCCGGGGGGGGACCTGGCCAAGGTGCAGCGCGCCGTCTGCATGCTGAGCAACACCACGGCCATCGCCGAGGCCTGGGCTCGCCTGGACCACAAGTTCGACCTGATGTACGCCAAGCGAGCCTTCGTGCACTGGTACGTGGGCGAGGGCATGGAGGAAGGGGAGTTCTCTGAGGCACGGGAAGATATGGCCGCTCTGGAGAAGGATTACGAGGAAGTGGGCCTGGACTCCTACGAAGACGAAGAGGAGGGCGAGGAATAAAGAAGCCCCTGCCATAAAGGACCATGCTCCTTCCCTGTGTTACCTGCCGAAACCCTTTGCAATAAATCATTTCAGAGCCTCTGTGTCTCCCAGTAACCTCCCAGCTGTACTGGTTTCTTGCCATGTCAGGTGTGTGGTGAGTGCTTCAGCTCTGCTGCTGGTGCTGCTCTGTACCGTCCTAGCACATGTGGGCATGGGGTCCATCGTCTGGAAGCTTCTCTGCCCACCCCCTGCCTCTCCCTGCTGGTGTTCTGCCGTTCTGTGGGGCACACAGCCCCACACTGCCCATCCCAGCTTGTCTTCCCTGTTGGCTCTGTGCTCAGCCCTCTCCTTGCCCTGCTCGGCAGTCGGGAGTCCAAACATCGGCTCCTGGCTCCAGCTGCAAACAGGAGATTTCTGTTACCCATTATCCAGCACACCGGGTCCAGAGATTAATTTTCCCTGCTTAACACTAATGCTCCAGCTGTATTGACCCACGGGGCTGTCCTCTCCTGCCCTCCTCCTCCCAGCATGCACCCCTGTCAGCCAGGGGGGAAAGTGTGAGCCAGCACCGGGCTGCACCGATTCCTGGAGCACGGCCAGGGCCTCGTCCCACTGCGCAGGGCGCCTGGCACTGCTCCCGGTGCCCGTGACCAGAGCCCAGGGCTCAGACTGAGCGGTGCCTTCTGCTCCCCCACGGCAGGAGTGTCTGGCCCTCACGCTGGGCATTGCTCTGATCCCACTGCAGATACCTTCACCCAGGGTCTTCAGAGGGACCTGACTCTGCTGCCAAAACATAGGAGTTGGAATTTTGACCTCGTCCTTTTTTCCTTAAATATTATAGTACATCTCTGATCTGGACCCCACTGCAGAGGGACACAACAGATTCTCCTGGCATGCTCCTGGGCAGTAGAACTCCCATCCCCATGGGCAGGAATAGCTGTGTGGAGCCCATGAGCTGGCAGGAAGGACAGAGCCCTTTCCTTGCTGTGTGCAGTGAGCAAGGCTGGGCTGCTGGGCTCTGTTTTGCCTCCAGCCAGCAGCCAGGCCGGTGGTCCATGTGTCCTCATCAGCAGGACCAGCCCTGGCCCTGGAGGTGCAGGCTGTGCTAGCTGTGCCTCAAACGGAGGGACTCCTCAGAGCATAGTCACAAGTCATTAACAGCAAGCAGACTGCAATGACCCTTTTTTTTTTTTTCTTTTTGCAGCTGGGCCAGCCATCCAGCCCAGATTTGTCATGGTGATCTGCAGTCTCAGGGAGGTAGGGCACTGCCTGCCTGTCCCCAGAGGGATGCAAGGACAACCCTTGGCCAGGGACTCCCAAAGTGCTGATGACGAAGGGAGGTTTGGAGGCACCCTCGCCTCTGAGGTGTTTTCTCCTCTTTCCTCCTGCTCTAGAGGCCCAGGTGGCCGTGGGGTGTCCCTAGATCCCAGGGGATGCAGTGCGGGGGAGCTGGTGGCAGAGCAAGGTAGGAGCTGTTGTACCTGCTCTGGCTAGAGCCCAGACCTGCTGCCCGCAGCCTGGCCGGATGCCCCTGCTTCCCTCCCGGCAAAGAGGGGAACGCAGCCCCAGCCCCTACACCTCGGG
Source organism: Thinocorus orbignyianus (assembly GCA_013400375.1). Lineage (NCBI taxonomy): Eukaryota > Metazoa > Chordata > Aves > Ciconiiformes > Thinocoridae > Thinocorus > Thinocorus orbignyianus. The sequence goes on from VXBW01002685.1 coordinate 160,965, forward strand.
GTCCCTCCGCAGCCGAGAAGGATCCCAAGCAGGCTCCCGCTGCCCCCCGAAGTGGGCTACTCCCGCCCCGCATGCAAATATACCCAAATGAAGGGGCGTGACGACAGCAGGCCCCTCCCACTTATAAGAGGGCGCTGCGGAGGGGATTGCAGCAGCCGCAGCTCCCTGCCAAGCTCCGTCGCACCGAGCCGCCGGGAGAGCCCGGACCCCCTAGCCGCAGCATGGTGAGTGCGGAGCGGGCGGCGGGGGCAGCGGGCACGGCTGCGGGAGGGGCGACCGCCTCCCTCCCGGGAGCACCGGGCACCGCGAATCCCCCGCGACGTGCCCACTCTCTCCCCACCGTGACCTTGGGCAGCCCCCCCGGCCCCTGCCCCGGGGGTATCCGTGCCCCCCCGCCTCTTCTGCTCTCCCCTTCCCCTGCCCCGGGGCGCCTTGTGTCCCCCCGCCGCCGCTAGCGGGGAGGGGGCGAGAGGGGCGCTGGGGATGGAGCGGGGTGACCCCGCTGGCGGGGAGCGGTGGCCGCGGACGGACGGGAACAGCTGCCGGGGGTGGAGGCGCCAGCCGGGCACCGAGGGCCGGAGCTGGGTGCTCGGCGGGGCTCCCCCCGCGGCAACGGGCGCCCCGTCGGGTCTGACGGTGGGGACTGGCCGCGGGGGTCCCGTCCCCCGTTCCGCGGGGCGTCTGGCAGCGGCGGAGCGAACCAGGACCCCTGTCCAAAGCGGGCAATCCCCGCTGCCCTCGCCTGCGGCCCGGGCTATATTTAGCGGCCCGGGAGGGGGACAGGGACGGGGACAGGGACAGGGATGGAAGGGTGCCAGGAGGCGCAGCTCAGCGCCCCGCCTGCCGCCGGGGACCCTGCCCCGGGCAGCCCTCCCTCCCGGAGGAGGCGGGAGTCCTTGTGCCCCCACCTCTGGCACTAGACCGGGGCACGGTCCCCATCGCAGCTTGGTTGGAGAGCAGTGGGAGTGAGGAGCCCCAGGACCCCCAGGCTGAGTCGTGGTGTCCCACAACCTGGGGAGCAGGGATGCAAGGGGTAACAGAGGAGGGATGCCAGGGATAAGGGACCAGTGATGCTGGGGCTAGCGGAGGAGGGATGCCAGGGATAGCAGAACAGGCCTGCACCTGCAGGATGGGAGCGCAGGAGGCACATCTCCAGCTCAAAGCCTGCTCCCTGGCATTTCTGCCCACCTGGGTTGGGATTGCATAGCTCAAGGAAGAGTCTCTGTGCTACCTCAGATTGGTGGGCTTCGCTGCTACCCACTGCCCCTGCATCTACAAGAACCTTCGCCCCAGAGGCTGAGTACTTGCCTGGCTGTGGAGCAGCAAGCAAGGGGGTTCCCCTGTGCTGGCTGTACCTCATGGGTTACGTCTGTGCCCAGGTCAGCTCAGCACCTTGCCAGGCTGCTGTGGCACAGGGGAAGGGGCTGAGGCTGCCAGAAAGCCTGGCAGGGCAGCTGGGGAAGGGGAGCTGGGCTTTGCTCCCCACGCTACTGGAGGACAGCCCTGGGCAGAGTCCATGGGGCTGGTGGCCCTCAGCAAGGGCAGGGCAGGAGGGACTCCAGAGCTGGCTCCCAACCCAGCACGATGCCCGTGCATGGCTGGGGGCAATGACAGCCATGTGGAGCCCCTCACGGGCACACGGGAGGTCACCCAAATTAAAATGTGCTTCCTGGTGCCACTGGCCAGAGCGGGTCCTGTGCAGGTGGCTGTATGGCACTGGGGTGAGCAGGACAGAGCTGTGCCAGGATCTGACCCTGCCTCCCCCTCCCCAGCGCGAGTGCATCTCCGTCCACGTCGGCCAGGCCGGCGTCCAGATGGGCAACACCTGCTGGGAGCTGTACTGCCTGGAGCACGGCATCCAGCCTGACGGGCAGATGCCCAGCGACAAAACCATTGGTGGAGGGGATGACTCCTTCACCACCTTCTTCTGTGAGACCGGGGCTGGGAAGCATGTCCCACGGGCCATCTTTGTGGACCTGGAGCCCACTGTGATCGGTGAGTGCTGGAATTTGCATGGCCTGGGGTGCATCCCCGGGACGGGGGTGGGTAGCAAGTGGCTGGTTCTGGTTTTGTGCTGGCAGTGTCCTGAGCTGGATCCAGCCTGAAGGCCCTCCTTTCCCCAGGAGAAGCCACAAACTTGAACACCAGCTTTTGTCCCTGAAGTGTCCTAGAGGCAGCTGTGCTGTGAGTCTCTGCTACCACATGTGCAGAGAGAGAAACCAGCCCAACCGGCACGGCAGCTCCCGCTGTACCCATGCGTGCTGCTGCTGGGGACAGGCAGCTCCTATGGGTGGGAGAAGCTGAGCTCCTGCGCAGGGAGGTGGCAGCCACCTCCTTCTGTCAGAGAAACCTGATGCTGGTGGTGGCCCTGCTGACGTGTGGGTCCTTGGCCATGTCCCCAGCAGGCGGAGCTGGGAGGAGGGTGAGAGGTGGGAGCTTGCACTCTCTTGGCTGCTTGGTGGCCGGCTCAAACCAACAGCTTGTGCTGGGCTCAACCCTCCCCTGATCTCTCCTAGATGAGGTCCGGGCTGGAATCTACCGCCAGCTCTTCCACCCCGAGCAGCTGATAACTGGCAAGGAGGATGCTGCCAACAACTATGCCCGTGGGCACTACACCATCGGCAAAGAGATCATCGACCAAGTGCTGGACAGGATCCGGAAGCTGGTAGGTCACCACAGAGAGGGGCATGTGTCCCACTGGGCCAGGCTATAGCATCCTGCTGGGGAACAGAGCATCCTGCAAGTTCTGCTCTGCTCTGGGAGGGCTCTGCAGCTGCCCTTGGCAGGGATAGAGCAGGTCCCAAAGGACTTCTAAGCAGGCTATCTCAGAGCAATCTCATGTGTCTCTGCAGGCTGACCAGTGCACAGGACTCCAGGGCTTCCTCGTATTTCACAGTTTTGGAGGAGGAACTGGCTCTGGATTCACCTCCCTCTTGATGGAGCGACTGTCCGTTGACTATGGCAAGAAGTCCAAGCTGGAGTTCTCAATCTATCCTGCCCCACAGGTCTCCACTGCTGTGGTGGAGCCCTATAACCCCATCCTCACCACCCACACCCCCCTGGAGCACTCAGACTGTGCTTTTATGGTGGACAACGAGGCCATCTATGACATCTGCCGCAGAAACCTGGATATTGAGCGCCCAACCTACACCAACTTGAACAGACTCATCAGCCAGATTGTCTCATCCATCACAGCATCTCTGCGGTTTGATGGGGCCCTAAATGTCGACCTGACTGAATTCCAGACCAACCTGGTGCCCTACCCTCGCATCCACTTCCCCCTGGCTACCTATGCCCCCGTCATCTCTGCAGAGAAGGCTTATCATGAGCAGCTGTCAGTGGCTGAGATCACCAACTCCTGCTTTGAGCCAGCCAACCAGATGGTGAAGTGTGACCCTCGCCACGGCAAGTACATGGCCTGCTGCCTGCTGTACCGTGGTGACGTGGTGCCCAAGGACGTCAACGCTGCCATTGCCACCATCAAGACCAAGCGCAGCATCCAGTTTGTGGACTGGTGCCCCACGGGCTTCAAGGTGGGCATCAACTACCAGCCACCCACAGTGGTGCCGGGAGGGGATCTGGCCAAGGTGCAGCGCGCCGTCTGCATGCTGAGCAACACCACGGCCATCGCCGAGGCCTGGGCTCGCCTGGACCACAAGTTCGACCTGATGTACGCCAAGCGAGCCTTCGTGCACTGGTACGTGGGCGAGGGCATGGAGGAAGGGGAGTTTTCTGAGGCACGGGAAGATATGGCTGCTCTGGAGAAGGATTATGAGGAAGTGGGCCTGGACTCCTACGAGGACGAAGAGGAGGGCGAGGAATAAAGAAGCCCCTGCCATAAAGGACCATGCTCCTTCCCTGTGTTACCTGCCGAAACCCTTTGCAATAAATCATTTCAGAGCCTCTGTGTCTCCCAGTAACCTCCCAGCTGTACTGGTTTCTTGCCATGTCAGGTGTGTGGTGAGTGCTTCAGCTCTGCTGCTGGTGCTGCTATGCTTCCTCCCAGCGCTCTGCTCCAGCTCCAGCTTGCTCCCCGTGCAGGTAAGAGCCCCTGGGTCCCCTCCCTGGGGCTGTGGCACACATCCCACCCCACCAGCTGCTCCAGCCAGGGGTGTCTACTGCTTCCCAGTGTGGCCCTGCATTGTATCCTGGAGCCCAGGGGAGCAGATTTAGGCTGAGCAGGAATAAATCCATAGCTGCTGGGACTTCTCCCTGTGTGCAGCCGGAGGGTAGGTGGGCTCATCTCTGAGGAGAGTGGTTAAAGCACCGGAGCAGCCCGGCAGCCCTGTCCCCGTGGCCACAGCCTGGGGACAGGGGGCATGCGTGGCTTTGCACTGCAGTGGGTGCACCATGCAAGGGCATCCAGCGTGACGTGAACCCCTGCGGCTGCTTTTCTGCTGTGTTGTGGTGAGAGGATTAAAGGAGGGAACGCTCCCTGTGAAACTGTTTGTCTGCATCTCTTTTTTACCATCCCCCCAGCCCCGGGCAGCCCAACCGCTGCGTGTCCCAGTGAGCCTCTCCAGCCAGGGTGGCTGGGCTGTCCCCAAGCTCTGCTCACCCCCACCAGAGCAGGTCTGCTGCCCCTGCCTCCCAAGCTCTGGTAGCTCCCCAGCCCGGGCACCCACCTCCCTCTCCTTGGGCAGCCAAGAACTTCTGCCTGTACCCCTGCCTCCGCCTGCCTGTGCTGTGCTGAGCCCCTTCCCGCAGTGCTCGGCCCCAGAGGCTCCAAACAGCAGTGCCTGGCTCCAGCTGCAGAGTTGTTTTAAATCTCAGCCGGAGTGTGGCCGGGGCCAGGGATTCACTTTCCCTGCTTATTGCTTACAGCCTGGCGGCGCTGCCCCGCCGTGGCTGCCCTCTGCCGCCTTCCCCTCTGGCAACGCTTGGCTGCTTGACCTGGGCCTTTCTCCCTGTGCCTCGCTGGGAACCCCTCCCTGCAGACAGGGACACATCCACACCTCCTCAAGAACATCTTTTACTCCAAAACACAAGGCAACATTGGTGCCAAGAGCTGTGGTGGAGAAGGTGTGGCGACCCCCTGCCTGGCTCCTGCACCACACCTCTGCCCCGGGCAGGAGCATCCCTCCTGGGGCGCGGAGCTGCAGCTGCCATCACCCCCGGGGGAGGGTCCCACAGCATCCTCCTCTGCAGCCCCCGGGGGGAGGCAGTGGCCAGTGAGGGCCCTGTGTTTAGCAACAGGTCACACATCCACAGTCCTCAGGCACAGACCAAGTCCCAGGGCACAGACCACTCCAAATCCAACACACCTCCGGCACGGAGCAGCAGCTCTCCCCCGAGCACATCAATCGCCTCTGCAAGGGCTCCACGGGGCAGCAGGGATGGGGGCAGCTGCTTTTCCCCTGCTTTGTCCTCGGGGCGCATGGCCACTGTGGGGTGGGACTGGCTCAGATCTGTGTGGTGTCCTGGCCCGCTGGCGCTGGCTGCAGCCCCTCCAGCTGGTGGAGGACATCATTGATATTGGGTCGCTCCTGGGGGTCCAGCGTCATCATGGAGGAGAGCAGGTTCTGCAAGGCAGCCGAGTACCTGGAGGAAAGACAGTGAGGCTGGGGGTCTGCATGGCGCACAGCACAGGGGTCTGCTTGGGAGCAAGGGTCGCCCTCCCCAGCCCTTCACCTGGTTGTGGGGGGCACCACGATGGGGTTCTGCACCGCCAGAGCCACGCTGTCCCCCTTCTGGAAGATGGCATCGTAGGGGCCCTCCCCAAACATCATGCAGTACAGCACACAACCTAGGGACTGGAACATGGCACGTGGGGGGGTCACAGCAGCCCCACGGCACTGGGTGGGGGGCTGAGGGGCCAGATCCTTACCCAGATATCTGTGCGCTCATCTATGACACACTGGCTGGGCACTGTGAAGAGCTCGGGGGCACGGTAGGAGATGGTGCAGCGCTGGGCAGCCCAGTCCTGCAGAGAGGAGAGGGTGAGGGTGGGGATGAAGGGGTCAGGGCAGGGATGGGCTGGTGGGGTGATGTCCCAAGGCACACACCTGCACGGCCGTGGCCTTCCGAGAGCTGTTGACTTCAATGCGAGCTTTGTTCATGGAGCCCAGGTCCATCAGCACAGGCCGGTCATCTTCATCCAGCAGCACATTGGTGGGCTTCAGGTCCCTGCAGGGATGGACATCACTAAGCACCCACTGGGACCTCTGCAACTCCTCCCTCCTCCAACTGGAGCTGCCAGCCCCCCACCTGTGTGCATAGCCCTTGCTGTGGATGGCTTGCAGCCCGCGGCAGATGCCATGGAGGATGAGGAGAATCCGCTGCTCTGGCATGAAGGTCCCCTTCTCCCGCAGTGCTTCCACCTCTCTCCAGAGGGTCCCACCCTGGCAAACGTAAGCAGGTGGTCACCACTGCCACTCCCAGCAGCAAGGGGTTGGGGGTGGCCAGGGGAGGTCCCCTCACCTTCACATAGGGCAAAAGGAGCCAGGCTTCATGCTTGGCGCCCTTCTCCACCATGCAATGGGCCACCAGGCGTAGGATGTTGGGGTGGTCGAAGAGGCCATGCATCTCCACCTCATGCAGGGCAGCCTGGCGGTCCTCCTTGTCATGGCACAGGATGCGCTTCAGGGCGTAGAAGCGCCCGTCCCGCAGCCCTTCTACCAGGTCCACGTAGCTGAAGCCCCTGCGAGGAGCCAAGTACAGTGTGGGCTGCATGTCCCACTGCTGCAGCACCCACACCAGGGCCCTGTGCCCAGCCTCAGCTGCGAGCATCCAAGAGAGGGGGGCAGAAGGCAGACGGTGCCTGCACCCCTCTCTATGGGAACCCCCCTGGCAAGCACATCCCCCCACCATGACGGCACAACCCAGGAACCCAGGAATCCCTGTGGGGATGGACATTACTGAGCATCCCTTCTTTGCATGAACAACCCCACTGTCCCAATCACCCCCACTCTCATGGATCCAAGCACCCACTCCGGGGCATGACTGCCCCCTGCCACCCAGCATAAGAACCTTCCACCACACATAAGCACCTCCTATGCTCAAGTATCTCCCCCCACCATGCCCAAGCATCTCCCCCATGCCCAAACACAGCTTGTGCTCAAGCACCTGCTGCCATGCCCGGGCATCCCACACACCCAGAAGCACNTATGCCTGAGAATTTCCCCCATGCCCAAGCATCCCCCCCATGTCCGAGCAACCCTCCCCATGCCCGAACATCCCCTATGCCTGAGCATCCCCCCATGACTGAGCATTCCCCTAATGCCCGAGCATCCCCCTATGCCTGAACAANCCACGCCCATCCTGGCCGCGGACCCCTCTGCCAGGCGGTGGAGCAGCAGGTACCGCACGCCCCCCAGGCTGATGGTGCCGCGGGAGCAGACGCACAGCGCCTGCCCCATCGCCCGCAACCGTCATCGCCGCCCGCCGCGCGTCACAGATTGCGTCACCGATTGCGTCACCCACGGGGCGGGGCGCTGCAGCCTTCTCTGTCCCAGCTGTCGGCGGGGTTCGGAGCTGGGACTGCCTCCGCTGGAGCGGGCGGGAGCCACCGGGCTGGTCCCGCATGGTGACGGGGGTGACAGGTTGTGTCGCCGGCGCGGTGGCACCCCCCGGCTGCCGGCGGTGGCAGCGGCGGCCCCGCAGCTGGCAGCTCAGCGGTGCCGGAGGCTCAAATGGCGACGCCACCTCGGCAGGGCTCGTCCCCGAGGGCATCAGCCCCTTGCCCAGCCCTGCGGCACCTCCGCGAAACCCTTGTCACACGTTGTCACAGCCTTCTGTCCTGGGACCTTTCTTCTTCCTTCAGCCAGCAGCACACACACCGGAGCTGTCACCGGGGTGTCCCATCAGACCCCCCTGATGAAACAAATCCCCTCGACGCCGTTTTGGCTGGTGGTGACACTTCTGTGAGACTCCTCGTCCCTTCGCCTGTGTCACCCACCAGCCCGGGGCACATCGGGGCTGTGCTCGCAAGCTGGAACTGGCCCGGGGGACAGGGTGCTGCCTGCGTCCCCTGCTGGGTGGGCTTTGAGGGGAGCGATGCAGGGTGGGGAGGGGTGGCAGAGCCGTCCACCCCCTCTCCCACACTCCCCCCGCCTCCGCAGCAATTCCAGCTGCCTCCACTTAGGAGCTGGAGGAGGTTCCTGGCGCTGGTAGAGCAGGGTCATGTGATGGTGGTGTCCACGTCCCCCCTTCGTCCCCCGTCCCGGGCTTGCTGGGCTCCCGGCGAGGATGGGGCTGCCGGCTCTGGCCCTGCTGCTGGCGGCGGGGCTCCTGCCCACCCAGGTTAGCAAACACGGGTGGAAAGTTCGGGGGAAGTGCGCGATGCTGAGCTGCGAAGGATCCGGCGGGATGGCGCCGGGATCTGCCTTGTTTTCCTGCCCCGTCTCCCTGCTCTCCCCCTCGCGGGTCCCCTCAGCTGCAGCCCACGTTCCCTGCAATGTCCCGCTTATGCTCCCAGCTCCCTGCCTGCCCTCCCATCACCCGGCCCCAGCAGTGTCCCATTCCCCCGAAATGCCACCAGCTGTGCCACAGGGCATCAAGCCGTGCAAATGGCTTCCTGCTTGTCTCTCTTGCTCTCCCAGGACGTGGTGGACCTTTGCACTGAGGACGGGAAGGGTTGGGTGGCACCGCCCAGGGATCAACCCCCACCAGTCCCTGTCCCAGGGAGTGTGCGAGGGGACAGCTGGGCTTGGGGAGGGTCTGCAGACCCCCACCACTGCCCCTCTCCTGCAGGCCTCCCCCCCGGCACGCTCGTTCCAGCTGGATTATGAGGGGAACTGCTTCCGTAAGGATGGTGCCCCTTTCCGCTACATCTCGGGCAGCATCCACTATGCCCGCGTCCCACGCCCCGCCTGGAGGGACCGACTCCTCAAGATGTACATGAGCGGGCTCAGCGCTGTGCAGGTGTAAGTGACAGGGACAGCCTGGTGGCACACAGCCCCAGCCGCTATGGACCTTTTGGCTCTGGGGTGTTGTTGGATCACAGGGAACAGGGAGCAGCCCTTGCACTCGGCTGACAGGGACCCCCGGTGTGGCCCTGCCAGACACAAGCATGAGCCTGGGCTCGTCCCAGTCAAACCCCAGTTGCCATCCTCAGCCTGGGTTGCAGACCAGTTCCCATGAGCAGAGGGACCAGCCCGTGGGATGGTTCCCAGTCATGCTGGGGTGCCCTTAGCCCCTGCGTGCTGATCTCCCCTCTCACCCAGCTACGTCCCCTGGAACTACCACGAGCCACTGCCGGGGGTTTATGACTTTGCTGGGGACCGGGATGTGGAAGCCTTCCTGGACCTGACAGCCGAGCTGGGGCTTCTGGTGATCCTGCGGCCAGGGCCCTACATCTGTGCGGAGTGGGAGATGGTGAGCCCCAGCCCCTCCTGGCCTGGCGTGGAGGGGTGATGGGTGGCCCATGAAGGCCACAGTGGGGTTGGTGCTTGTGGCTGGCACGTTGGCCCTGGTGCCCCAGGCTGCTGCCTCATGGGGCACACGCCACCCTGGCACCAAGCATTAGCTGCTGTGCTGGCTGTGTGTCGGCTGTGTGCCAGCCCAGGCTGCTGAACAGTGTCTCTGCCCCCTCCTCTGCTGTGCCTGTTTCTCCAGGGTGGCCTGCCCGCCTGGCTGCTGTGGAAACCAGACATCGTCCTGCGCTCCTCCCACCCTGGTGAGCCTCAGCATGGGGCTCTGGCCACCATGTCCTTACAGCCTGGTGCCAGTCCTGGCACACCAGTCTCCATCCATGTACCTGCAAGCCCTGCTGCATGGTCTCTCCCATCATTTTCTCCATCTTTCTGGAGCTCCTGATCATGCTCAGCACTGCCCCATCTCCTTCATCCTCTTCCTGGCAGGGCTGGCTGTGGGTGGGCTGGGGTGGACGCTGCAGCCAGGCTGAGCTGCCCTCTCTCTCCCCAGCCTACCTGGCAGCTGTGGACTCCTGGCTCCATGTTCTGCTGCCCAAGATCAAGCCACGGCTGTACCAGTATGGGGGGAACATTATCAGTGTGCAGGTAGGGTCCTGTGGAACCTGGCACCGTGCCCTGCTTTGGCTCGTCTTTGGACGTGCCACAGAAAGCCACCTGTACCCCCTACACCATGCCCTCATCTGGCACAACTGGTAGATAAGGAGAGCTGGAGAGGGACTGTGTCAGGAAGTGTAATGATAGGATGAGGGGTAATGGTTTTAAAGTAGAAGAGAGGAGATTTAGATTAGATATTAGGAAGAAATTCTTTCCTATGAGGGTGGTGAGGCACCGGAACAGGTTGCCCAGAGAAGCTGTGGCTGCCCCACCCCTGGAAGTGTTGAAGGCCAGGCTGGATGGGGCTTTGAGCAACCCACTCTGGTGGGAGGTGTCCCTGCCCAGGGCAGGAGGGTTGGAACTTGATCTTTAAGGTCCCTTCCAACTCTAACCATTCTATGATACTATAAATCCTTCCCCACCTCTGGGCCTGGGTTTAAATCTAAGGGCTGGGACTCTGGGGAACCTGCCACTGCTCTGTGGTTTGAGGGGCAGTGGCAGAGCTGGGGGTCGTAGTGGGCTGTAAGGTCAGTCTCGGGGTGCACCCAGGGGCTGTCCCAACGTGTAACGACATTGGGAGGGAAGCGGGAAGCTGGGTGCTCCTCCCAGTGCGCAGCAGGACCTGGCTGTGTGGTGCACACTGGGTGCCGGCCCCTGCCCTGCTCGCAGGTGGAGAATGAGTACGGGAGCTACTACGCCTGCGACTACGGGTACCTGCGGCACCTCCTGGGCTCTTTCCGGGCGCTGCTGGGGACCGAGGTGCTGCTCTTCACCACAGACAGTGCAGGGGCCCGGGAGCTGCGCTGCGGCACGCTGCAGGGGCTCTATGCCACCATCGACTTCGGGCCAGGTACCCCTATGGAGGAGGAGGGAGAGGAGGAGGATGATGAGAGGGGATGACGGTCCCAGCTCTGTCCTGCTCCAACCTCCCTCCCACCACCTCCACAGACTCCAACGTGACAGAGGCGTTTGGTGCCCAGCGGCGGGTGGAGCCGAAGGGACCCCTGGTGAGTTTGGGATGGGCACCGTGGGGGGAAACGGCCCACGATGGCTTTGGGGAGGCAGAGGGACTGGGCGAGGGGGGCAAGGTGAAGAGGGGTGCTGGGGTCAAGCTGCAGGTGAGCTGGGGGAATGTGGGGGACAGAGGGGTGCCAGGAGCTCCAGCTCCATGCAGGTGACACTCTGAGTGTCACTTTCCCCCCAGGTGAACTCTGAGTACTACACAGGCTGGCTGGACTACTGGGGGGAGGCTCATGCCAGCACCAGCTCGGCACGGGTGGCCCAGGGGCTGGAGGACATGCTGCAGCTGGGAGCCAGCATCAACATGCAAGTATTCAGCTGTAGGGGGCACAGCCTGGGGGGGCAATGCCCTCCCATCTGCCAGCTTTGCAGTGGGCATCACTGCTGGCCTTCATCCCAAGGGGGTAATGCCTGGTCAAGCCCCCACTGGGCTTGTGGGGGTGCTGACGGGGCTCTCCGGGGTATCCCGTAGGTACATGTTCCACGGGGGAACGAACTTCGCCTACTGGAGCGGTGAGTAGTGCCCTGTCCTGGGGTCATGGGGCACACTGCAGGGCTGGGGGTCTTTCCATGGCCACCTCCGAGGAGCCTGCTTCAGGCTCCTGTTCAGTTCCACAGGGCAGGCTGACACATACCCCAAGGACCTCTGAAGCCAAATTTTTTTCCCCACCCTGGGACTCCTTTTGTCCCCAGGCAGAGGGTCTCAGTTCTGGGTCATGCCCCCCCCACATTGCATTGCAGCCAGCCTGGGGCTGGGTTCCATGCCCTGGGCTCTGCCAGAGCTCTTTTCCTCCCACTCTCTTTGCTTCCCCGGCCAGGCGCTGACTTCAAGGACCAGTACAAACCAGTGACCACGAGTTACGACTATGATGCCCCCCTCTCAGAGGCAGGAGACTCCACCGAGAAGCTGTTTGCCATCCGCACGGTCATCAGCAAGGTGCTGAGCCTGGCAGGGGGAAGGGGACAGTATCGGACACTGCTCCCTGAGCCAGAGAAGAGGGTGACACAGAGGGACCTGGCAAGGCAGGGGACATCTCCCTGTTTGCTCCGGGGGGCAGCTGACAGTCTGCTGTTCAGTTCCAGGCCCTGCCAGTTGGCCCGATGCCACCCGCCACCCCCAAGTACGCCTATGGCAGGGTGGCTCTGCAGAAGGTGAGTGCCTGCCCTGGGGGCTGTTCTGCCCCTGCCTGGCACTGCCCAACTGCCAGCGCCTGTCCCTCTCTTTGCAGCATGCTGACCTCCTGGACATCTTGGATGTGCTATGCCCCTCTGGGCCCATCCAGAGCCAGTTCCCCCTCACCTTTGAGGCCATAAAGCAGGTGAGGGGCTGAGTTCAGTGGGGGTGAGGCTCCTAGGCTTTTCTGTCCTGCTCTGGCTCCAGGGTGGAGGAGCAGAGCCCATCATCACCACCCCCATCAGCAGCCAGTTTCCTTTCTGTGCCACTCTGCTGTATCCTGCAGGCCCACGGCTTTGTGTTATACCGCACACGGCTGCCCCGGGACATCCTGGACCCAGCCACGCTAGGGGCTCCTCCCCACAGCGTCTGTGACCGTGGCTACGTGGTGCTGCAGCAGGTGAGGCTGCAGGAGCACACCCATCCCTGGCCCAGCGCACGGGAGGGCTGTGGGACCTGCGAGCCGCGGGGCTGTGCAGGGTCCTGGGGACAGCCCAGGTGCTGAGAGCCACACTAAGCCCTCTGTGGAGCAGCCCTCTGCCCTGAGTTTGCCCCCTTTGGGGGCAGAGGGCTGGCCTGGGCAGACTGCTGGCAGTGAGATCTGACCCTGTGGCTGCAGAAGTACCAAGGGACACTGGAGCGGGACGGGCAGACAACACTGCGTGTGACAGGCAGGGAAGGTGACACTCTGGACGTGCTCCTGGAGAACATGGGCAGGATCAGCTTTGGGGCCAACACCAGTGACTTCAAGGTGATGGGAGGGGGTCCTAGGGCTACAAGGTGGGGGGCCTGGCCACCTGCATGGCAGAACACCCCCTCTCCTGCCAGGCCCCAGCCACGGTGGGGCAGACCTGCTTCCTGATCAATCTTACACCATCCCCTGGCAAACGTGGCAGGACCAGGATAAGGCTGAGACCAGTGTCCCTCTGCCCCTTAGGCTGTCACAGCAGCCAGGGCAGTGCAGCCCCTCGGAGCAGATCCCATCCCACCTCCACTGCTGCGAGGGGGATGTGCCCCAGGGAAGCCAAGCATCCTCCTGCCCCTGGCAGACTCTGCTGCCTCATTTTCCTTCCTGCTCCACCTCAGGGCTTGCTGGGGAACCTCTCCTTGGACTCCATTCCTCTCAGCAACTGGCTTATCTACCCCCTGGCCATTGACGCTGCCATCCAGCAGGGCTGGCCCCATGCTGCCCTGCCAGAATCAAGCAGCTGGGGCAGAGCAGGTCCAGCCTTCTACACTGGGACCTTTGAGACCCCTGGCATCGCCTGGGACACCTTTGTGAAGTTCCCAGGTTGGAGCAAGGTAAGGTGGTACATAGCTAAGAGAGAGGGTGAGGTTGGAGAGAGGCAGTGCTCAGCTCCATCTCCATCTTCCAGGGTCAGCTGTGGATAAATGGCTTCAACCTGGGCCGGTACTGGCCCTCTCGTGGGCCCCAGCAGACCCTCTTCGTGCCTGGCTCAGTGCTGCACGTCGGCCACCCCAACAACATCACGGTGCTGGAGCTGGAGGGGGCGCCCCCCAGCCCCTTCCTGATCTTTGTCGACCACCCCCTTTTCAACAGGACCCTCAGCAGCAGCACCGCGGCCACGGAATAAACACAGGACTGGAAGGCACCGGCATCGCTTCTTGCTGGGGGGTGGCAGGGGGCTGGTGAAGCACAGGGGCTGGAGGGGCCTGGGTAAGGGACACATTCTGACACGGACAGCTGGAGCTTCTGCCCTCCCCCCAGACCAGGCAGGGTCTGTGCTAAAGAGAAAGGGGCTCAGAGTTCAGCTTGTTTTGCATGTTAATCCCAAGTAGTTCCAGTGCTCATGCTGACACCCCCACACCCAGGGGGGTCAAGGCACCTCTTTATTGATGATGCAGCTAGAAGAGGTAGCTGTTAATGTGATATGGCTGATGGTATCCAGGAGAGGAGAGGGCAAAGCACAGCCCAGAAGGTGCCCAGAGGCACAGCTGCATGCTCTCAGTGTGTCAGGACATGACCAGCTGCACAGCCAGTGCTCAAACGTGTCTCCACCACATCCATCCTGGGCAGGTAGCAGCAATCTCCAGCCTCATGTGTGGCTGGCCCGGGCCCGGCGGTGTGTTTGCAGGCAGGTTGTGGAGCAGAAGGAGAAATCGAGGTAACAGAAAGGGATCCGGCCCAGCAGGGACTCTCCACAATGCCAGCAGCGGCTGCAGGAAAGAGCAGAGGCGGCCCTGAGCAAAGGGGACACCTGCAAGGGGGTCAGAGGAGCAGAGAGAATTTACAAGACAGCAGGAGGGACCTTTGGGGCACCTTTGGTCCTACAGGGCTCACCCAGGAGTCTGGCCAGGAACTGTGTGGGGCGAGGCACCTTGAGGCAGGTTGAACATGGGGGGAATTTGTCCCCCCAGTGAGCTGTAAAGCCCCTGCCCACATCAGCATGGGCAGAGCAGGCATAATGAAGGGATGTGGGATGCAGGATCAGGGGCACAGGAGTGGCTGGGGGATTGGTTTGCCATAGATCTGGCTGGAAGTGGACCAAGTTGTCCTTTCCAAAATATTTTGGGGACTGAAGGGCTGGGCAGGGAAAGAGCAAGAAAGCTTTTAGACAGGCACTGCTGGGAATCGACAGGAATAGCTTTAGGCTGGAAATGAGAACTGGAGCAAGAAAGGCAGGGAACAGCTGAGCTGACGTGGGAGAGGAGTGTGTCCGCACAGCTGGTACCTGATGTTGCCAAGAGCTGTGCCAGTGTCCTGCAGGTGCGCAGCCAGCCTCCGCTCGGCAGCCAAGGCCCTCTGGGGAGCAGAGAGACATCTCAGCACCCCCAGCCCAGAGCCCAAGGCATCAACACTGCCCCAGCCAGGCGGGATCCCCTTCCCCACGCACGGCCTCACCTTCTCCCTGTCAGACAGGGCTGCAAATCGCTGCTTCTCTTCTTGCTCCTGCTCCCAGCGCTGCTGCTCCTCCCGCTTTGCTTGGTCCCGCTGCTTCCGCTGGGCTTTCTGTGCCCGCTTCTTCTCCAGCTTCTTGGCCTCCATCTCCTGTGTGAGGGGCCCTGGCACCTGGGGGCAGAGGGCAGTCAGCATCTCCCACCAAACCAGGGGCAACAGCATAAATGGGCGAGAGGTGCTTTGCTCTGGGGTCCCCCAGAAGGCAAGGGCAGCACCCACCTTGGCACGGCTGTAGTCATATTTGTCTGGATGGTCCACCATGAACTTGCGGAAGGTGTTGCGGGTCAGTTTGTCAGCAGAGACGCAGTAGGGGGTCCTCTCCAGCCCGTCTCTGTGAGACAAGGAAGACCAGTTCTTCCTGACATCTTACTGCCTGTGTCCTACTGGCCTGTGAGCCCAGCAGATTCCCTAGAGACGTGCAACAGGTACTGCAGGCCAGGATATCGCAGCCAAGGATGGGAAAGCTGCTTATGCCTCCACCAGAACCCCCCAAAACCCTCCCCTTCTTGCATCTCAAACACCCTGCAAAGGGTGATCTCATCCCTACCCTCTGAACTGCCTGTCAACAAACCAGGGAGCCCTTGGGGCAGTGCTTGCCTGCTGCTGCGCCAGACCAGGCGGGCAGAGAACAGTGGTTCAGTCTCAGGCCTCCTGTACAAACCCAGATGTCCTGGCTGGTAGAAACCAACCCCGCCTGTCCCAGGGCAAGGGTAGCACCAGCCTCCTGTGGCTGAGACAGGAGGGAGTTGCTTGGCTCCCACACTGGTGCTGTTCATCAAACACTGGGTGTCCTGCAGCCGTACCTGAGGGCAGGATCAGCCCCCACCTCCAGCAGCAGCCACACGGCCTCAGCCTTCCCGGCCCGTGCTGCTACATGAAGCAGGGTGCAGCCGCGCTCATCCATGGGCTGGTTGAGCAGGGAGCGGGACACATCCAGGGGCTGTGTGTCCTCTTCCCCATCCTTGCTGTCCCCCGGCAGGCTCCCGCTCTCTGGCACACCCAGGAGCCGCCGCAGAGCCCCCACATCCCCCGTTTTGCAGGCAGTGAACAGGGCATCGCGGAGCTGGGTCTGAGGGTCTCCTACGAGGGAAGAACAGGGGGGCAGTCTGATGGCTCCCTGGGCAGAGCAGTTCTCTGATTTGACTAAGAAAAACACACAGTACAGCTAACGCAGCGTCCTGCTAGCTGGGTTTGGGCTCTGCAGGATCTCCAGCACCTCCAGAGTCTGTGACAATGTGCCATGGCATTGCTGGACACTGTTGGCAGCATCCAAGCCCTCTTCTGAGGCAAGATCCACTCCAATCCTCCCGCAAACACCTGGGGGTGCTGTCTGCGCCCCAGTTCAGAGTTACTGCTCCGAACATACGGCTCACTCAAAGGCATGTGGCTGTGCTACAGCCACCACACACCCAGCTGCTCTGGGCACCTGCTCTTCACCCTGCTGCAAAGCCACCAGCAAACAGGCAGGCATCCCCCCAGCCGGCTCCCAACCCCACTTACCTCCATCGCACCAGGAAAGGGGCTCAGCCCCAGCTTCCCCCTGCAGCTCTGTCGCCAGCTCCAGGCCAGGCTGCCTACACTGGGTACCGCAGCGTCCTGCCTCTTCAGCACAGGGCCCTGCACAGGGAGCACATGGTTGAGGAAGAGAGTGAGGACACCAGGGCCAGCCTGCAGCGCAGTCACCGCAGTCCCTTCCCAGTGACTTCCTACACTGTCCTGGTCAATTCCTTCCCCTCACCTTTCTCTACCTTCTTGTCCTTCTTCTTCCTCCTTTTGCGGTTTCGCTTGGGCATCACTTCAAACTCCCGGAGGTCCAAGGTACTCAGTGTCAATTCCACAGTCTCTAGCTCCCCTGAAGGGCTTTCCTCCTCCTCTTCCTCCTCCTCTGGAGCTGATGGGGGTGACAAGACAGGGGCTGAGGCCCCACACACAGCATGAATCACTCGGGGCTCTCAGCCAAGCACACGGCAACACTCTGCAGGATCCCACTGTGGTGCCAGGGCCTGTCACAGGGCTGCAGATCTGGTCCCATGCCATAACACCAGACTCCTCTGCTTGCTCAGAGTCATGTCTCCTTTCATGGCTCAGCTCACCACTTGGGTCTTCCTGTGGGGGATCCATCTGGGTTTTCTGCTGCCTCTTCTGCCAGCTCTTTCGGGGGGACCCAGTGATGTCCTCCAGTGGTGTGTCCTTTCCTGGGCAGCAAGGGTGCTCCTGTCATTGCCTGGGGACAGGGAATACCCCATGTCTCCAGGGATTGAGGGTTGGTGAGCTAGCACCTCCACCCCGCAGGGCAGCATCCCCTAATACACAAGGGACCACGTCACCCCACCTGCTCTGACTCACAGGCACCAGGGCTGGTCTGACTCACCATACACCTGCAGGCTGGCCAACGTGGTGTGGACTCGCAGCACCTCTCGCAGGGTGGCCCTGCGAGTGCTGAGGGGAATGTGGCAGATGCGAGGGTCGCCCCGGGTGAGGGGTGGGTTCTTGCCACCAAAGAGCAGCGCACGGTTGTGACGAGGGGCCCGGATGAAGATGCGCTGAGCTTCATTCAGGTGCTGTGCCCAGGCTGCCAGCAGCTCCTGAATATCCTGAGGAGGAAAGGGAGGCACTATGGGGTCCTGAGCACACTGCATGGACACAGGCAGCTCTGGAGTAGGTACAGACCCAGGACAAAGCAGCCTCAACTGGGCCCTGAACCAATTTGAGAGCTCACACCCCACCCATGCCCTCCAGCAGCAGCGTGGTACCACCTCACAGAGCCAGCCATGCCCATGTCTCCCTGCCAAGAGCCCAGCGCCGTGGCGTGTCCTCACCTTGAGCAGCGCGGCCTCGTTGTAACGCCGCAGGGAGGCTCCGGCCGACCTGGGCGCTGACCCTGGGGTCTGAGCATCCCGTAGGCCCTGGGCCGTGCCACGTCGGGCTCTCACTGTGTAGCGGTGGAAGGTCTTGTGCTCCTGCACCTGGGGGCTGCAGAGAGGGGCAGACATGACCAACAGGCGCCTGTGCATGTAGAGATGAGCTGATGCGCCCCAGATAGCTTGTGGCTTGCCCCTGGGACCTTAAAGATCAATAGACCTCCTGCAGCACAACCGGGCTTAGCCAACTCTCAAGCAAAGACTAGGAGCTGTGGGTGCCTAGGGTGTGGTAAGCACTGCGATGAAGGAGTAGGGAGGGGACAGCCATCCAACACTTAGCCCCACTTAACTGTGCCCAGAGGGAAAACACCAGCTCTATCCCCCTCTACTCACCCTCGGAACACAGCTCCCGCGAAGTGCCCGCCGCCCATCATCAGCACAACCCAGCACGTGCTCATGCCCAGGCTCTGCAGCGACGCCGTCAGCTCCACTGGCTCCTCGATGCCACCCTGACACACAGACACCCTTGCTAGTACCTATGGGATCACCATGCTACCTCTTGCTGTCCCCCAGAACAGAGACCAGCCCCTCCGCTGGAGCACCCCAGAGGGCCACCAGCAAGCCCAGGGCTCTGACCTGGCACCAGGGACAAGCCTTCCCATCTCGGAACACGGGGTACTGTCAGACAGTGTCTACGCCCCAGCACCATCCACCCTCTCCGGGGTCCCTCTCCCAACAAGCTGGGCTGTGACTTGCCTTCCCGGTGCCCAGCACACAGCGGTAGGCAGAGATGAGCTGGCCCTTTGCATTGCAGAGCAGCACCTTGTGGGACCGGGGGACTGCGGGGGTCCCGGGGCTGTTGCTGGCACTGGGCAAGGACTCTGACTCACTGCTTGTATCAGAGCTCTCTGAATCAGACCCCGAGATGCTGGAAACATCACCTAAAAGGGAAAGAAAATGAAGCAGTGGAGCAGGGCAAAGAATAACCAACAGCCTCCCCAAAACTTTGCAGGTGACTCCAAGGGCTAGCCCACAACCCCAGAAATGTCCTGTCTAATACCCTACATATCACAAGGGAGCTAGAGAGATAGAATTTTGGGGGTCTGGATCTCCAAGTATGCCTAGGCAGGGGCTCAGGTAGAACACTCCTTTCTGCCCATAACAAGTCAGCAGGGCTCAGGAGCAGTGTTGGACCCCTAGAAGGCCCCACAGGGGCAGAAGAAAGGGACCCTGAGCTCACAGAGATGGCCAGGGGTTTCATCCCTGCACAGAACAGTCCCAGTGACGGTGCTGACAGCCTCTGTGCTCCACTGAGGGCAGCCTTGTTCCTCACCTGTGCAGGTCTTCTCCTCAAACACTTCTACCGGCAGTGTCCGGCGGCCCAGGAGTCGTTGCTTCAGGTTGAAGCGGTGCCAGTCGAGACGGTAGTGCTCAGTCTGGGGGGAAAGAGATACAAATTACGTTCTCAGTGGTCCATGGAAACTCCCACTCCCAAAATGCCCTGAGGTGACAGACTCTGAGGGCTAAAGCAGTCATAGAATGGTTAGAGTTGGAAGGGACCTTAAAGATCACCGAGCTCCAACCCCCCCACTATGGGCAGGGACACCTCCCACCAGAGCAGGTTGCTCAAAGCCCCATCCAGCCTGGCCTTAAACACTTCCAGGGATGGGGCATCAACAACTTCCCTGGGCAACCTGTTCCAGTGCCTCACCACCCTCACAGTAAAGAACTTCTTCCTAATATCTAATCTAAATCTCACCTCTTCCAATTTACAACCATTACCCCTCGTCCTGTCACTAGGCTTCATGACAAAGAGTCAGGAAAGCAATGCTGGAAGCCTGCAATGATCCTGCCTGGAAGACCACAGTACCCTAATGAGTTAGCCATGTAACAATAACCTGTGCTACATGCACTACATACCTCCAGTAAACGACGTTTAGAGCAAAAATACACAGGGTCTGACTGCCAGATCCAAACAGGATGTGGGCAGTGGAGCTCAGGGAAGCAGCCAGTGCTGTGCCAGCCTCCCTCCCACCTCATGGTGGCCACTCAGCCCTGCTCACCTGCTCCTCCCGGCTGCCAAACACCTGCCCGCAGGTGGAGCAGCACATCCGCTCCGGCACCTCAGGGACCCCATGGGCCTTCTCCTCACTGCTGGTGGCTGCAGGTTTCTCTGGAAGGAGAAAAAAGGGCTCTGTGAAGGGCACAGGAGAATCCTCAGGCTGCACCACAAGGAGCGAGGTGTCCTGGGTCTCTCTTCAGCCACCCAAAGAGCCCTATGGTTGTGGAAGGACCTTGGGGGTGACACTGAGCAAAGTCTGTTTACCCACCCACCAGGCAGCTCCCATGGCCAACCTCCAGGGTGGCCACTCAAGCTGCACTGAAGACAGAGCTCCTTCTTTGCAGCTTGGGGCTGGTGGACATGAGCTTGGCCAAATAAAGCCCCTGCGGAGCCCCTCTTACCATGGCTGACAGGTGCTGGCTCGGCAGCCCACGCATCTGTGGCAATTCCAGTGACGAGGGTCAGTCCCTGCAGGAGGACGGGGTCCTGGGCGGCCTCGAAAACCGACCTGTTCTCTGGGGCGGGCATCACTCCTGCTGCTAGCAGAGGGGACAGTGCCTGAGCGACAGGCAAAGCCCGTGGTGGGGAAGGGAGGTGGGAACCTCTGTTGGCTCCAGGGAGACCTTAGAGCAGCCTGCCAGGATCTGAAGGGATCTACAGGAGAGCTGGAGAGGGACTCTTTGTCAGGGAATGTAGTGACAGGACAAGGGATAATGGTTTTAAAGTAGAAGAGGGGAGATTTAGATTAGATATTAGGAAGAAGTTCTTTCCTGTGAGGGTGGTGAGGCACTGGAACAGGTTGCCCAGAGAAGCTGTAGATGTCCCCTTCCCTGGAGCTGTTCAAAGCTCGGCTGGAGGGGAGTCTGAGCAACCTGGTCTAGTGGGAGGTGTTCCTGCCCAGGGCAGGGGTGTTGGAACTCTCTGATCTTTAAGGTCCCTTCCAACTCTGACCATTCTGTGATGCTGTGA
>VXBW01002685.1:181981-192308 GCA_013400375.1 Thinocorus orbignyianus
ACCGCGGCCGGGGCCGGTGGCGGGGCCGGGATCGGGCCCCGTCATGGCCCACTTCGAGACGCAGTACCAGCGCCTGGAGAGCTCCTCCACCGAGTCACCGCCCGGCGGCGGCGACCTCCTCGTCCACGTTCCTGAAGGCGCCAAATGTGAGCGGCGGTAGAGGGCAAAGCGGGGCTCGGGGCCTGGCGCGGACCCCCCGAGCCTGAGGGCAGCGGGGTCGGGAGGCCTGAGGCGGCCGAGGCCGCCGGGGCCGGCGGTGCCCGGGCTGGGGGTGGGGGAGCAGGCAGGGAGCCCCGGGAGCCCCAGCCTGGCACCCCAGCCGAGGGGGGCTGTGCCCGTCGCGACCCTTTACCCTCTGCTGCTTCTCCCTCAGCTCCCTGGCATCACATCGAGAACCTGGACCTGTTCTTCTCTCGCATATCCTTTGGCAGGGCGGGATGCGCCCCCTCACCTCCAGGGCTCTCCGTGCTGGTGGAAACACCGGGGTGGGTGTAGCTGGGAGCTGGGGCAACGTCTGCCCCGTCCTGGCGGGCACCAGAGCACGACAGAGGGCCTGGGGCACGGCAGAACCCCCGTGCCTGTGGCTGCTGTCCCGTCACCCAACAGTGACGGGACAGACAGGTTCTTTAAGCATCCTTGGCAGAGTGATGATGGTACTAAGTCATACTTAAAGATTTTTTTTCTCTCTTAATAGGATTTTATTATTAGCATAGCATGCCATGTATCATCAGAGTAGCACGGGATTTCTGTAAGCAGAATAGTGTCATACAATGCTATGAAATTCTGTACTACGCTACTTATAGAACAAATTAACTTATGGTTTCTAATCACCTGGACTCTCTGCTTATCAGGTCATATCATAATCCATGGGTTGTTGTATCAGTATAACAACAATAATCTAGACTGAAAAATCCTTGGAGGAAGCAGACAGTGGTGGGGGCATCCCTGGCTACTGGGGGTACTGGGGGACCTGAGTCTCCCCGGCCAGCACCAGTTCTGTTCCCAGGACTAGTAACTCCTTGATTTTGTGGACAGTACTTTGTGTTCTGTTGCAATTCCCTGTTCTGTGATAGGGTCATCACTGCCATCGGGTTGGCTGGGTGCCTGGGACCTTCAAGGTTGGCACAGAAGGGAGTAATGAGACTGGTGCCCATGAAACTTGAGGCCAGTAGGGAGGGGAAAAAGAAATCTGTTTGGTTTGTCTACTTGGTTCACGGGACCTTCAAGGACTGATGATGAGGGATGGGGAAATAGTAAGTGATCTGCTCAATCACAGAGAATGGCTGCTTGCCTTACGAAATGGCATTAGTTGTGCTGACCACATTACCAGGGGTTGGGAACAGGAGGCAGCTGTCATAGGTGCTGGGGGTATTAAATGCATTTTTGCCTGTTTCTGTGTTGTCTGTCCTACTCTTCTGTGGCCTGAGGGCAGGCTGAGCTTTTGCTCTGTGCTGGGACAGATCCCTCTCTGGGTGCTGGGTTGGGGGAAAAAGGAGCCTGGATGGAGCCAAGTCCTCTTATCCCAGCTGTGCTTTACCTGGCAGGGAGTGTTCCCCTTCAGTGGCAAACCAGCTTGCTGTTGAGTAGTGGTGGGAAAGGTTTTTTGGTGGTGGTGGAGGGAGACTTGGCTGGGGAGCAGTAGAGGCCAGTGGGACAGAAGCCTTTTCATCCTTCATCGGAGGGAAAGAGTCTCCAGACTGTTCTCCTTGACTGTGGCTTTCACATCTATAACCTGCATCAGAAGAATGGCTTCACCTGCATGCTCATTGGAGAGATCTTTGAGCTCATGTAAGTGCAGGTTTCTCCTCTCTTGGGGCTGTGACAGCTGCTGGGGAACAGCCACAGGAATCCACTGAGCTCCTGCAGCTGGGTGGGAGGGCTCCCTTTATAGTTGTCCCATCTCCCCTTGGTTAAGGTTTGCTGTCCCCCAGACCTGTATTCCACTTTGAGGAGCTGCTGCCTGTGAGCTTTCATGCCACCACAGCTGTGGGAATGCATCTCAATGACACGAGACCCTGCCTGCTTCGTATTTTGGGGGGCAGAAGAGTGATTCTCTCGTGCCTGCTCTCTTTTCTCACAGGCAGTTCATCTTCGTGGTGGCATTTACCACCTTTCTTATCAGCTGCGTTGACTACGACATACTCTTTGCCAACAAAGCAGTGAATCACAGCCAGCATCCCAGTGAGCCCATTAAGGTGACTCTACCAGATGCCTTTCTGCCTCCAAATATCTGCAGTGCAAGGTAGGGGCAGCAGAGGACATGTGAGCCACCACTCTTGTTTTCTCAGGTACTCGGGGCACCTGCCTGGGCCTGTCTCCCACTACTTGCCTCTTCTTGCTTGCAGAATCCAGGCAAACAGCTTCCTCATCTGCATCTTGGTGATAGCTGGAGTTTTCTGGATCCACCGACTCGTCAAATTTATCTACAACATTTGCTGCTACTGGGAGATTCACTCTTTCTACATCAATGCCCTCAAAATTCCAATGGTAAGTAGCTTGGCCGAGGGCTGCTAAGGGATGCAGGAGGTATTTGCTGGAGGGTGAGAAGGATCTTCACTTCTCTCTGAAGCCAGCTTCTCCAAGAGACTTGACACTAGAGTACTCTTCCCTCTGCTCTGTAACTGCACAGGTCTCCTTTCAGCCTCTTCTCCAGCAGCCAACTTATTCCCTGTTAACCCCTCTCTGCCCAGCTGGCGTCTCTGCCTGCTGGCACACATCTCTGCCATCTGCCACCCAATATGTTTATTCTTCAGTGATGGCATTTTCTGTGATGTCTTTCAACAGAGAAGGAAGGCATGAGCAAGGATATCCTCATACTTCCCTGGGTTGTAAACAACATCATTTTCCTTGGTTACCTGGGGGGAAACTGGGTCATGGAGCTGCCTGGCTGGTGAATACCATGCTGGAGATGCATGTGTCAAAGATGGGTTTTGAGGCTTGCACGTGTATCCTAGTCCAGAGGCCGTGCTCTCATGGACAGCATCAGAAGGTGCGTGTGCATCCTTTGAGGAGAGACCATGTCTGGAGAAACGTGGAGTGGGCCAAGAGGCTTGGTTTGTCCCGAGCTATTCCCCAGGCTCCCTCTGAGACACTGCTTAAATCCCTTCCCCTGTTTGTATCTCCATGCTGACTCCACATGGCAGCTCTGGGAGGACCCATGGGAGTCTGGAGCTGTGTTCATGCCTCCGCTGGTCTGTGAGCGGCTGGGAAAAAGTCATCTGCACTAATCTTGGGCTAAAGGGCACTGGGGCGAGGTGTGGGGTTTGCTGGCTGCAGGCTGCAGTGCTGCAGGAAGGTGCCTTGTGTCTGGGTCCTGCTCTCTGAGTGGACTCAGCCCAGCTTCTGTCCCTGGACACATCCTGCCCCTGACCTTGCCGCTTGCTCCCTTCCAGTCCACCCTGCCCTACTACACCTGGCAAGAGGTGCAGGCCCGCATCGTGCAGATCCAGAAGGAGCACCAGATCTGCATCCACAAGAAGGAGCTGACGGAGCTGGACATTTACCACCGCATCCTCCGCTTCAAGAACTACATGGTGGCCATGGTGAACAAGTCATTGCTGCCCATCCGCTTCCGCCTGCCCCTGCTGGGAGACACCGTCTTCTACACGCGGGGGCTCAAGTACAACTTTGAGCTCATCTTCTTCTGGGGGCCCGGCTCCCTCTTTGAAAACGAGTGGAGCTTAAAGGCCGAATACAAGCGGGCTGGGAATCGCCTGGAGCTGGCTGAGAAGCTCAGTACTCGCATCCTCCTGATTGGCATTGCTAACTTCCTCCTCTGCCCCCTCATCCTCATCTGGCAGATCCTCTACGCCTTCTTCAGCTACACGGAGATCCTGAAGCGGGAGCCGGGCAGCCTGGGTGCCCGCTGCTGGTCCCTCTATGGCCGCTGTTACCTCCGTCACTTCAACGAGCTGGACCACGAGCTACACTCGCGCCTCAGCAAGGGGTACAAGCCAGCTTCCAAGTACATGAACTGCTTTATCTCCCCGCTGCTCACCATTGTGGCTAAGAATGTGGCCTTCTTTGCTGGCTCCATCCTGGCTGTGCTCATCGCTCTCACCATCTATGATGAGGATGTGCTGGCGGTCGAGCACGTCCTGACCACAGTCACCCTGCTCGGGGTGGGCATCACGGTGTGCAGGTGAGGTGGGTCTGTGCTGCCCATGTGCTCCTGGCAGCACTGCAGGGAGCCGTGGGGCTGACAACCATCTGTGCAAACATGCTCTTTGGTTGCAAGTGGTCATGAATCTGCCTGAGTGACAGGCGTGGCTGGGGACAGGCAGGAGAAGAGGAGGCAGTGGTGGTCTTGGGTGCAGAGGTGGTGTGATGTGAGGGGTTTTGATGGAGCTAAACAGCAACGCCCCAGGGCTGGGCTGGCAGGAGGGTTTGGGTTGGGCGCGAAGGCCACAGGTGGAGCCTGTGGTGACAGGCCAGTCACCCTGCGTTCCTGGGATGAGATCTCACAGGAACTGAGGTGTGATGCTTTGGTATTTCCCTGTCCTGTCATACAGGTCTTTCATCCCTGACCAGCACCTGGTGTTTTGCCCAGAGCAGCTGCTGCGAGTCATCCTGGCCCACATACACTACATGCCTGACCACTGGCAGGGCAATGCCCACCGCTACGAGACCAGAGACGAGTTTGCCCAGCTCTTCCAGTACAAAGCGGTGAGCTTGGCCTGCAAGGGGCTGTGGTGGGGATTCACCCCCATCCCTGCAGAAGGAAGGACCTGCTGCAGAGATAGCAGCTTGTGGGCTGGCAAAGGAACAAAGCAGCTTTCTCAGAGACACCCTGCCCCAGGAGATGGGCTGGAGCTAGGGGATGGCATTGGGATTGTGGGTTTTTTTTGACCTGCTCAAGCTTGAGCTGAGCCCATCATCTCTGTGCTCAGGTCTTCATCCTGGAGGAACTCCTGAGTCCCATCATTACCCCACTGATCCTCATCATCTGTCTGCGTCCCAAGTCCTTGGACATCGTTGACTTCTTCCGCAACTTCACCGTGGAGGTGGTGGGTGTGGGTGACACCTGCTCCTTTGCCCAGATGGATGTGCGCCAGCATGGCCACCCAGCGGTAGGTCCCATGGGTGGCAGGAGAGCACCCTGGGCTCCCCAACAGTGTGTCTGGTCCTTTAGTCACTGCTTGTGGTAGCCTGCAGCCCCGATTCCTGCCTCTGCCTCTGTGACGGGTGTCTGTGGTTGCCAACAGAGGTCATCAACCCCAGAAGGCTCCTGTGGCCAAGCTGTGATTACTGACCTGGTATTTTATGAACCAGGCTTTGTCACATCTTTATTTGAGGGAAAGAAGATCTAACTATTTCCTGTGACTGGGAATTCAGGTTATCAGGAAAGACTCCCTAGTGACAGGGCCATGAACTAGGGAGGGGGTGGACTCACTCTGACAGGAAACTTTTAAGAACGGTCGCTCCTGCTGAGAGCTGGAGAGTGCAAGATGCAACTATCAGCTCAGTATTCTGTGTCACAAAAACCGTCCCTGTCTCTCCAGTTTCCCTCCAGCAATGCATGTTCTGGGGTGGGGGTGGGACACGCTGTGCTTGATGCTTCTTCCCCAGACTGTGAGAGCTCCACTTGTGTGAGGCTTTTGGTGTGGCGCCTGCCACACGTGGAGCCATGGCCCAGCTTGTGCTAGGTGCTGCTGGGTGCTTTGCCCAGACTGATGGCAGGATTCGCAGGCCTCGTGGGGCTGTGAAGCAGATCCTGTCCCTCACAATGTGTCTGCTCCGCAGTGGATGTCTGCAGGAAAGACGGAGGCCTCCATCTACCAGCAGGCTGAAGACGGCAAGACAGAGCTGTCCCTCATGCACTTTGCCATCACCAACCCCAAGTGGCAGCCACCCCGGGAGAGCACGGCCTTCATAGGCTTCCTGAAGGAACGGGTGCACCGGGACAGCAGCGTGGCCCTGGCTCAGCAGGCTGTGCTCCCCGAGAACGCCCTCTTCAGCTCCATCCAGTCCCTGCAGTCAGAGTCGGAGGTGCTGGGTGCTGGGGGGAGGGATGCGAGGTGTTCTTGGGGTGCTTGCTGGGTGCTGGCAAACTGATTACCTGGGCAATTTTGCCCTTGCCCGGGCTGTATCTGGGGATGCAAACGTGATAATTGGCGCTAGCTGGGATGGCTGGTGGGTTTCTAGGGAAGGCAGCAGGCTATCCTGGAGCCCTGTGGGGTGGGAGAGGGGCTGAGAGAGCTGGGGTACCTCAGCTCTATGTTGCTGGTGGGGGTCAGCCCTCCAGGTCTGCACAGGACAGTGATTCTCTCCCTTTCATCCCTGCAGCCTCACAGCCTGATTGCCAATGTGATAGCAGGCTCCTCAGCACTGGGCTTCCACATGGGCCGGGAGGGACAGGCCTCCCGCCACCTTTCTGAAGTGGCCTCAGCCCTGCGTTCCTTCTCCCCGCTCCAGTCTGCACAGCAGCCTGCCAGCAGCTTCCAGGCAGCGGGAAGGGATGGAGAAGGAACCCAGCCTCGGGGCGCTGGTGCCATGATGGCCTCTGGGTAAGCTGCAGGCTGGAGAGGGGTGGCTGGACACCTTGCAAATTCCTTAAACCCTTGTCTAATTGCCATCCCATTGTCCTAGGTGCACAGTGGCATTTTTCTCTGCAGCCTGGTACAGCAAGGGACATGTTCATAAGCAGAGTTAGGGTCAGGTGCTTAGGACAGTGTTGGGGTGTTCTCCTGTAGTTACCAAAGTGATAAAACCTTTGTAGGGGATGGGGCAGTACCATCACAGGCCTGGTCACCCAGTGCATCTGGAGGGATGCCACAGAGGGCCTGTCCTGCCCAGCCCAGGAGGAGTGGGTTTCTTCAAACCTGGCATTAGAGCAGAGCGGGGCTGGGCAGTCTGGGGAGCACCTGGGCAGCAAACACCCCTTGTGTGTCCCGTGGCAGTGCCGATGCGAGGACGGTGAGCTCCGGGAGCAGCGCCTGGGAGGGTCAGCTGCAGAGCATGATCCTGTCGGAGTATGCCTCCACGGAGATGAGCCTCCACGCACTCTACATGCATGAGGTGAGCAGCCCAGAGCGGGGCCGGCCAGAGGGGCACGGGGTCAGAACAGGCAGGACTGGGGTGCCCTGTCTGGAGTAACTGGGATACCAGTGTGAGTGAGAGTTGAGACCAGTGTGTGTACAGCACTGGGGAGAGGGTGTGTTGGGGTGTCTGGGCTCTCCCACGCTGACTCACTCGTGGTTTGGCCTGCAGTTGCACAAACAGCATGCCCAGCTGGAGCCTGAGCGGCACACTTGGCACCGGCGAGAGAGTGATGAGAGCGGGGAGAGCGCCCACGAGGAGCTGGACGCTCAGCGGGGCGCCTCTGTCCCCATCCCTCGCTCTGCCAGCTACCCCTTCTCCTCACCGCGGCAGCCTGCCGAGGAGACAGCCACGCTGCAGACCGGCTTCCAGCGGCGGTACGGTGGCATCACAGGTACAGGAGCCAGGGCAGAGGCCTGAGCTCTGGGTCAAACCCCCAGAACCAGTGCCCTGTATGGACTGGCACTAGCAGCCTGCCTCCCCCTGGAGACTGACAGTGCCCCAGGACACTAACCTTCCTCCTTGCCTCTCCTGCAGACCCGGGCACAGTACACAGGGCCCCATCACACTTTTCCCGCCTGCCCCTGGGAGGCTGGGCTGAGGACGGGCAGTCAGCGAGACACCCAGAGCCTGTGCCAGAGGAGAGCTCAGAGGATGAGCTTCCACCACAGATCCACAAGGTAGGGGTGAAGGCTGTGGCTGAGAGGGAAAATGTGTTCTTGGGGTGGTCCCGGTCGGTGCCACATCCCCTCTCTGTCTTGCAGGTATAGCCTTGTAGACTGGGGATCTCATGGGGGTTGCAGACTGGGAGCCGCCTGGGCAGCAGGATGTGGCATCAGCCTGATCTTCTCCTGTCCTCAGTGGACGGGATAGTCCTGGGCTCCATTTTGTTGCCATCAATTGCCGAAGAGACAAAACTGCCAGGCCGGTGGCACTGCGGTGGCACCTGGTGTCCAGCCGTGTGTCAAGTCAACGCCACTCTGACTCTTGTGGGGTGAATGCGTGTGTGAGTACATACATGTGTCTGTGTTCACATTGTGTCGTCCGTGTCGGAGGATCGCTGCAGAGCCTGTGGAAGCTGACGTGACAGGACTAGCAGTGGGGAGCTGTGGACTGGCTGGGAGGTGGTGGCAGCAGCTGCTGTTCAAAGAGATGTGAGATGCCACCAGCTCCAGATGTCTGCCCAGAGCTGGGACCTGCCTCCAAAGTGAAGGCAGATGTTGAGGGGGGCCTAGCTCAGCCTGTAGCACCACACCTGCCCTGCCTGCAGCCCTGGGGAGGTACCCGGCACCGGTGCTGTGCCACTCAGCCTGGAGCAGGACAGCAGTGGGACAGTCGCCCACCCCTCTGCCCCAGCACCCCGCGGAGGGATGGACCCTGGCTGCTGCTGGTGTGGGTAGGGGTGGGATCTAGAGCTGGTGGGAACAGCTCTGGCTGATCTGGGGATGCTGCAGCTCTTCCCTGATTCTTATGACAGCTGGCCCGTCCCTGGCACACAAGGAAGGGTCCATGGGGTGGAAGTCCTGATTCCCTGACCTCCCTCCCAGCTGGCAGCTTCCGTGCCGTTCCTCTGGGCTAGGGCAGCAGCATCCTGTCCCGCATGTGGCACCCCATGGGTGCGGGCTGCCAGTGGGCCCTCCTGCAGTGCCAAAGAGACCCCGAGGTGGGGCAGCCCCAGCATCTCCTGGGAGTGCTCCCAGCCCCCTTGGAGCCCACCCTGAAGGTCTCGTGCTCTGTGTGTTGGTTCCCTTCCCCCAGGCATGATAAAAGCCTTTCCCCACGCCCAGGCTGTGGTGCATCAGCTCTGTTCTCCTGATGTGGCCATTTCTTTGGTATCGGGCCTTTCATCTTCCTCTCCTTTCCTCAGTGCATCTCACGTCTCAGCTGGGAGGTCCCAGCTCCTCCTTTCCTCCTAAAAATATCCTTTTGCTTGCAACATGGCTTCAGCTGCTGTGGACACCATATACCAAGCAGCCGGCTTGTGCCAGGGGGGTGGAGGGAAGGGAGGAGGAGTGCCCTGAAACCCAGAAGGGAGAGACAAACCCCAGCCCAGCCCTGGGATGGTGATGGTGGAGATGAGGATCCTGGCTGTGCAGGCTGGCCTCAGACACGACCTTCCCACCATCGTTCTGGTTTCCCTCTCTTCCAGTGGCATCCTGTGAGGATCTGCATCCCAGCTGACCCCTGACAGGCTTTGCTTTCCTCCTCCTTCCCTTCCCTTGCCTCCGGCAGGGGCTGCTTGCTTTTGCCATGCCCTCTTCGAGTGCCACAGGTCCTTCTCTGCCG
The DNA here is from genome assembly GCA_013400375.1 of Thinocorus orbignyianus. NCBI lineage: Eukaryota > Metazoa > Chordata > Aves > Ciconiiformes > Thinocoridae > Thinocorus > Thinocorus orbignyianus. The sequence goes on from VXBW01002685.1 coordinate 191,306, forward strand.
TCCCAGGAGTCCATGGCCACCTCTCCTCCCCTGCCAGGGGTGTTGCCCTCTGCCCTTTGAACCTGGGCAGAGCCTGGCTGCTCCTGGGCTACCTGCCACCAGGGAGCCAGGGCATCAACAGGGATGGGGTGCTCGCCAAGGGGCAGGCTCTTTGGGGGTTCCTTGCCACCACGGGGAGGGATGGACCAGAGCTGTGACTGCTCTGGGGTCTGTAAGAGATCAAATGGGGTGAGGACTGAGCCGGGTAGGGTGAGCTGGGTGCTGCTGGGGTACTGCTATGGAGGAGCCCCTGCAAGGACCCCGCAGCAGCTCCGGCTTGGGACTCTCTTGGCACGGTGGAGTGAAGCTCAAAGCAAAATTCCCAGGAAGCCAAGCTTCCCGGTGGCTTCCCCTGCCCCTCCCTGGGGCTGTGGGAGGCCGGCAGTGTCCTGGGGCAGGGGGGAGAGCCTGGTCCTTTCCCAGTGCTGGCAGGAGGGACGGGCAGGAGTCCTTGCCGCATGTTGTGCTTGTGTCGTCGGTGTCCCATGTGCATGGCGAGCCGCCTTCCTCATCTCCTCCCGGGGCGTGCAGGCTGCGGGGGGGTGGGGGTCCCCGGGAAGCGCGGTGGCGCACCCCCCCACCGGCTCCCCGCGCCCTCGCTGTACAGCTGAATGGCCGCCTAATAAAGATGGGCTGTGTCACCCTCGCCCGCCTCCGACTCTCCTTTCACCCCCTGAACCCGGGGCACCGGGCACAGCCGGTGCCTGCCGTGAGGCTGCGCGGTGCCAGCCGGTCCGGGAGCTGCCCGCAGCCCGGTGCCGGGGCGGCGGGGCTATATTTATCCCCGGGAGGGCAGGGCCCGTCCTGCCTGACCTTTGCTGCAAGCGGAGCCCCGGCGGCGGCGGCGGGGCCTATCTGGGCACCGCAGGGCCGGGCTGGCGGCGGCGATAAGGGGGTGCCGCGCCTGGCCTCACCTTCGGGGATACCCCGCCTCTTGTTCCCCGGCCCGGGACCCCGTCCCGCA
>VXBW01002685.1:192481-205057 GCA_013400375.1 Thinocorus orbignyianus
ACAGCTCAGGACTTGTCTCGGCACTCTGATGATTTCCTCTCCCCGCGGCTCTCGCTGTCCCCCCCGTGTCCAAGCCCCTGGTGCATCGTCACCCCCCTGCCCGGGGCATTGCCAGGCCCCACAAGCCAGTCCTGGCCTGGTGCTCGTCTCCATCCCCATGCAGAGCCGGCCCTGCTCGCCTGCATGTGTGTGTCCCCCGTGTGTCCGTGTCCGGTGGTGCTTGCCCCTGTCCCCACGAGTCCCGCTCTCTGCTGGGTCGTGCAATCCCGCCGTGGGTCCCTCCTTGCAGCCGTACCCCTCAGCCCACCCCGAGACCTTGCCCTGGCCCCTCTTCTCTCCACAGCCGCTGACCTGCCAGGATGGTGCTGCTGGGAGGCTACTGTGAGGGCAACAGCTCCATTGCCCAGGCCTGGGTCCAGCAGGGCTTCCAGCCCTGCTTCTTCTTCACGCTGGTGCCGGCCGTGCTGCTGAGCATCTGCCTGCTGATGGGTGCCCTGCAGTACGCCTGCTACGTCCGCTTCGGCCGTGCCATGGAGCCCAAGTACATCCCCCGCTCCCGCCTCTACCACAGCCAGGTCCTGCTGTCCCTGCTGCTGGCCCTGCAGCCCTTTGGGGGGCTGGTGTGGCAAGCGGCGGGCCCGGGACGGCTCTATGGGTACATGCTGGTGCACGCCAGCCTCTGGGCCCTCAGCTGGGGCTGCGCCGTCGCCCTCCTGCAGCTGGAGCACACACGGGTGCTGACACAGGACCGGACACGAGGCCATGGCACCATCCTCCTCCTCTTCTGGGCACTGGCCTTTGCTGCCGAGAACCTGACCCTGGTGTGCTGGAGGAGCCCACTGTGGTGGTGGGGGCTGGAGGACACCAACCAGAAGGTGGGCTGGGGACGCTGTGGGCTGGGGGAGGGGACGGGGCTCTTTGCTGGGGATGGGGGTACATGCCATGCCCTGCCACAGCCAGGGCATACATGCTCCGGGGTTGTACCCATGCACTTTCTGAGTGTCTCAGCCCAGAGCCCAGCTATCACCCATCTCTCCGTGCCCCCATCCAGCTCAGCTCCTGCTTCTTCTGCCTGGCCCAGCCCCAGGTGCAGAGCCAAAGGCTACTTGCCTGCACCCCCCAGCGCTTTATCTGCCCTACTCCCCCCAGGACTGGGGCACCCGAGGGTGGAAGACACGGAGACAGAGGTGGCAGGGAGGAAGGAAGGGGCCTGAGTGCTGCCTGAGGTGCTCTGTGCAGCCAGGAGGTCCCTCTGAGCTGCGTGGCGTGTCCCCTCTCCCTGGCTGCACCCCATCCCCACGCCCCACTCCTTGCCGTTCTCAGCTGATGCCCATCTCATGCCTGGCACCAGCTGCGGCGCTGACCCCCAGCTCTCCATCCAGGTGCAGTTCGGCTTCTGGCTGCTGAGATACATCTCCACGTTCATGCTCTTCATCCTGGGCATGAGGGCCCCAGGGCTGCCCCACAAGCCCTACATGCTGCTGGTCAACGAGGAGGAGCGGGACGTGGAGGGCAGCCAGGTGAGTCCCAGTGCCAGAGCAGTTTGGGGAAGTGGCTGAAGAGGAACTGGAGACACTGGGATCAGCAGCTTCAGGAGACAGGGAGGAGCGAGGGGTAGGGCTGCCCAAGCTCCCTGCATGCTGTCAGCAGGATGCAGCCCTGCTGGGAGGATGGAGCAGGGACCCTGGGAGGACGGGGCTGTTTTTTGTGGGTGAGGTATTCCCCAGAACCATTGCCAGCTGGGCACGGGTGCCAGGGCAGTGACCCCTCATTCTGCCCTCCCCCAGCCACTCCTGACCAGCACTGGCAGGACTACCTCCACCTGGAAGGATTTCCGGAGGAAGCTGCGGTTGCTGGTGCCTTATATATGGCCAAAGGGCAACCACCGGCTGCAGGGACTGGTGCTGTTCTGCATGGCTCTCATGGGGCTGGAGCGGGCCATCAATGTCTTCGTCCCCATCTACTACAAGAACATTGGTGAGATGCTTGGAGATGAGCGTGTGAGGCTGCCCATGGCCTCACCAAGTGCTGGGGGTGTCACTAGAGACCATGGGGGTTGCAGGGACCTGGCAGGTCCAGGGGGTCAGAGACCAGTGCTGGGTGCTGGGGCTGGTTCCTGTGGGGCATCCAGTGATGCTCCCTGCCCCTCCACCCTGACCCGTGCCACCCTCTCTCCAGTGAACGAGCTGACGGTGGACGCTCCCTGGAACACCCTGGCCTGGACTGTCTGTACCTATGTGGGGCTGAAGTTCCTGCAGGGTGGAGGAGCTGGTAAGGATGGTCGGGAAGGAAGGGGCTCTGGGGAGGGACAGAGTGGACCACATCATGCTGGGGTGGCTGGGGATGCGCTGCTGCCCCTATCACTGCTGCTCTCTCTTGGCAGCAGCAGGCAGGGTTGGGGGCAGCAGGGACACCCCATCCTAGATCCCTCATGCCAGCTGGACTTTCTGAGCTGGCCATTTGCCCTGCTGTCACCAGTCCCCACTGACCAAATTGTGGTGCCCTGCAGGCTCCACTGGCTTCGTGAGCAACCTGCGCACCTTCCTGTGGGTGTGGGTGCAGCAGTTCACCAACCGGCAGGTCCAGGTCCAGCTCTTTGCCCACCTGCATGGGCTGTCCCTGCGCTGGCACCTGGGGCGTCGCACTGGTGAGGTCCTGCGCAGCGTGGACCGAGGCACCAGCAGCATCAACAGCCTGCTCAGGTCAGAGCGTGCCCGTGGCGGGGCGGGGGGTGGCCAGGCAGCCCCACTGGCCCAGACTGATGTGCCATCCACTTTCCCACCCCCAGCTACATTGTCTTCAGCATCGTCCCCACCATTGCAGACATCATCATCAGTATCGTTTACTTCACCTCAGTCTTCAGCGCCTGGTTTGGCCTCATCATCTTCGTGTGTATGAGCCTCTACCTGAGTGAGTGGGGGATTTGGGGTATGGGGGTGCAGTGCTGGGCTGTGGGGCAGTGTGCATCTGTCAACACAGCCCCCTTCTACCCACAGCTTTGACCATCTTCATCACCGAGTGGAGGACCAAGTACCGGCGGGACATGAACACGCGGGACAACGAGGCCAAGTCCAGGGCTGTGGACTCGCTCCTCAACTTTGAGACGGTACCATAGCCAGTGGGGGTGAGTTGAGCACTGCCTGGTGCTAGTGGGGCTTACCTGGGTGCTGACCCCAGCTCTGTCCTGCAGGTGAAGTACTACAATGCAGAGAGCTACGAGGTGAACCGCTTTAACGATGCCATCCTCAAGTACCAGGTATGGGGTGCTCAGCTCCAGTGAGAACATCAGAGGAGAAAGAGCTGAGCTTCATGGGCACCTGCAGAGAGTGGGGAATTCACCATGGGTCTGGTTTGGAAGTGGCAGCATCCCAGAGGACTTTGCTCCTTCCAGGTCTCGGAGTGGAAGGTGAGCGCCTCACTAGGCCTCCTTAACCAGACCCAGAACCTGGTCATCGGCCTGGGGCTGCTGGCAGGGTCCCTGCTCTGTGCCTACTTTGTCACCGAAAACAAGCTGCAGGTGAGGCTGGTGCCAGCCTGGGCAACCCCTGCCCGGTGTGGGACCCTGGGCCTGGTGGTGATGGGCACCTCTCCCATGTCCCTTCCAGGTGGGGGACTTTGTCCTCTTTGGCACCTACATCATCCAGCTCTACACACCACTTAACTGGTTTGGGACTTACTACAGGTAATGCTGGGAGCTGCAGGGGTGCCTGGGGTCCCCCTCCTGATGGGCACCTGGGTCAGGATGTGCTCCCTCAAACCTTTCCCTCCAATCTTAACCCCCTTCCAGGATGATCCAGAACTCCTTTGTAGACATGGAGAACATGTTTGAGCTCTTCAATGAGGAGCAGGAGGTAGGTGCCACCTTATCAGACCTTATTTCCTGGCACAGCCCAGAGGTCCTGCTCTGGGGACAGGCTGGCTCTGAGGCTGTATCTCACCGTACGGCAGGTGAAGGATGTGGTGAACGCTGGTGACTTGCGCTTGGAGGCCGGGCGGATTGAGTTTGAGAATGTGCACTTCAGCTACATCGATGGGTACGGGGCGGTGGGCACAGGGTGATGGGATGGGACGAGTCAGGTTATGGGGCCTGGCATGGGGACATGTGGCAGCAGAGGTGGCCCTGAGCTCCTTTCCATCTCCTTCTCCCAGGAAGGAAATCCTGCAGGATGTCTCCTTCTCCGTGATGCCCGGGCAGACCCTGGCGCTGGTGAGAGCGAGACCTTGGGTGTGGGTTCACTCTTGGAGGGTGGGATGGGGTAAGAGGGGCTGGGAAGCATGGGGGTGGGAAAGGCAGACCCACAGTGGGGCCGGCTCTTCCCTGCCTGGCCTCTGGCCTCCAGCAGCTGGGGGGGTCTCTGGTGTATCCAGCTCCCTTCATCTTTGCATGCAGGTGGGACCTTCAGGCTCGGGAAAGAGCACCATCATCCGCCTGCTCTTCCGCTTCTACGACGTGCGGGGTGGCTGCATCCGCATTGACGGGCAGGACATCTCCCAGGTGAGGGTGGGAGGCCTCCAGGGACCTGGGGCTGGGGGGACTTGGGCTCCTCTGGGCCTCGCAGCATCACTCGCTGCAGGCACTGGCATCTCGCCGGGGCTGGGATGAGGACACAGCCCCCACAGCCCCTGTGGTAGCTGATGCCTGTGGGATGAGTGGGGCGACCGTGAGACCCCTGGGCTGATGTACTGGAGATCGGGCAGGGCTCCCTGGGAGGAGCTGGGCACCAGCAGGGTCCTCCCACAGCAGGGTGGAGATGCACCTGGACCTGTGGTCCTGGGGTAGACACCCTATGGATGAGTGGTGTGGTGGGCTCACCTGAAGGGTATCATTGGGGTTTTGGGGGGGGCTTTTTGGGGGGAGATCTGGCTTAACCCTCCCCCTCTGCCCCCCCAGGTAAAGCAGGCATCGCTGCGCGCTCACATCGGGGTGGTGCCCCAGGACACGGTGCTCTTCAACGACACCATCGCCAACAACATCCGCTACGGACGCGTCCTGGCCACCGACCAGGAGGTGCAGGAGGCAGCCCAGGCTGCTGACATCCACGATCGCATCCTTTCCTTCCCTGATGGTGAGACCCCTGCGGTCCCTCTTGTGCCATCCCGGGGTCCCCCATGGCCTTGTAGCTGCCCTCAGGGGTGTCCTTGAGTGACATTCCCCATGGGGACATCTGCGTGACTCTATGCCATGCTTTGCCTCTCCCTGCTGTCCCTCCAGGGCTAAATCAGGGCAGGGATGGGCTGGGGCTGAGGCTGCTCCAGGCAGCCATGTGGTCCTGTCAGGACCCCCCCAACATGCAGCAGAACCCTGGTCCCAATCCCCATCCTGTAGGGCACCAGCACAGCACATTCCTGCCCTTGTTCCTGCAGGATACAACACCCAGGTGGGGGAGCGGGGGCTGAAGCTGAGCGGGGGCGAGAAGCAGCGCGTCGCCATTGCACGCACCATCCTGAAGGGTCCCCACATCATCCTGCTGGACGAGGTAAGGGCAGCAGCCCCCAGCCCAGCCTTGCCCCACTCTGCAGCAGCAGTCCCTGGCCCAGTGGCTGCCTGCCCTGCCCCTGTCCCTTCCCCACGCCCTGCCTCTCCCACAGGCCACCTCCGCACTTGACACAGAGACCGAGAGGAACATCCAGGCCTCCCTGGCCAAGGTCTGCGCCCACCGCACCACCATCGTCGTTGCACACAGGTAGGGATGGGGGGAAAAGGCTGATCCAGGAGATTTGCAAGCCTGTCCTCCTGCCCGGGAGGTGACAGCCCCTGCGACTGTGACTCCTTGTGCTGTGCAAACCCCACCTTGGTCCCTCTCCCTTCTGAGCCAGGATAACCTTTCCCCACAGGCTCTCCACTGTGGTGGGTGCAGACCAGATCCTGGTCCTCAAGGACGGGCGCATCGCGGAGCGAGGGAGGTGAGCGTGGAATGGGGGAGACTTGCTACCTGCCCTTGGGGACCCCCTCTCTGGCTCTGGGGCCAGCAGGGGACCCTACACCCCTCTGCTCTCTCTGCAGGCACGAGGAGCTGCTGCAGAAGGGCGGCGTGTATGCCAGCATGTGGCTGCAGCAGCAGGCTGGGGACGAAGGCGAGAGCAAGGAGCACCACAGCGAGAAGCCCCCGGGCAGCAAGAAAGGTCCATGAGCACAGCCAGAAGCTTTGCTGTGACACTGACCCGGGGCCCAGGCCCCCGCGCTGGCAGGGAGCCCTTTGCCAGCTGCAGGACAGGCCCAGGCGTGCCCCAGGAGCTGCCAGGGCTGGGTTGGACACTCCAGTATGTTTGTACACGTTTGTTTTGCTGTTGTGTAGTTTCTTAAACCAGGTCCTTCCCAGCTCCGTGCCTGTGTGCTCTGGACAGGGTACGTGTCTGCAGGACCCTCCTGGGGGTGGCTGTGCTTCAGGCAAGGGCAGGCAGGGCTGAGCGCCTTGAGCTCAGGTGGGCAGGGGGCGGAGCAGGCTGTCAGCGCCTGCCCCATCCCCCTACAAAGGGCTGAGCATGGGAGAGAGGGGGCTCCAATGGCAAAAGAAGGAAAAAGCAGCACACCTTGTGCCAGCTTCACCTCCACATTCCCTGCTCCCCAACCTCCTTGTGCCACCATCCATGGAGATGCACCTCTCTGGGCTGGACACCAAACTCCCCCAAAGCACCTCTGCACCTTGTCCTATGCTTTTATTTTCTCCCAAGCAGCATTTCGACAAGTCTCAGTGTTCCCTCAGCCCAGCCTAGACCCACCTCCCACCCCAAGCAGATAACCCCCTGTGGCCTCAGCTGTACCCTGCCTCTCGGAGCAGGACAGCCCAGCTCCATGCAGAACCAGGCAGGAGCGGTTCCAGCAGGGAAGCTTGAGAGCAGGTGGGAAAGCAGCACTGTTCTGCACAGCTGCAGCCCCCCCTGCAAGAGGTCAGCAGGGCAAGTGTCCCCCTCCCAGGGGTCAGCTCCTGCTGCCAAACACCAGCAAGAAGGGCTGGCTCCAGGCTCAGGGCTGCGTATGCAAGAGCTCAGAGGGGCTCTGTGCTGCTGCTCCGCAGGAAGGGATGCCCCGCAGTGTGGCTGGAAGGAGGGAGGTGTTCCTGCCACAGGAGCATTAAAGCAGGGCCCTGGGGTAGTTCATGGGAGCAGAGAAGAGCCAGCAGCAGGAAGGCAGCTGGAGTCCTCCCATGCAAGCAATGCTGGCACACTCAAGTCACTGGCTGAGGTTACTTTTCAGTTAATGGCCCTTGTTAAATTAAACCAGAAAAGAAACACAGCTCCATCCAATCCTAGAGAGGTCCTAGGTCCCAGGCAAGCTCTGGTGCACGCAAACGGCAGGGAAGGGGCTGCTGGGAGGTGGCACGGTCAGCTGTGCCATGCCCAGGTCAGAGACTGGCCCAGCCACAGCTGCTCCGTGCTGAGGGGCTGGCATGTCCCCCCCCTGCAGCGTGGAATCCAGCCCCGCACTACTGCGGCAGGCAGCTGCATCCCAGCTGTACATCCAAGCACCTAGAGATGTCCCCACATGGCACTTCCCCACCAAAGGGGCGGCTCTGCCCTCACCCCCCAGTCCCAACAGCACTGGGCCACGGCCACAGCAGCTGTGGTGAAGTGCGTGCCGTGGGCTGCTGCCCAATTTGGTCAGTGTGTACTAAGTCTCGTCCGAAACCATCTCCACCTCTCCAGGAGCATCAGCAGTTTGCTGCACCGATTTTATACAGGTACTAGGGCTCAGAGTGTGTTTGGTGGCTCGCTTACAGCCCCCAGGGAGACAAGCTGTCCCTGGCGGCGGGCTCTTCTTGTCAATGTCCAGGTCAGAACCCCACGGCATCCATGTGGGAGGCCAGAGCTGCTCCTCAGGTCACAAGTGGGATCTCACGTCCACTGGCCTAGGACATGCTGCAGTTTGATGGCTTTGAACCGTGTGTCTGGAACAGAAGCAGCACGCAGTGAGCAAGGGAAGACGGGCTTTTTCTTCTGTTCAACATGGGGGCATATTCAGTGCTCAAGTCCCCAGGGCTGCGAGCTTAGCAGTGGTGCTGCCACTGCCCCAAGAGACCCCGGATAGATCCCAGAGGCAGCAGAACCCAAAGAAGACCCCACCATGACGCAGCCAGGCTGGGATCAACCCCCACAGAGCCCCCACACAACCCCCACAGATCAGAGCCCACAGCCGGCCCCACTCACCTGCCTCTGTGACTGCTGGTACTCGGCTTCGCTCGCCGACAGCGCCTGGGCCAGTGCCAGATCCTCCTCCTCCTGCGTGCTGCTGGGGACAGCGGTGCATTGTGTGCCTCGGCCTCCCCAGGGCTCCCTGGCCCCATGCTCAGAGCCCTTTGGGGTGGCAGGATCCCTGCTGCCCTCCAGGACAGCTAAGGGTGGGGAGAAACTGAAGGTCCCCCTGACCAAGCCAGGGGCTCGGGAGGGACCAGAGCATCGGGCTGGGGCTGGCAGCCAGCACCCTGGGCCAAGGAGAACCATGTTAACTCCAGTCTGTAAGAGGGTGATTTTAGCAGCACCAAGGAATGTGCCCAAGGACACGGGCTCTTGGATGTCCTCTGAATACCCCTACTCTGCCTCTGTCATGCTGTAGCCACGCTCATTAGCTGACTAGTGGTCAGACAATGGTTTGCCCTACTCTGTGCTGGCTGTCACTGTCCCCTCCCAGCACCCCAGAGGCCACACAGCTCTGCCATGGCTCCGGACTCTTCCTTTTTCTTCCCTATGAGCCACGCAGAGGCATCATCCAGAGCCACGTGCTGACAGGAACATCATCCCCCAGCCACATGATGCCTCACACACAGGGTTGGGGCATGACACCACGTGTCCCCGGGCCATACCTGGGTGGCTGCGCCGAGCTGCGTGCTGACTCTGCCAGGGACATCTCCAGAGCTCGCTGCAGCGCCTCTTCCTCGCTCTGAAACAAGACATCGCGTCACCAGCGTGGCTGGTGGTGGCAGGAGGCAGCCCTGAGGGACATGCAGGAGGCACAATCTTCCCCGGCCAAGGGCGGGTGCATCTCCCTTCTCCAAGGCCAGACACAATCGAGGTGAAGGAAGGCCCGAGGCTCCGGGCAGACCTGCACTGCTCTCTCCCCTGCCCCAGGGAAGGCAGCCCTGCCTGCCAGTGCGGGGAGCATGCCAAGAATACCCGTGGAAAGTAGATTCCAGCTTCCTCCTCTGGCCTTGGCTCGCAAAACAGAAAGACAACACCCAGGGAAAACAGTCAGCGTACTTTGACCCTTCAGGGAAAGCTGAACACTGAGCACAGCCCCAGAGCTGCTATATGCAGGTGACAGAGCAAGCTCTGGTGCCCCACTGAGCACCTGGGACCCCTGATTACCAGGGAAGGCCCAGCCAGAGAGCACCACAGTCACCTGCAGAGCGTGAGTTACAAAAGCAGCTGCTGCAGTAGCTCCCCAGGGCACAGGAACCACCCAAGCCCACCCCAAATATCCAGGCCAGGCCACTCACCAGCCCGTTCTGCAGCATGACAGCGGGAGGGGAGGTGCTGCGAGCCTGCGATGCAGCTGCTCTGCCTCCTCTGTGAACACAAGAGAAGCTGGGTTATGGTCGAGGCAGGGAGCCCTGGCTGGTACACAGCCCTGCTCCGGCACAGGTAGCAGGGAGCTGTTGCTCCTGTGTCCCATAGGTGGTCAAGCTGGGCCTGGTCATGCCCACCTCAGAATTATGAGTCAGGTTGTGACCTTACCTGGCGGAGTCTGGGGAAGAGGGGCTGCCTGCTGGCCGGGCAGCTCCACTGCTCGATGCTGTGACTGTTTTGGAGGAGGATGCCTGGGCCCTCGCAACTGCAGCGTGCCTGTGAGCAACAGTTTCACCATCATGAGCCATCCTGGGGCACTGAATACCCAGGGAAAAGATGCTGGATAAGCAAGACATCTCCCTGGCTCCATGCTCCTCTTCCTCCCGAGAGTGCCCATGTTGTGGCTCAGCTACGCCCAAGAGTTTCAAGTGCCGTTTCTTTCCTGGAAACACTGTGCCAGGACAGCTAGAAGCCATCAGCTGGGCAGAGAAGCAAAACAGCCACCAGGCAGCACCAGCAGCTTTTGCTACAGGCGGGAGGGGCTGTGTATACAGCTGTCCCGACTCTACAAACCTTAACGCTGCTGGAGGACACCCCAGCACACAGGGCAGGGAGCAGGAGAATGCAGCAGTCCCAGACAGGGGCCAGGAGGAGCCAGGTTTCTTCCCTATTTCCCACCCCTGCCAGCCCACCCGACCCCAGGCCCTCACCCTGCTTTGGAGAGAGGACGCCCTGCCCCGCTACAGTCGTGGTCCAGGGGGTGCCGGTGCTTGAGGCAGTAGTTCTTGTGGCACTGGTCACAGATCACCTTCATCATCTCTTTCTGCTTGCAGCCAGCCTTCATGCACTTGTTGGTGAAGATCTGGAAGACGATGTGGAAGTGGTGAAAAGAAACACACCCTGCAGGGCAGGGGCTGTCCCTTCCCTCCCCGTGAGGCCCTGGGCACTGACCAGCTTTTGCTCCCAGTGCCACTTCTGTGAGGCTATAGGTTTTGTCTCCAAATACTAGGTTTTCTGTAGATAGTTTATTAGTTCATTAGTACATCTGTCTCCACAGACACGGGTCTCCATGACCACAGAATGCAGAGCAGGAGAGAGACTGCCTCCTCAGGGATTCCAGCCTGCCCCGCCAGGGCAGGGGGTACAGCCCAGAGCCCTCCAGCTGCTGCTGGGCTGGATTCCTACAGGGCCAGCTCCCTGCAGCGACTTCCTCTCCCGGCAAGAAGAGGCAGCTAATTGCTGATTGCATTTTCCTAATGGCAGCATGCAGTTTCCCCTTTTTGGGTCCCAGGAGGCTGCCCAGCTCCACTCCATGGTTACCTCAGCCCAGGGACTCACACCGCAAAGCCCTACAGATGGACACACCTCCAGCTTGCCCACCCTTCCTGCCCTTGGCTGGTGCAAACAGACAGAGCATCAGGGAGGGACGAGTCATTTGTTTTCACCCCCACCTGGATTCGGCAGGGACCCAGCGGAGCTCAGCAGCAAGGTGGGGAGCACTGGGGTCCTACCTTGCGCTTGCGCTGTGCGGGGTCGGACTTGCAGTCGCGGTCAATGTGCTCACCCACCACCACATCGGGCATCTCCCCCCGCCTCACAGGGACCGGCGTGTTGCAGAGAGGACACACGGGGACCTGCACATCCTGCAGGGACAAGAAAAGGGGGCTAACAGCACATAGCTGGGCCACCTTAAGTGCTGCATGGCCACCTCTTTCCTTTTCATGATCTGCATGCTGTGGCTTCCACCCGTGGTCTGATGTCCTGATCGCTGTTTCTGACCCATCAGCTGTGACAGGTGAGGACACACACCCTGGGAAGGGAAGACAGAAGGACTGGGAGATGCCCAAACCCTTCTACCCAGTGGCAGAGAGTGGGTTGGAAGTCTGCAGCACTGGGATACAGATCCTGGTTTTCGGGGACATCTCCTAGACCCAGTGTACATCCCAAGAGGGGCTGCACAAGTGACCAAAGAATCATACAATTGTCCAGCTTGAAAGGGACCTTTGAGATCACCTAGTTCAACCATCAACCTAATTCTGCTAAAAAGCAACAACCCATCACTACACCATGTCATTGAGCATTATGTCATCCCATCTTTTGAATACCTCCAGGGATGGTGCCTCAACCACTTCCCTGGGTGGCCCATTCCAATGCTTAATAATCCCTTCAGTGTAACATTTTTCCTGATATCCAATCTGAACTTCCACTGGTGCAACCTGGAGCCATTTCTTGTCCCAACACCTGTGACTTGGGAGAAGAGACCGACCACAGCCTCCCTACAACCTCCTTGCAGGTAGCTGTAGAGAGTGAGGTCTCCCCTCAGACTCCTTTTCTCCAGGCTGAACAACCCCAGCTCCCTCAGCCTCTCCTCGTAAGGCTTATTCTCCAGACCTCTCACTAGCTTCATTGCCCTTCTCTGGACCCACTACAGCACCTCAGTGTCTTTTGTGGCAAGGGGCCCAAAACTGGACACGGTAAACTATTCTGGGACTGGGAATGCCCAGCAGCTCCGTTCCCCAGAGACCTCTACAGGACCTCCTCTCGGCCCTTACCTTCTTGTAGGCAGAGGTGCAGCTGTGCTGGGCGTACGCGATGTGGTCGGTGCAGAAGATCTGCTCGCAGGCATCGCACTTCAAGGGGAGGAAGTCTGGGAGCGGGCAGAGGACGTTGAGAGGTGGAGGCTGCCTTTGTGTCACCAGGGGGAGGCCCTCCCTAACCCCCCGAAGGAACATCCCAGACCCTCCCCGAAGCCACGGCCGCTCCTCTCCCCCCACCCCCAGCTCCACCCACGGAAACCAACGGGCTGGAGGTCCATGGCTACATCTCCAGAGACGTCCAGGACTCATCAAAACCCGCCCTCCCCGGGGACAGGAGCACACCGGGCTCCCCGGGGACTCCGGCTGCAGGGCAGAGGCGCCGACGTCGGGTTTACCCACCCGGGCTAACGGCTGCCGAGCGCCCCGGGGGAGGGACAGGGCCCCGGAGCGGGCCGGCAACCGTGCTGTCTGCCCGGCCGGAGCCAGCCCGGGCCGCCGGTGCGGAGGGAAGGTCAGGACACCGCAGCCGCCCCCGCAT
>VXBW01002685.1:205084-219526 GCA_013400375.1 Thinocorus orbignyianus
CCCTCCCCACCCCCGGCAGAGACCCCCGCGGGTCCTCCGCTGTGTCCCGGAGATCCTGGGTCTCTCCAAGCCCCTTCCAGGTCTCCAGGTGCTGCCCACCCTGAAGGGCACAGGGCGGCAAGAAACAGGCGCAGGGAAGCGGACCCGGGGCCAGTGTCATTGATCGCAATGACACCCCGCGGCCACCCCGCCGCAGCACTCAAATCGGGGGGAAAGCACCCCTGACAACCCCACATAACGCCCAACACCCAATTCCGGCTGTGACCGTTTGCAACCCCTTCCCTCCAAACACCTCCTCCCATCCCCAAACCCTCCAGAGCCAGGTTTGGTGGTGTGCCCCATCCCTCCCCCCAGAACGAAACCAACGAAAGTTAAAATTATTTACACTTTTAGCCATTTAAAAACCCAATAAAATAAGAAGATTGCGTATGTCCTACTGGGGGACGTGGGCATTAGCAGCAGCTACAGCTAGCTCGGTACTCGGCGTGCAAAACGAAAAGACAAACAGAAGACAGACCAAAATACCGCACCATTACTAGGAAGCGTTTGCTGGGGTTGGTGTTTGGATTGTGGCATAAGGCTTCCAGGAGCCAGCTCCTCCCCAGCGGCGGGGCAGGGTGACTCCTGCTCAGCCAGCGGAGGCTGGGCTCTAGAAGGATGGAAATGATTCGTTATTCCAGACACAGCACATTAACACTGACGCGTTTCCATCCCAGTCAACACAAACATCTAAAAACCCACTGCACGTTCACGGTGTGAGTCCTTCCTTATTTCCAGTGACGATGGAGGAAAAGGGGGTGCATGAAGAAAGACCTAAGACATAGATGCTGTTGTCATCACTGCCTCCTCCTCATCCCCTTGCTTTGGCAGCTCAGCAAGCATGGGAGAGGGGGGAGCCGGAGCGGCGCGAGACTCTTGTGCCTCCTGCTCCTCCCTGAGCCCCAGCTCTACATCCATTTGCTCCAGCTCCCCCTGATCCAGTAGCTCAAAGTCATCTGCCTCCTCCTCCTCCTCTGGTGAAGCTGCCGTCTCCGTCTCCACCACTTCGGTCTCTGACAACTGTGCTTGGAAGCTCAGTTTCTCTTCGGGCTCAGTGGGGAGGAACTCGGAGAGGGAGGGCCCCTCGCTGGCCTCCGAGGACCGCAGCAGGGCAGAGAGGGTGTTCTGCACCGCGGTGGTAATGGCAGTGGTGACGATCTCCTCGCTCAGCGTGTTGATGCAGAGGCCCAGGCCCGGGGCAGGGACAGTCTTTGGCTCTGTTTCACCTCCTGCCGCCTGCCCGCTGCCGTTGAAATGCGTATTTACAAAATGCAGAGGAGACGCGAGGCGAAGGATGGAGAGGTCAGAGTCCGCGGCCTCCTTCTCTGCTGAGTCCAGCTCACAGGCAGCGTGGGCAAGCTCAGGACCCAGGGGCACACCAAACGCGTCTTCATCCCCCTGTGGTCCCAGGTCTCTGGAATGATACTCTTCTACCGAGGGAAACTCTGCCAGGTCCTTGGAAAATGACTCCTCTGGCTCACTGTGCAGGCTCTGCTGATCTAGGTCTGAAAGGCACCAACATTAAGGCACAGGTCCCCTCACCTCAACCCAGGGCACTGGTACCACCCACCCACCTCCCCCACACACCAGGGCTCACTTTTGGGCATTCTCCAAGAGCGGGCTCTGGGAGCAAAGCAGGAGGGGGTCTGTGGTTATTCCCTTCTCCCCAGTGTCACGACTCGTGTGGAGCGTCCCTTTTCTCACCCTGTTCCACGTGCTCAGAGAGGACTTCCTTCTCCAGCTCATGCTCTCTGCATCTAGAGCCCACCACTACAACCCACAGGGTCAGGAAAATTGTCCTTACAGCACATCACCAGCCAGTTCCTCCCCAGACACTTAAGCGACCACATCCTCGTGATCACCTTCACGTTCCTCACCAGCAGCCAGCCCTCCTCTGAGCCTGTAAGTCTGACAGGGCAGGGTGTCTGACCTGTTTCACCCAGCATCACATATAAGTGGGTGACTATACCATGTAATTATTTCTGCAGGACTTTGTGGGTGGCCTTACTCCGTTGCTGGAGTGACAAAAAACCATTGTCTCGTGGGGCAGTAATCAGAGGCAGATGTCCACTCAGGACCAACTCATGATCAGCCATGAAGCCAGGGCACACAGCGCTGCTGTTACTGCTTCCTCCTTTTAATGCTCTTCCTCCTGCAACTAGCTAGGTTCTCTCCCTGTGTTTGGAGGGCTTTTTTCTGGGGCAACACACTCAGTGTCAGGAAGGCAGCAAAGTGTCCCATCACATACCTTCAGAAACGTCCGTCAGTTGTGGGGTGGTAGCCCTTGAGACAGAAAAGCCCCCACTCTCCAGGATGGAAGCCTCCTCATCAGAAAGCTCAGAATCTGTGATTGATAGTGCCAGGGCGGTCTTCTTCACATCCACCTGCATGGGATGAAGGCAGAGAGGCAAATTCCTGACTACCAGTCCTGCCTACGGGCACTTCTGCGCAAAGCAGAGCTCCCAGGCAGAAGTCCCTTGCTGGAGAGACTGCACAGGGACAGCAGGAGACCAGGAGGGGCTGGACAAAGTGCTCACTGCACTGCCAGGGAAGGACAGTCTCAGCTCACACTGGCCTTCCTGCAATAATCCACTGCATGAAGCTTTGCCTGCCCTTGGTGAAGAACCCAAAAGAGCCAGCATAAGATAGGATCAGCCTGTAGGAGTCTCAGGTGGCTCTGATCCTTTTTCCTCTCCTGGGATCACCAAGGGGCAAAACACCCCTTCCCTTTTGCATTCACACTGGGGCCAATGAAGCCTTCTACAAATGGCAGCAGTTCAACTATCTGCACTCCTTTAGAAGCTGAAGCTTCCCATCCCACAGCCCAGCTGCACACCCAGAGCTCCTGTAACAGAAGACACTTGGGCTGCTTCTGTGGTGCACACACAGAAAGGTCACACCTGGTCTGATGGAGAGCAGGGAACTGTGTAAGAATTCCTCATCTCCCCTTTCCAGTGGTGAGGAGCCTCTTCATATTACACCAGGAGAGCTGGTTTCTTTAGAAGACACACATCCACAATTGCACAGGTCAGCAGGAAGCTGGAGCACAGCTCGCCCTGTCCCGCTCCTGCATCACCAGCTCTGGTGCTGCTGAATTCTCAATACCCAGATGGGAGACAATGGCCTCCACCAAACTAATACCCTTCTCCACTTGGGATTTTGCAAAGAAGAGACTCGATGCTCTGCTCTTCTTTATCAATGGAGCTGTGCTCAGACCAGACAGCATGGACTGGTTCCTGCACAGGTCTTTCTGCTCTTACCACTGGGGAGAAGCCCGACAGCTCTGCCTCACTCTCACTCTCCGTCTCTGCTGTTGGCTCATCACCTGCTGCAGGCTCACTCTTAGCTTGTCGCTCTGTGAGAAAGAGGAGAAAGGTTTTACACGAGACTGAAGGAATTTTATGCCTTTATACATCGTTTTCCCACTGCTTCTACCACCCTGTGAAACTGCACAGGTTTCTCAAAAGCCCAAGGTTCCCAGAAGCAACTGTAATCTGTTGCTCCTGTTTGTTATTCCCAGGATTACCTGCCCAGTTGCTCTCCCCATAGCCCTCAAGTTTCACTCTGTCTTCCCCGGCTCCACTGCAGCCTTTCAGGTCACACTGTTGGTGGACCTGCTCCCCAACTGTCCCTTTGCTGGGGTTCCACCCTGAGAGTACGGCCCCAGAAGAGGTCAGAGAGAAGGTGGGTCCTTACTCTTCTTCTCATGCTTGTGGTGCAGCGTCTCTGCCTTCATACTGTAGTCCAGTTTCATCAGGACAGGCTCCAAACGTGTGTACATCCTCTGGATCAGCTCGTGGTAGACCACCAGAGGCCAGAGCAGAATGCTGAGCACTGGGACAACAGGATGTGGGGAGTGTGAGAGACAGACCGAGCACAACCCAGCCCTTTATGGGGGACCAGCAAGAAACTGCATCAGGGCAAGCACAGTGGAATGGCGTTTGCTTTCCCATCTGACTCTGCCTACAGTCCTCACCCGTGGCTACTCTTACTCATGCCAAAGCTGCTTGATTAACCAGGTCTTCCTAACAGATCTGTTAGGAAATAGATTTATGTTAAGACGAAGCTTAAGCCCTCTTCTTCAGCCACTGCATCCCAGCCCCAACATGCAACAGAGGCCCTGAAATGAGGTTATTAAAACTGAAAATCAGCAAAACTTTTACAAAGGTAGCAGCACAGAGTTCACAAGTAGACGCACTAGCAGCAGACCGCCCGAGCAGTCTTCAGAGTTAGCAGGGGCTCACGATGCAGTGAAACAGGTCTTATTTGCTAAACGTGCAGCAGCTTTAACAACTCTCTCGATGTGTATTTGTCCGCTGTGGGAACTGAGAGACTGCAGGTTTCAGCTTCTCTGGGGCCTCACCAGCAGAGCCCCTGCCTCGGGCAGGAGGAAGGAGCTGCTTCAGCCAACGGCTCCCTCTCCCGACCCTGCAGCTGTACGGCATGCACAGCTCAAAGCAGGGAACCTCCCGCAGTGCACTGCCCGCACTGAGTAACCATCTAGCACAGAACCCCTCAAGAAAACTGCAAATGTGCTTCTACCAGCGTATTCTACCAGCACAGTTAGGTCATCTTTCAGCTTAAGTCAGACGAGAGAGCTGCTTATACTCACAAATGATGTAGGAGATCATTATGCCTGGAACATAGTGTCCAACTACAGCCAGAATCAGGCAGCCTGAACAGACACTCATGCAGAACTGAAGGAAGAGAGAGGACAAACAGAAGTGACAAGAGGCAGAGAAACAACTATGCAACCAGTGCAGGAAACCCAGTTAGAGTAAAACACAGTCAGTACACCAGCTCTGCACTGAGTACATTCAGATGCTGACAGTCACAACTCAGACAGCCCGGTTGGGTTAAGCTGTAAGCATTAGAATTTCAAGCGCAAGAAGACCAAGGTAACCCCCAGACCCCAATAAAATGAATCAAAACATTATCAGACAGTTCTTAACCAAGTAAATGATGTTCCTTGAGGCTAGGATGAGATACTGCAAATTGCCATTTTAGAGTACATCTCCCCCGCAGAGCACAGCACTTTACATTGTCCTGACAGAGACAGGGAGCTGTTACAGTCACCAGATGCTGTGCCAGGGCTATGCAATAAACCAGCTGGTAGAAGCATTAGCAGAATTCACGCTCCCACCAGACCAGGACCTTCCTCCTCCGTAAAAAGGGGCATTACTGAGGGTTTGTCCTGGCCCTGCATTCTCCTGGGCAGGGGGAGAAGTGAGGACACCCCACAAGCCATGCTGTGGGTTCAAATATCGATTAAATCCATCAATGAAGATTTTCATTCATAATAGAAAGGGTCTGCAAAATCTAGGGCCCTCTAAGGGCTCTATGGGCATCTTGGTCCTAGTCTACACCCTGTAGTTGTGAGAGTGTTTTAATAGAAGAGGAGTAATCAGCAGTGATAGAAACCAGTGCTTTTGGCACACTGGACCACAGCAAGCCTGATACAATCCCAATGGATGGTCTCTCCTATTTTTTGTGATGCCAAGACAACTCCTGCCTACACACCCTTTCCAAACAACACACATCACAGCCATCAGAACATGGTTTATGACAAGCTTCCATGCCCTCAGAAACACCACTGCATTTCGACTCAGCTAGCTACATCTTCACTAGCAAAATAGCTAGGACCAGTTTAAAGGGTTGAAGGGAGCCTGTGAAAGGGGCAGAGACTGTAGGCTCCCCTGTTTTCCCCCCATTCCCAATTTAAGAGCTTCCTTTGCACACTAGCCATTCACAGGAGGGGTTAAGTTTGTCTCCAGCTTACAAATACTGGAAGCAAATTACTCATTATTTGAGCTTCCCATGGAACAAAGTCTGAAAGGAATGAACATCAAACGTTAAACAGGGATAGGAAATGTGCAAATATTGATCTGACATTCATCTAGGCCACTAGTAATGAAAAGAAAAGCCCCTGCACAGAAGAGTAGGTATCTCCAGCTTACCTTGGCAGGATTTTGCTTCTTGTACTG
The DNA here is from genome assembly GCA_013400375.1 of Thinocorus orbignyianus. Taxonomy (NCBI): domain Eukaryota; kingdom Metazoa; phylum Chordata; class Aves; order Ciconiiformes; family Thinocoridae; genus Thinocorus; species Thinocorus orbignyianus. The sequence continues at coordinate 211,108 of VXBW01002685.1, forward strand.
TAGCAGTTCCTGCAGGTACAGCCTGAAGGTGACCCAGCTCTCTGCCAGACAGTGGCACAGCTCAGGGACACTGAGCAGGTGAGGCTGTGCCCCTGAAGTCACCCCCTCACTAGAGACAGACAAGAGCAAGAAGACAGTTTCTGAACATGTTCTGTTTTGTTGGGGGGAAGGAACAGCTACACTGGGAAGCCGAGACCCCTTACCCTTGACAATACTGACTGCATCTTCAACTGAACTATGGAAGATGCTTGACTTGGGAGATACTCTTTTCCTTTAATCAGGAATACAGCCAAGAAAAACTCGAGCCAAGCAGCAGATACCATGCCACAGCATCCCCGTGCCATGGCCCCAAGATGCAAAGCAGTTTACTCAAAGCCATAGGGACAGAAGGACTGGAGGTGGAACTAGTTACGTAGCCTCCTCTGGCACCAAGACTGAGGTATCCAGAACACAGTGCTCAGACCTATAACCACGGTCAAGCACGGGATGCAAGTTATGCCATCACAGACAGCACGTATGTCCTGCAAAAGTCAGCCTCGGGGATTTCCTTCTCTCTGGAAGATTCTTAAAATAGTTCAGGACAGATCCACAGACGAAACCCAAGAGTTCCTAACATTAGAAGCACTTGAGCTTTAGTGCTACTGAAAGAACACTAGCTTTCCCCAGAGTCTCCAGCTGTGGCTCTGGAGCTGATAAGCAGCTTCCAGTGCAGAAGAAACTGCTACCAATGTTTCACAGCAGGAGACATGCTGTGTCTATCAACAACAGCAAAGAGGGCAGGTGAGATCACCACACTAAATTAAGGCTTCCCCACCCTGCCTTCTCATCAAGGAACACATCAGTGAGCTTACCTCTCCCCTCCCGGCTCCTCCGATGGCTGTGCTGGAGAGAGAACACAGGGGATTAGTCAGCCAAGTGCAAAATACAACCTGACAATTTTACCACTTGAACAGAGCAGATCTATCATCCTTAGCTAGGGATGCACCCTGGGGACCTTCTTCATGCTGTCATGCAAGCAGGTTTGGAGTCTGAGCTGCACAGGCTCCAGTGAAGCATGCCTGGAGACTCAGAGCAGCCAGAGCGTCGGTATCGGGGTGCCCCAGCACACCTTGCAACCTGTGTTGACACACACGTGTTGACACACACATGCACTCTGGTATCCGAGGTGCACCTTGCCACTAGCCTGTGGGCTCTCCACTGCAGGGACTGTACAGCTTGGCCTGGTGTCCCACGTGGCTGGGCAGTGCCATCCCCAGGGTGGCTGCCCAGTCCTCCTCATTCACAGAGGGCTGCCAGCAGGGTCCCTGGGCTGGGCAAAGCTTCAGCTCCCACCTCAGAGCCCAACACGACATTAGCAGGTCTGAGCTGTGTTTCCCACCTACCCACCCACACCGCAGTCCCTCACAGGGTGCTGCATACAAATGCCAGAGATCTCCCTGATGTCTCTATCCTTTCCCATGGAATTAAGTAACAAATAGCAGTCTTGTGTATAGTTATCTAATTTTAGGGCTCTTGTGTCACCTGACGTAGCCTTTGTGCCAGGCACAGATATCACTACAATCCTGAGGTCTGGCAGCCTGGATAGGAGCAAGGGAAAGCTCCTCCCACTCCTCTCTGCACCCAACCCAGGGATGATCAAACAGGGACTTACTCCATGCAACAGTGAAGAGAGGAGCAGTGTTCCAACAGCAGAGCTCACATATGATTACGCTCTGCTTTTAGATACATAGAAGAAAAATAAACAACAAATATTTCTATGACAGTCAGAACTCATGAGCCTGGCTGCCCATGGATTTGGGTGTCCTGACTAGCTGACTGGTGTCTGTGGATGCACAGAGCTCAGACAAAGCCCTTCCAGCAACACAGTCATTATAAACCTCCTGTGTTTAACAAGGCCCTGATTATGCTGTGAAGGCCCCTCGAGATTTACCCTCCTGTGCCAGTTTTGGGTGGGACTGAGCTAGTATGGAGCTGTTTTGGATTTGTGCTGAAAAGGATGTTGCTAATACAGGGATGTTTTAGTTATTGCTGAGTAGTGCTCACGCAGAGACAAGGTCTTTTCTGCTCCTCACACCACCCCACCAGCGAGCAGGCTGGGAGGGGACACAGGTTGGACAGCTGACCCCAACTGACCAAAGGGATATTCCACACCATATGATGTCATGCTTGGTTTATGAAGCTGGGGGAAGGAGGAAGCAAGGGATGCTCAGAGTGATGGTGTTCTGTGTCCCCAAGTGGTGTTTTGTGTCCCCAAGTAACCGTTACATGTGATGGAGCCCTGCTTTTCTGGGGATGGCTGAACACCTGCCTGACAATGGGAAGCAGTGAATGAAATCCTTGTTTTGCTTCGCTTGTGTGTGCTGATTTTGATTTACTTATTTAACTGTCATTATCTCAACCCATGACTTTTCTCACTTTTACCCTTCCAGTTCTCTCCCCCATCCCACCAGGTGGGAGTGAGCAAGTGGCTGTGTGGTGTTTAGTTGCTGGATGGATTTAAACCACGACATCTCTACCAGTCAGGGTACTGTCCTAAAGCTGGTAGGGACAGAGACGTCTTAGACATTGTCTGGCCAACAGCAAACCCAGTCCAAGAGGTCCTAAAAATGAGTGGGACCCTATCCCCCACACCGCATGTCACCACATAAACAGGGATAAAATAAAGGAAGTGTTTACATTCATCATCCCAGCTAATTGTTAGAAAACATCTGAAAAATGCAACACAAGCAAAAAAGGGGGTTGAATCCTCCCTGGAGTCATCAGCCAGATGCACAGCCCAAGAGTAGCAGTGATCCCCCAGGGAAACACAGGGAAGAAGTGAACATCCATTACTGCCAGCATCCAGGGGGACTTCAGATCCCGGTTCACGGAGAGAGCCACTGCTTGCAGCAGCCTTGCCACAGTTCTCCCACAACACAGGCTGCTGGGCTAAGGATGCCAGGCTCCTTCTCCTGCTGCCGGCGCTGCCCCAGCCTGCTCGCAGGGTGCAGTGGAGCGGGAGGCCAGCAGCCCAGGGGAGGAGGTGATTCTTTGAGAGCGTGACCCAGATTTCCAGTAATCGGGCCTGACAAGAGCAGTCGATTGCTCTCGGATCGGGCTGCCCATCCACTCCCCTGCCCACGACTGTGGGGTACAGCTGCCAAGGCAGCCTGGGGCAAGAAAGGAGTATTATGGACGTCGCTCCACCCCTACGAAGCGCGTTGTTGCTCTCGCACAACTGCTGTTGCTGTATTTTGTTGTTGTGCGCAGGAATCTAAAGCTGCTTAATCGCAGCACGCAGAAATCCAGCCGTATCTCAAAGCCTCATCTATTACCGGCACTAAAGCATCCAACAAATTACATTTGGCACTGGCTGGTCTGTGATGGCTGGCTATACTGGTTGTACCAGCTACCAAAATGAGGTGCTGGGATGCTTGTTGTACTCTGCTGAAGAGAGACGCCAGCAACACGGCAAGCGAGAGGGCAGAGGAGCCTCGCTCCTCTCTGACTGACTGCAGTAATCCAAGACATCCAAAATATGCCAGCAGAGGGAGTGAAATGATTTTCCTTGGTTGCTTCTGAAGGTTTCAGAGACACTTTGGGGAGCCGCAGAACATGTCAGCAGGCTGCAGAGCGTTCACGTGATTTCAACTATCTGGCAAAACACAAGCTGTCTCTATAATCAACAGTATCTTGCTTCCTGTAGTAGAGTAGTCTGCCTGCTGGCCATCCCAAAGCTCTGGAGCCTTACACCAACTGGAGCAACAGCCCAACCACAAGAAACCCAGAGCATTTCTGACAGGACACATTCAGTTAGGTAAGGCTTAGCTCCAATCTGTGCTGCACCGGTACAACTAAGCCAGCAAACAGGACACCCACAGCTGGCCTCAGATCATCAATAAGAGGCTGAAATCTTGCTGTCGTCATTTCACACCGGATTGTGGGTGAGTACAAACCACTTGACATACACCAGACTCTTCTGGTAGAGCAGTCAGCCACACAAGAGTTTAGGTTACATGTTGGTACTGACAAATTATCGCTGATGGATTCCTTGGCTCCTACAGGTTTTCAATGCTTCCTCAAGAGGCATTCTTCATCTGTGTGTAAACCTTAGCTGGAAAGCAGAGGCCCTCTTTAAGGAACACCAGCATTCAATTGCAATGCAGTCTTTGCTAAATCTATTCCATGTTACACTCTCCTATGCTGACTAAAATTCAGCTGCCAAACAGTGGTACAGAAAACATCTCTACTTGATACCTATTTCAGGAGAAAGTGGAGGTGCTTCCTAAGTCCTCAAACAATACTTAACTGGAACTCCATGTAAAGCTGGTTACATATAGGGAGAATACCCTAGGTGGGAGATGAAAATATGCAGTCCCTTCTTATAAGGCCTAAAAAGGTGATGCATCTTGCTGCTGTTAGTGATCACAGTGTGTGAGTAACTGCAAAATACACACTGAGGTTTTAGCATTCCTTCAGAAGTGATGTTATAAGCAGTCACCCGAGACACAGAGAACTGCCACAAGCTGAGGTTTGTGTATATACGTGCCGACTCTTGAAGGTGTGGTACTGACCTACTTCCAAAAGCTCCTGGAAAGGCTTACAGGAAGCACTGAGGAGGAAAGCCACAAAGCTACAGCTCTGCTTCAGTGGGAAGTGAGAGCCACACAAGAACCCCTAAGTATTCAGCAGTGCCAATTCAGCAGGAGGCCCCTCAGGAACGTAGAGCACCACTCCTTCCTTGCGGAGGCTGAGGAAACACAGTTCAGTGGGCCATGCTGAAATCAGGGCTGTGACCCAACCAGGCACAGCAGAAAGGTGTCCCTGTTCTTTGCTGTCAGCAACAGAAAAACAGCAAGGAGTGAAATATGGGGAAGAGCACCACTGAGCAGTGGCTCAGTAGGATGTGCACGATGTGCACTGACTTCTTGCAGAGCTGATGGTACAGGATGAACTTAACCCCTGCCGTGTTGTTTTGTCTATTTTTTTTATTGTTTTTTTAATTCCTCCCTGATCTGCAACATGTAACTTGATCTCAGTATGGATTCCTTATTTCTTCTGTGATAACACAAATTTTACAGGCCCCGTACTTGCTGGAGAGACTCTACCCCCACCTGCCTCAATGACACCATTCTGTATTGGACATCAGGCTTTTGCATTTCTGGACAGGTTTCAAGTGGGATGTTTTGGGTTGGCTTTAAACTATTCCCTTAAAAATCCAATGTGAATAAGCAGGAAATTAAATTGGCCAGTCCAGTTTGGCTGCCTAGTTACCTCAACCATGCAAAGCAAACAGTTTCAAGACTACAGCTGAAACATATCTAATCTTATCAGGACTTCTGTGAAAGCACCCTTTAAGTCAGTACCTTTTTAGGTCAAAGAAAGGGCACCTTACAAACACACATATAGAGGGGCTTTCATTCAGAAATGCTCCCCAGAGTAGGGGGGCAGGGATGGAGGGCCCCGAGCTGCCTTTGAACAGCAGCAGTAGATGCAATAGGCAGGTCTGGGTCCAGTCGTTTAACAAATTCCAATGAAGGAGGCACTCAAAGCAGACAGCAGCCAATCCACCCCATCATCGTTCTGAAACTATTCCTCTTGCTGCTTTTGTGTCTGAAGTTGGCAAAGACCCTTCAGTAACTGGGAAAGATAAGCCAAGTGATCAGACTCACTGATTAGCTGGAGACCAGATGCTGTTCAGTACAGGTACAATGCACTAACTGTCCCTGCTGTCAGACCTCATCATCCACTCTGCTACCTGCTGCAAGTAGAAGTGGCTCTCATCTGCTCTGACTCTTTCAGGGCATAAGTCCACGCTGCACTTAATTAAAACCAATACACTTCAATCTCCCCATTTCCTTCCCCCAGCTCAGCTGGCCACATATGCTCAGAGCTGGAACGATCTTTTCACCCAAACATTTGCAGGAGAAAAAGGACACAGCAGAAACACTGCGTCATCCTGGTCACCAGCTTCCCCGACAAGCTAACCCGGGCCCTCTTAGTCACTCACAAAACGAACTACTCCCAGAACTTCTCAGCACTGGGAGCAATTCTTCCCATGCCCAGAATATTAGGATACATGCTCATACTCTGACGCAAACAGGCGACAGGCAGCCTCAGTACCAAAGCCCGCAGTTACAGCAGGAACAGGGCTCACACAACCTGGGAGAGCCATGAAAGGACTGACTGTGGCCATAGTCCAGCAAGAGCTAAGACCAGAACTGTGTCACTGCCTACAGTGCGACTCATCACATACCTGAGAAATCAAACAGGAACCTGGGCTTCCACCTCTCCAGCAAGAGGATGCCAAGAAGGGACATGCTGAGGAGAAAGAGGGGTCTCAGGGAGGTGGAGGAAAACAACCTAGAAATGAAATGAGAAATAGTGAGGCAGGAGAAAGGCAGCAAGTTACTGTTCTTGCTGAACAGATACAGTTCAGTGCACGGCACAGCAGAAATATCCAACTGCTACCGGCCCCTGCAGCATGCCCTGTACTCCACAGACACCCACCCTCACAACAGTACGTTCTCAAACGGCTCCTTTGTCCACCACCAGAGAGCCGACTACCTACCATCTCCCAGCGCTCTCCTCCCCTGCTCCTGAGCTCCTCCTTCGGTTGTAAAACAAGGCCTATGCTCCCTTGTACAAGTCCCTCCAAATCCTCAAGGTGGAGGCTCTAGATAACGTAAATACAGATTGCTGCAGTAGAAGACTGGTTGAGAATCAATGTGTTTGCTGAAAACTTACATCCTATCTGTCATCACAAGGTCCAGCATTACCCGCAGGTAGCATCAAAACACATCCTGCACCTGCTTCTAGATGCCTGCTCTTTTATTTTAGACTTCTCTCTGTTTAATCAGAGCCTAACACTTAAAATGGTTTAGTTGCTCACTTGACTCTATCGTAAAACCTTTCATGTCCCTCAACAACACACTGGCTTGAGCCAAACACCAGCTGACACAATACTACTCTCACACAGTCACACAATCCCACCATCAAAAGAGTTTATCTCCCCACTCCACACAGATTGAACAGCAAAGGTCCCAGGGTGGCACTTGTGCCAGCAGTGGCTGTCTGCACTCCTCCTTTTCTCCAAACAAGGGCATCAGCACTTCCCTCCAGCTCAGTTGAGGTCTTAAGTTTCTCCAGAAATGACTGATGGTAAACTGCATTCACCCTTTCTCCTTTAATGAAAACTCCTTTCTTGAAAGGAAAAGCTGCTCTGCTATTTTACCTTGCCAATAACTAATCTCAAATGCATCAAACTGATCAGAGTTGCAGAGCATCTCTCCGTGCAGGGCAGGGAAGGGCTGTGCTCACCACCAAGCCACAGTCGGAGGCTGAGGACCTGGAGGAGAGATCAGTCTCACTGGACAGCACGGAATGAAAGCCTCAGGCTTCCCAAAGGCTTACAGGGCCTGTAATGACCAACACAACATTTTTAGCTCTTCTCATGGGACAACAATTCTGTAGCTTAACACATCAGGTCTGGAAGAATTTCCTCCTATTCCCCCTCAGTTGAAGGATGCAGGCTGAATCCTCTGTGGGACTGTAAATAATGCCTCCCCCTCTGTGATATTCAAATCTCTCTCTGCGGTCCCATATTCTGGGCACTCTTTGTTCCTCTTGACCTTTTTACATACAGTCCCTTAGCCATCACTGTCCACCCCCCAGCCCTCTCATGTCACGCCTCTCCCCTCTCCTTCCCACAAACTTCAAAGCTCTGCATTCAGACCTTTCCAGCTGGTAGAGGAATCCAAAACCACTTAAGTACCTGGCCACCATGTATGCCTCTGATAATCACATGGATGAGGGAGCAGAATGTGAGCAGCCTCCTCAGATCAACTTCAAAGGCTGTTTGGTCACATACTTTCCCCTTCTCTGACTTCAGAGTCTGTCCCTTCCTCTTCCATCTCCAACCAATGTTTAACTCTTTCCCTGGCCTGTTTTGACCTTTTTCTCTCGGGAAAGCTGCTGGCCTTGAGCGTTTTTGCCAGCAAAACTGACTCACTGTTTATGCAAACAAACAGGATGTTTTTCATTCCCATCCACAGCTGGGCTCTGCCACTCACGCTCCCAAAGCATCCCTGCCCGGGAGGCAGCGGGGAAGGGAAGGCAGGGCAGGGGGGCAGCTCACCCCCAGAGCAGGCAGCCTCGGCCACCAGGGGAAAAATCAGCACCCTCCAGAGAAAGATGAAACGGGAAGGGCTTAAATAAAACGCCATACGGCATCCTCCCGCCGCCGCTGCGGAGGCCGCGGGGCTCGCTGACCGTGCCGGCGGGGTGAAGCCAACCGGTAAAACCACTGGTGCAAAAAACGAATCAGCACCGCGCCGGGGCCAGCCGCCGGCGGGGCTCGGCTGCATCTTACACGGTGGCGGGGTGAATCCTGCCCGAGCCGCCGGCACCATCGCCCCGCAGGGAGGGGCCTGTCGGTGTT
>VXBW01002685.1:219662-283811 GCA_013400375.1 Thinocorus orbignyianus
GTGCGCCCGGGAGGCGCAATTGGAGGCCCCGCCCCGCACCGGAAGAGGAAGGTGGAGGCGGCGGGGCTTGGCCTAGTCCAGGGCTTCGTCGCCTTTGCTCCGGTCACCCGGTGCGGACGCGGCCTGGGAGCGGCCCGCTGCCCCGGCAGAGGCTGCCAGCCTCCTCGGAGCACCCGTCGGCTACTTGTCGGCCCGGCACCCCCCGAGGGGACCCGGCACCCCCTGGCCCGGGGGCGAGCGGGATGGAGCTCGACGGGCTGTTGCTGGACGAGGAGGGCGCCTTCTCCCTCAGCGGCTTCCAGGAGTTCACAGTGAGTGCTTCTCCTCCTCCCCCCGCTCTGCGGCGTCGTGCCCGGTGCCCTCGGCCTGACCCGGCCCCGGCCCTGTGTCCCGGCAGGCCCTCGGGGCATTTCCTCCTCACGGTGTGGCCGCACACCCGGGTCCCGGGCTGAGCTCTTGGGGACCCTACCGGGCCTGTTGTAAACCGGCTCGGGGTGGAGAGCTCGGTGTGTGGGGGGGTCGGGGCTTTTCTCACGTTCCCCCCCCTTCTGCCTGCAGTTCCTGCCCAGGCACCAGCAGCTGAGCGAGAGGGTGCGGAAGCGGCTGTATTATGGCTGGGACAAAGACTGCAGCCTGGATAATCTCTCCAGCCCTGTGGCAGGTGGGTTGCTGAGTGGCCCCAAATGGGAATGCTGAGTCAAGGGGGTTGGAAGTAGCCCAGAGGCCGAGACCAGCAAGTCACCCGCTCCCTCCCCAGCGCCAAATCCCACCCCTGCCTCGCTTTCCTCGCTGTGTGCAGCACGGCAGGCAGGCTGCCAGAGCCTTATGGCTCCTGCTCTCTGTTTTATTGCCCTGTCTATCCCACTGCTGCATTTTTGGCACCTTGCTGGTGTGCAGATTCCTTTAGGTTGCTTGTGAATTCCTTGGCGGTGAAGGCTGAGTCCTTGTTCTTGATGAGAAGTGTCTTGGATAAGTTCTTGTACTCTGCAAGGTACTGGAGACTTCACTTAACTTGTAGTTGTAGGTGCCAAGGGGACAAGTTCATGTTGTGTGTTTGTCTGGATCGCATCCTTTTTTCCTGTTGATTCAGCACGGTTTTATGGGAGCAGAAGGATGTGGCTGGGTTGAGGAGTTAGTGTAGGTGATGCTGGAGAGGAGCAGTCAAGGGTAAGTAGTAGCTTTCTGGAGGGCCTTCACAGTGGAATTGCATTAGTGTTTATGTTAGCTGCGTGCTGACACAGCTTTCGGGGCACATTGAGCAGGTGGGGAAGCGTGTTTGCATTCAGAGCTCTCATGATATATTTGGGGAAATGACCAGAAGTCACCAAGAGGCGCTGTGTAATGTTCCTCAGCACGGATAGGGATGCTGGGCATGCAGTGAAGGAACAGGACTAGGCAGGGCAGCCAGCCGTGTGGGTCACAAGTTCTGATGTGAGTGGTGCGAGGAAGGCACGTGGCTCCTCGCTGGGGCTGGCTCACACCTGGGTGCGAGATGGAACTGTTCCATAGGACACTACCAGTGTTGAAAGTTCAAAGGGCATATTCATGGAAGGACAGTCTGTTGAGGGTGGTTAACTATAAAGAATGCCTTGTACGCAGGAAATGCTTTGGCTCCAGCAGCTATGGGTGAGAGCAGAGTACAGGGAATATCACTGTGAGCTTATCTGCTCTTACAGCCTTCCCTTCACCGGCTGCTATCAGCTGCTGTCAAAAAACGGGCCCTAGGGCTATCACATCTTTCTTGGTACAGCTGTGCCATTGCTACATAGCAGGTTTATGACACTGCTCTTCAAATGAGGTAGCGGCAATTGTGGGGAGATTCCAGGGTAGCAGAAGGAGCTGGAAAAGGTTTTTGACATTGGGGGACAGTCACAGGAGGCAGCGTGGGGCTGGCTGAGGAGAGGGCTTGAAAAGTCATTTGTTCCTTATAGAAATGAAGAGCCATAACCACCCTCATCACACTGTGCCTGTGAGATGAGGGTGGTGATCAGCTGTTCTCCCTGTCCTCTAGGGCAGGGCATGCTGTCGTGGGGCAGATTTGTTGGCTGAAGAATTTAGTTTCATGTTGGATCAGAACCTGGGGGGCCTCATGTACTTTCTATCCCTCAGGGCATCGCTGCTGCTTCTGCAGTGGCTGGTGTAGGGGAACAAGGGTGCCTGAGCGGGGCAGAGAGAGCAGCAGCAGTGCGAGAGGCTGGGAGCTGCCAACAGGTGACTGGAGCTGTGTCTGTCTGTCTGCAGATCCCAGCAGTGGTGTGGCTTGAATGGCCTGGGGAGGTCCTGTAGAGCAGTGTGTTTCTGAGCTTGGTGGCTGCTGTCAGGCAAATAATTCCTGTGGGACTGCAGCCATTCTCTTAGTTGCTGTAGAGACATGGAAAGGAGGGGTGTGGAGAGAAGAGGTTATGTGATGGTGCTTCCCCTGGGAGCTGTGAACGCAAGGCTGCTGGGACAAGCTATGCCTTTGACTCTGGGAGCCAAGGGCTTAGCGGCAAAATAGAGCTGGAGTTGCCTGTCAAAAGTTTCTTGCCAAGCACCAGACTGTAGTGCTGTTTGGGATGCTCCCAGCTGGTCCTATCGCATTGAGAAATGAGACAGGAGCTGCTGAAGCCATCTGCCAGCATCTGTCAGTCTCTGGCCTTTCACTGCTTGAATGCTGAGGCATGTCTGTGGGTGGAGGGTAATGGGGCTGAGATGGGGAGCGCAGTTACTGCTGCTCCTCTGCCTTTTTAGTGCCTTTGGGCACTTGTGCTCATGAATACATTGTCCCTCGTTGTCCCCTGAGGTGGGGGGAAGCTGGTTAGTGCTTACCAGCTCTGGAAGAGGATGCTGGTTGGAGGGGAGCAAAGGACTGAGAAGACCTGGTGTTGATATGGGGTCCTACAAAGCCTTCAGAAGGGCTGTCTGAGGTCCTGTGGGGTGAGGGGTGGGTGTTAGTCTCTTTGTGAAGCTCACTGCTGGTAGCTCCCCATGACGCAGACATGCTAATCTGGATCTGGCACTGCCGCTAGGCCTTGGACACTCACATCCTCTTCCTGCTTTGCTCTGGTTCTCCTCCCTGTTTGTTTGTCCCTCCCTCGTCCCCGACTTCGGATAAGGCCTGCCCTACATTCATCATTTCAGTTCTACCTGAGAGGCTGAGCAAACATCAAATCTCAATGGGCTTGTGGGGAGAAAGAGGAGGGTGGGGTGGACTGTTCCGTATGGGGCTATAAGCCCTTTTTCTGCTTTTCTGTCCTAGATATTGCTGTGGAGTTGCTGCAGAAAGTGGCTCCCAGCCCTATCCGCAGACTCCAGAAGAAATATGTCTCTCATGTATCTCGGTAAGAAGCGAAATATGTCCCATCATGTTGTGTGCCAGAACTGGGAGCTGTGGTCTTGCCTATGACTCACCGCTGTCCCCTGGGCCAGCACTGGCTTTGTGCTTAGGCCTGATTAATGTCAAAGAGGAGCTGGGGACAGGTGGCCAGCAAGCACAGCGGCTTGCTGACACAGTCGGACATGCTTCAGGTTGGTCCTGCTTTTTGGGGTGAAGGGGAGTTTATACTGGCTGGATCCGCAGCTCATGGGGCAGCTAGCTCTGAACCCTGGCTCTGCTCTCAGCAGCCAAGCCCTTGCAGTGCCCCTGGCTGCAGGCAGGGCTGCTCAGTTCTGAGCTGGCTGTGACCAGGAACCGGAGCCAGGGCTTTCAGCCCTCCATCCCCTGTGCTTTCTCTTGCTGCAGCTTGGAACAGCTGGGGCAAAACTGGCAAAGCTGGGACATATCTAGCAGTCTATTTATTAAATGTCTCCACTACCTACGTGGGGAGGGAGCAGGCGAGTTGGGCTGTGGTGACTGGCATGTTTGTAGCACGCAGATAACCTTCGGGTTGATTCTCCCCTTGTCCCACAGGGAAGCTTGCATCTCGCCCTGCTCCATGATGCTGGCACTTGTTTACATTGAGAGACTCCGGCACCGGAACCCTGAATACCTTCAGCAGATCTCATCTTCAGACCTCTTCCTGATCTCCATGGTGGGCGGTGTGGGCTGGGAGGTCCCTGGGCTGGAGGAAGGCTGGTATGGAGGAGTGTAGAGGAGACCGAGATCCTGTCCTTTGTGCTGCTTGCAGATGGTTGCTAGCAAGTACCTGTATGATGAAGGTGAAGAGGAGGAGGTGTTCAATGACGAATGGGGAGCAGCAGGGAAGGTGGACGTCCAGACCATTAACACATTGGAGATGAACTTCCTGAGCGCCATTGTAAGTGGGGCTGTCACAGTGGCCAACTGCTTCACAGAGGAGGGCAAAGGGGGTGTTAAAGGGGGGTCTGGATATCTCTTTCTTCCCAATGTGCTCCCCTGAAGGAATGGAGAATGATGTGTGTGGGTGTTGAGTGACGTACCCTGGCTGACCTGACCTTTCACTGCTGTCCCCACAGGACTGGAGTCTCTACACAGACCCTCGGGAGTTGTTTGAAGTGCTCAGCTGGCTGGAAGGACGGTAAGTGTGTGGGCTGGGGGGAGAGCCTTTCATCCCCCCTGCAGCCCTGGTGCTGACCCTGCTCCAGTGAAATGAGAGACTGGGGTGCCCGTGAGCCTCCACTGGGCTCTGCACCTCCCTTCCATTGGCCTTAGAATCATAAAATGGTCAGAGTTGGAAGGGATCTTAAAGATCAAGTTCCAGCCCCCCTGCCTTGTGCAGTGACATTCCCCACTAGACCAGGTTGCTCAAAGCCCCATGCAGCGGGGTCTTAAACACTCTCAGGGATGTGGCAAGGTCCAGGGATGGACCCTGAGCAGAGTCTTCTCTAAGCCTGCTGGGTTGAAGCTTCTTCGATGGAGAAGGTCCATGCCACATCCACCATTCCCTTTTCTTTTTCTCTTGCAGTGTGGCGGAAAAGCAGGGCATGTGGCGTGGCTGGTTCACCTACACAGATCTGTGTGTCCTCATGGAACAGTCCATGTGGCAACATGTGCTGGGCCAGTTCTACCAGCAAGTGGTGAAGGTAAGGGCATGGGGCAGCAGCTGCTTGCAAGAATATTGGGCCCAGCAGGCCATGGGTTTGGAGCAGGACCCTTTTTTTTTCCCCACTGGGAGTAGTAGCTTGGTTTATTCTCTGTTGAAAAGGGAAGCAGTCAGAAGATGCTGGGCTGCCTGAGGTCCTGCAGCCTGGTGCTGGGTTAGTCTGTGCCCTGTGCTGGACCACCATCCACAGGTCATGCCGGATCATGGCTGGATGTAGGAGGTTGCTGGTGGGTTCTGGGTTAACCACTGGCTTCTCCGCAGCTGGCCTGCCTCCTGGGTGTGGTGTACCTGACTGGCTTTGCCGCTGTCTTCGCCTCTGTCACCATGGTGCACCGGTCCGTGTGCCTGCGGAGCGCCAGCCCTGCAGTGCCCCGGCCTGCGCTGTTCCCTGGAGAGACCAGTTGCCATCTGGATGCCCGGTCAGCCCCTGACCAGCCCCGGCCCGAGCTGCCTGATGTCCCCCCACCCAGCAGCACCCACTGCCTGGGGGAGAACAAGACGACTGAGGAGCCGCGTCGCGGGGGTGTGACGGCAACTGCACTCTACCTGTGGGGCAGTGTGATGACGGCTCTGTCCTACCCAAAGGCGCCTGACCTAACCCAACACAGGAGCCCCCCGCAAGACCATTTCCGGAGAGTACCCACCACCTGTGAGAGATCTAACCGTACTGCCCCTGCCACAGCCCCTGGCCAGCCTGGCCCTTTCGGACTTGCCATGCTCCTGTCTCCTCCAGTGCTCCACTGCCATTGCTGCTCTGCTGGTGCAGGCCCCACATGGGATGGAGCCCCCAACCGCAAGGACTGGCTGGACCCGCTGGGGCTGAGGCAGTGCTCCTTGCACACTGCCATGGATTTCAGCAGAATCAAGAGCTTCATTTTTCCTAGCTAGGAGCATGGGGCAGCAGCCCCTTTCCCTTTCCCTCCTAGTGTGGCACAACTCACTTCCTTGCACTTCTGGGACCCCCTGATCCCTGGGGCTGTGTGGGGCTCAAGGCCTTTAAGTTACTTCTAAACCAGCATTTGTGTCTCCTCACCCAGGGCAGAGGTGTCTTCACTTTATGGACTGCTGGGACAAGTTTAGGCAGAGTTGGCTTGCTGTTGGGGTGCTGGGGTGGAAATCTACTAGCTGGAAGGAAGAAATGGGGTACCCTTGGGCTGGGGTGCTGGGGAAAGGGGGTTGTATCTCTTCCTACAGTGTGGTGGTGGTGCTGGGCAGAGGTGGTGTTTGGGATGTAGGTGCTGGGGCTGTGTGTGCAGGGTGGAGGGGCTGGGGCATTGACCCCAGTGGTGGGGCAGGGTGCTCTAAGAGAAGGTGGGGTGCCTGTGTGAGGGGAGAGGAGGTTGAAGGAGGGAGGGGACGAGCAGTCCAGACTGGCTGGCCATGGCACCAATTTGCCTTGGGGGCTGCCAGGCTACTTCTCAGGAGGTGTGAGGGTTGCACCAAGAGGGTGCCTGGATGTGGCTATGCTCCGGGGAAGGGTGGTGCCCTGCTGGGCTTGGGGGTAGCAGGGTGTGTGGTTAAGGCTGAGCTTCCTTATTCTGCTTGTGTTGGGTGCTTTGAAACTGGGGTGTTCTGTGATGCCATCCCAAATCCCGGCTGCCCGTGGCTGCCAGCAAATGGTGCCCGACTGCTCCTTGGGGCGGGGAGACAGCACCTTGTCTTGCCGGCCAGCCCAGCTCATTGTGCCCCTTCTTTTTACTGTGGATTTTACACCTCTTTTTTCACTCTTTTGTAGATGCAAATCTCTTCCAATAAAAGTAGTTCTTGCTGTGCACCTGCCTTGTCCTGCTGAGACACTTCGTGCTGGCAGCCTGGGACCCCACTGCAGAGCCCTGTCAGTGCAGCTGGGTGGCTCCCCCAGGCAGTGCTTGCCCTCTGAGCTGGTGTGCCAGGCAGATCCCAGAGCTGGCAAGTGAGCCCAGGAGGAGTGAGACCTGTCCTGCAGGGCACCAGAGACCAAGCTCTGGTGACAGGAGGAACATCGGGTCTGGTGCCTGGGGTAGGGAGGACGTTCGCCATCATTGGGAATGCAGGGAATACCTGGTCTCCACTGCTCTTTGCTCTCCAGAGTCTGTCCAGTTAATGAGTGAGCCCTGAGCGACGAGGGGTTGGCAGGGTCACCTTTGTGGTTACTGGCACAGCCACCTCTGCCCTGTGACAAAAACATGAGCATCCCAGCCAAGCGGGCAACTCTTGTCCCTGGCATCCTTGTCCAGCAGCAGCAGGATTCAGTACCCTCCTTCTAGGAGCATGGTAGTAGACCTCCATCTGAGACCCTCCTGGTGTGGGTACAGTACCCACCAAGGAGAATGGCAGAACCTCTGTGTGTGTGTCTGTGCAGCTTTTAATGGGCTTCCCAGGGCCTGGTGGTGATGAAGGGCTGGACCAGGCGTGCTGGGGAGGAACCCACAAGGGCAGGGCAACCTGAAGCTGGAAGATGCTGTTGGTAGGGATGCTCCAAGTGTGAGAAGGAAGGAGTATCTGTGTTGTAGCACGCATGATCCCTGCCCTGTGTACCACAAGAGGCAGGGGTGGGACTTGGGCAGTTGGCACTGCAACAGTGTTGGGTGTCCTGGCCATGGGTGACTGTCACCTGGCCTGTGTGGTGACAACCCAGGGTGACACTTGCATTCCTGGCCACAAGGGCAGGTTACTCACCAACTCAGGTTAATGGCTAACCCTGCAGCAGCTCCTGCAGAAGGTGGAAGTTCAGCTGTGCGTGGGTTGCGAGGAGCCCTTCGGGGGAGTGGGAGCCTTCCCCCACCCCCTCTGTGCAGTAAACTGGGAGCAGTGTGGGGAGGCAGCAGCATGAATGGGGACCACCACAGAGTGCCTGGTGCCAGGAGCCCTGCACCCACATCCTGCTTCCCACAGAAGATATGCTCCTGGATGCTGAGTGGTTGCTTTGCCCTTCAGGTAAGGGAGGACCGAGGTGAGCAGCCAGAGATGGAGTGATGGGGAGAGGGCAGGGATCCTCGCAGATGGCAGGGGCCACATCCTATCGGGAAAAGGATGCTTCTGGCCCTGGCCAGAGCATGCTGGGAGGGAAGTGGGCAGTTGTGGGTGCTGCCCAGGGGATATCAGTGAGCATGTGTCCATCCAGGGCTGCTGGGCACAGGGGGCTGCAAGTGTGACCACCTCATCTCTTCCCCACACAGCATCTGGCCGTGCAGGCCTCCTTGCTCTGCATCTTCCACCTTCTTCTGCTGCCCACCCTGCCTGAGGAGCCACCCCAGGCCACCAGTGAGCTGCTGGCACGCAGCCTCTTTGCCTGTGGCATCTCCACAGTGCTGCAGACCACCCTGGGGAGCCGGTGAGCAAGGGCGACAAAGGGGATGCAGCTCCTGCCAGAAGGGGGGTGACACCACAGGAGCATGTCTCTGCCTGCTTCTACGCAGGGGGAGGACAGGCTTTGCTGGAGGTGGGAAGGGCACGAGGACTGGGTTTTCTGTAACAGCCCCTTGCCTGGTATCTCTGTACACTGTCCCCTCCCTGCTGTCACTGCATCCTCCTCTCAAATGTCCTTCCACCTCCTCTGCTTCCCACGTCTCACTCCTTCAGCAGCCAAAACCTTGGGAGCAAACCTGTTCCATCTTTCCTCCCTAACATGCCCTTGTTGTCCCCTTCCCCAGGCTGCCTCTCATTCAAATCCCATCCTTCGAGTACCTGGTCCCAGCCATGGTGCTGAGCTCCCACCTCTCCCTTGGTGCCAGCATGGACAGAAACGGTGAGCACAGCCCAGGAGCTTGTGTCCTGTGGGACCCAGGCCATGCCAGCGTGAGCAGAACGGTGGTGAGGAGGTGCATGGGGTAGGGATGAGGGGTTCTGCCTGCTGGCCCTTCTGGTGATGATGCACAGCACCCTGCTTACCCCTGAACACACCTGCAATGCGTCTGGTGCCACTGCACAAGATTTGTGGCCTGTAATATGCCTGAGGCTGCTTCCCCTGGACATTATGGGGTTGGGGATGCTGGCAAGCTGACCTTTCTCTAGCCAGCAGCCACTGCATGTTCTTGGACTCAAGTTCAGAAGGCCAGCATCCACATGCCTCACCTCTCTCCGAAATTCCCTTCCAGGCACAGCTGTGGCCAGCACATGCCCTGCACCACACTGCGCTGTTGCGGGCAGCTGGGCTGCCACACTGCAAGAGGTGGGTGCACCTGTGCTGGGCTGGGGGTCCCTGTCCACCACCACCCCAGCTGTCACCTGCATTCCCTTTCCCAACCCTCTTGGGGATGCCGTGAATAGGGGAGGTGTAAGGGGATGTACAAAGGCAATGGGCATTGTGGTTTACATGGGTAAACCTGTTCTCCTGGAGCATGGGGAGCAAGCAAGGCTACTGGGGTGGTGGCAGTGTGGCCAAGGGGGACTGATGGGCAGCTCCCCACGTACCCTGCCCCCACAAGTCCCATCATAGAATGGTTTGGGTTGGAAGGGACCTTGTAGACCACCAAGTTCCAACCCTCCGCCATGAGCAGGGACACCTCCCACTAGATCAAGTTGCTTCAAGCCCCATCCAGCCTGACCTTGAACACATCCAGGGGCATACACAACTTCTCCGGGCATCCTTTCCTCCCACAGGTCTCTGGAGCCGTGCTTGTCTCTGGGCTGGTTCAGCTGGTGCTGGGAGTGTCTGGCGTGTGTGGGTGGGCAGCCCAGCACTGTGGCCCCATGGTCCTGGCCCCCAGCCTCTCCATCATCGGCCTGTCTGCGTACAAGGAGGCTGCTTTCTTCTGTTCCACTAACTGGGGAATAGCGCTGCTGTATGTGAGCCCAGGGGCTGTGCTGATGTGCAGTTCACATGGCTTCCCTTTGCCATGGGGACAGGAACAGGGCTTCCTCTTGATGCACAGCATGTTTGGGGCCCCATCACTGTGATGTTTTGTGGTGACCTGTGCTCTTTGTCTTAGGCTCATGTTCCTTGCTGTTACCTTCTCCCAGCACCTGGGCTTCTGCCACCTGCCCTTCTGCACCTGGCCCCAGTCCCAGGAGGACTCCATGGAAGTGTCTGTCCCCACCCTGCGCACATTCTCGGTACTGTGACTTGTCTGCCCCTGCTCCCTCCACCGTGCCCAGGCTTCTTTCTGAGCCTGGCTCCTTGATGTGGGATTAGGTGGGACCTGGTGGCCCTGAAGCAGAGCTGTGGGTGCTGGGAGCAGAGGCAGGGGGGAGAAGTCCTGGTGTAGTTCCCATGGCATGGGTGCTGCTGGGGGAGCACAGCAGACCTGTGCTCGAGAGTGTCAGAGCATCAGGGCCTGGGATGCTCCCTGCAGCAGTGAGGGGGGATTTGGTGTGGCTCCCTGTGAGAGGTGACAGGACAAGGACCTGCTGTCTGTGGTACAGCAGCCAGGATGCTGGCCAGGACAGGCAGGGGAGGAGAGTCACCTGGTGAGGTCCCCTTTGCTGCCTTGCAGGTGCTGCTCTCATTTGCTGTCGTCTGCATTGTCTGTGCCATCCTCAGCCACCTCCGCATTCCCTGGGAATTGCTGGACCTGACCATGGCGCAGCTGTCATGGGCCAACAGCACCCTCCATGCCCCTTGGCTCCGCATCCCCTATGCAGGTGGGGGGCAGCAGGGCTGGGTGCAGCCATCCGCCTTCGGCCAGGGCCCCCATCACCCATCCCCTCTCCCTCCAATGCAGGACAGTGGGGGTGGCCGTTGTTCACCCCCCAGGCACTGGCAGTGGGCATCGCCATGGCCATCGGCTGCAGCATGAACTCGGTGGGCTGCTATGTGCTGTGTGGGAGGCTGCTGCGAGCCCCTCGGCTGCCCTCCCATGCCTGCAATCGGGGGCTCTGCATGGAAGGGCTGGGCAGCCTCCTGGCAGGGCTGCTGGGCGCCCCGGGGGGCACTGCCACCAGCATCGCCAATGCCTGTGCCACTGGCCTCACGCAGGTATGCCTGGGGCTGGGGGAGGAAGGCTGGCAGGGATGGGGAGGGGGTGGAGCAGGAGGTGTGGGCGAGCTGTAGCTGTCACTGAGCCAGAGCTGGGAAAGGCAGGTCTGTAGGGCACTGTGGGGGAGACAAAGTGGGGAGGTGGCACTCCCCATCCTTGCTTCCCTGTCTTCCTTTAACTCCAGACTGGCTCTCACTTCTCGGTACAAATAAGCGCGCTGGCATGTGTGGTGCTGGGCCTGTCCCCACGGCTGGCAGGGCTCCTCACCCGCATCCCCTTGGCAGTTCATGGTGGGTACCCTGCCCTTCCCCTGCCCCTGGTGCCCGCAGCCTGCCTGCCACTGCCTGACCCCTGCCCCTTGCAGGGGGGGTGCTCTGCATCACCTACGCCATGGCTGTGGGCACAGGCATCTCCTACTTCCAGTACGCGGACATCGACTCGGGGAGGAACATCTTCATTGTTGGCTTTGCCATGTTCATGGCACTGCTGGTGCCACGGTGGCTCGGCGCGTCTCCGACTCACCTGGTCACAGGTAGTGGGGTTATTCCCTAGCCAAGGCAAGTCCCCGGGCCCTGTGGCATGATGACCATGTATCTCCAACATCCTGGGAGTCTGGGGTGGCTCAGGGCAGCGGGCAGCTGCCTCACCAACCCCTGGACCTGCTGTGGCAGCTCCTATCCCTTTTCTGCTGCTGGGCTGGGATGACCTGGGTGATTCTGGCACTGTCCCTGCAGGCTGGGTGCCCCTGGACCTCCTTTTCCTCTCCCTGCTCATGATGCCTGTCTTCTTAACTGCCTTCTTGTCATTTTTCATGGAGAATACAGTCTCAGGTGAGAGGATGCTACAGCATGTCTGCACAAGCCTGTGCTCTGAGGCCTGGATCTGGCCATGGGACCATTCCCAAACCAGCAGCTCTGCCTCCAGACAGCTCTGCTAGGGGTCCTAGCGCTGGGCTGGGCTGGTGCAGCCAGAGGAAGGGGCTTCCATCTTACTGTCCACTACCCTGGTTGCAGGAACCCTGGAGGAGCGAGGGCTGCTCTCTGACCTGGTGTTGCTAAAAGCTGGGGTAGGTACTCACCGCTGCCGTGGAGAGAGCGCTGAGGCCAGCCAGATGTATAGGCTCCCTGCTGGACTGAGGAGGATGCTGCCAACCTCCTGCAAAGCCTTCCCCTGCTGCTTCCTCTGCCCGGGGAGTGAGGAGGAAGAGGGCAACCGTGACCCTGAGGAGGGGACTGCTACTCCAGGGGAAGGGATGCACCTGCTCCCCAAACCTGGCTCAGGAGAACTGCATCTGCCCAGGAGGACAAGTGAGATGGAGATGTCTGCATGGCACAGCGTGGCCTGACCCTGCAGCCCAGGGACACGTCATGGGGGACTGGGGCTGTGCCTTCCCCCCAGGGCAGCTTGCCGAGCCACTTTGCTCCTTGTTTCTGAAGTCCACGTGGACTGGAGGGACCTGCACTTCTACACTCCCAGCACAAACCTCCCTGCTTGGGATTGCGCTATAAAAGCCTTCAACCACCAGGCTTGCTTTTTCTTTCCATCCAGGAAACCTGGCACCTTCCAGGGTTCCAGGCACCCTAAAATGGAGGCCTGAGGACTGTGCATGTGGAGGGTACGGCCACTGCAACTGGGGTTGTGCGTGTCCCTAAAGCCCATCTTCATCCTACAGCTGTGGCCAGGGAAAGCTCAGTGCTTTGCTCACCCCTGGCACTATGCTTGGCAAGGGCTGGCTCTCCCTCTCCTTGCTGCCTTATCTCAGCTGGGCCCATGCCGTCTTGATGCCCATGGCACCAGGTATAGGCTAATGTCCTGGCTCAGCTCACTTCTCCGAAGCAGTGAACCCTCTTTCACCTGCAGCAAGTTGGTCTCAGGAGTGCTCAGCATTTAATGGCCCCTCAGTCTTGCTTTTGCTGCTAAACCAGCCAGCAGCAGTTCTCGGGCAAGAAAACATCCCCTTTGACCCTCATGATTAAGCTCAGTGCCTGGGTTGTTTTCCTGCTGCCGGCTGGTTATGCTGACTCTAGCAGAGTCTGTCCCATCCCTGCTCGCTGCTCCACTGTCCAGAGCAGACCAGAGTCCGCAAGCAGAGTGTTGTGCTGCCTCCACCAGTCTGAACTGCCCCATAAAACCCCAACAGTGGGGTAGAAAACACTGGGGCTTTGCAGCCCTGGGGTGATGTAAGCTGGCCCTGGGTGCAAGCTCTATGGGAGAATGGACTTGGGCTGGGAGTACAGCAGAGCTGGTCTACAGGACTGATGTGTTAGGGCTGAACTGCAGCTCCAGGTTGAGGCTGCTCCCTCTACCCCCTCCTGAGGAATCCCCCAATGCCCAAGAACACCCAGAGGTGACTGCCATCTGTGGGGAAGGTGGTGTCACTGTGTATGCAGGTCCCAGGGGTGAGCACCCTCTCCCCAGCTGCCTGTGATCCCCACAACTGGCCCCTGTGCATCCAGGGGGATTGGATTGTAATACCCTGCCTGGCACCCCAACCTGGCCCTGCACTCCAGCTGTGCCCAAAGACCAACTGGCTCCTGCACCTTAACTTCTCCATGCAACTCATCCTGCACCCCAAAGCCCCTGCCTGCTCTCACCTACCCTGGCAACCCTCTGGGATGACTGCCCTCCCCTGAGTGTGGCTGTAGCTTGCATGGTAGGGAGAGGGGGTAGTGGTGGGGTGTGAAAAGGGTGCAAATGGAAGTGCTCAGGGCAGTGCATGGGGGACAGCTTGTGGGTGCAAGGTGGATGGCCTCACTGCATGGGGTGCTAGGTAGGGGTGGCATCATCCAGATGTCCTCATCAGTGGAGAGTTCTCTCAGTGTGAAGGCTGGAGTGACTTTGTGCATATGTGTGTGTGTGTGAGATGTCCACAGCCCCCAACAGGCTGGCACAGCCAGACCATGTGGTGTCTTGTGAGCCCAGTCCCAGGGTGTGGGTGACACAGGCACCTACAGCCCCAGCTATGTGGGGCTCACTTGGGGTGCAGCACCGAGCCCCAGGGCAAGCCCAGGAGAAGAACAGTGCAGGTGCGTGCCCTGTGCCATGACTGTGTGGGCACACCGTGGCTGCTGGGGCTGAGGAATAGACCCAGGGCCAGTGGCTGCTGCTGCTGCTGCCTCTCAGTGCCTGCAGCCTGAGGGCTGTCCCCAGCTGGGCACTTGTGACAGGACATTTCATAACAAGAGCAAGAACAAAACAAAGCTTTAAAGCATTTCAATCCACATTGCTTTGCACAGTATCTTGGCCCTGGCACATCCTGTGATGACTGGGAAGGCTCAAGAGGCACACACCAGTTTAGGTCCCCATCCCCATCAGCAGGTACGGCAGCAGGACCAGTGGCTTCCAGGCCCCTGAGGAAGCGATGGCTGTGCCCGTTCCCTGGTGCCGGTGCCCCATGGCGCGTGATGCTCTGCATCCCAGCGTGCCCCGGCACCCGGCACGCTGCGGAAGAGAGCAGCATGCTGGGAGCCGTAGTCTGGCCCTCGCCTCCGGCCTGCCATCGCTCGTCTCTCCAAAGCCCCCTCGCCCCACACAGCCCCTTGCCCGCCTGCTCCTCTTGTCCTCGGGTAACTCCACTGCTTCCCAGAGCCCCAGCCCTGGGGGGTGGCCGGGTCCCCAAGTGCGGTGGCAGGGACGGAGCAGTGGCAGGGGGGAGCGGGAAGCGGCAGTGCTCGCTCTGCTGGCGGCAGGGGACGGCGTGCGGCTCCTGCGGAGCTCGGGGACAGGATCTCGGAGCAGCAGGAGGGCTGTGGTGGTGTCCTGCTGCCTGTCCTGCTGCAAGCTGGGCAGCTTAAACATTAATCTGCGTGTGGAGGTGTCTCCGTGTTAGCATTAGCAAGCACCGGAGAGCCCTGGGCAGGCAGCAGCTGTGCTGCCCTGTGTCTGCGGGTGGTTATGGTGAGCCGGGGGAGGAACTGCCCTGCACAAAGCTCCCCCAGATGCCCTCCCCAGCAGGGATGTGTGCATGTGTGTGCCATCAGAGCTGGCTGAGCATCCTCACCTCCAGGCTGCAAGGTGGGGCTGCCACTGGGGAGGGGCCAGCAGGGACCAAGGGTCCCCGTGAGGCCACCCCAGGGACTGGAGTCTTCCTGGGCGGGGGCTGAGAGAGGCCTGATTGCTGTCTTGCAGATGGAGGGCTCTGAGGAGCTGGAGAGCAGCCTCCTGACACAGCCCTGGGCTTCTGTTTGCTTTGGCGAGTCCTCTTTTCTTGCCAAAGCGTGCTTCAGGGATACTGGCTACATCCTGCTGATCTCCGACCTCAGCAGCGTCTGGTACGAGAATGCAGATACCCAGGTCGTGGGACAAAGGTCCAAGGTGAGTGTCTGGAAAGTCCAGGGATCTCCTTTTCTCCTCACAGCAGCTGATGTCCCAGTATAAACCGTTTGGTGACACAGTGGCTGTTGGATCTGACAGGGCTGAAGTGCAAACACTTAGCCTGGGAAGTCCCTGGGTGGCTCTGCCCTCACACTGTCACCACAGTTGACCCAGCACCCTTCTATTAGGAGAGCGGGCCAGGCTATTTAGCATGCCCAGGGCAGCCAGGTCTTCGCTGGGCCTGCATGCTGAGGCTGGCACACTCATTTCATTTGTGTGCTGGGTGAGAAGTTGCTTTCCCCAGTGTGCTAAGGGTGAGCTAGAAGCAAGGCTGCCTTCCCACCGGTAACAGTGACTCCTCTTCACTTTCATAGCCAGCTACAGGCTCCCACAGGTCATCCCGTCAGCATGGCCCTCAAAACACACGGGGTCATGACTCATCCCCTCATCCAAACCTGTGCCCAGGCCTAAGGTGTCACTGATCTGCCATGTCCCTCTGTCACAGAGCGGCTGTGCTGAGCAGCTGGTGGCAGGAGGAGTGGGCATGCAGGAGCAACCATTCCCTAGCCCTAGCAGGTTAGCTGAGCTGTGACAGCTCTCAGTCAGCCTGTGATACTCCTGGTGGCATGCAGGGCAGATATGCTGCAGGGGAGCCTTCCCAGTTCAGCTGGGAGAACCAGTGAGGAATGTTCCTGTTGTGGAACTGGAAGCTGAGGCCCAGGGTCAGCTTGTTGCAGTGCTGGGGCACACAGAAGTAGCTTGGCTCCTTCCATGCTGGAATTTCTGCTGGCCTTTTTCCCAGTGCCAGGCTCTCAGGGGTGTTGCTGTACCCCTAATCTTGCTTTTCCCCAGGAGCTGAACAAGCGGCTGACGGTCCACGTCTCCTCCTTCCTGCACCGCCTGCGCAACCTGATGTGCCCCTTGCTGGAAGGGCAGCCAAGCACTGCCACCTCCTTCTCCTGCCACCACATTGCTGGTGGACTCAGCCTGCATCTGAAGAGTGAGCTCTCGGGACTGCCCTTCTACTGGGACTTCCACTGCTGCCCTGCTCCCGTGGAGATGGTGAGCGATGCTGCAGAGAGTTTGGGAAGGGGGACGGCCAAAATTAAGATCTCCTAATGTTTGGAGGCTTATGGGTGGGTTTGGGCCATGCTGGTGGCTCTGCCTGCTGCCACTCCTAAGGTTCATTGTCCCCATTTCCTCCCACTGGGGCTATGGCACTGTGGTTGGCATCTTGCAGACAAGCAGGGATGGCCCAGCATGTGCTGCTAGCAGAGAAGCAGGGAGATGCCCAGTTTGGGATGGTGCTCTGGCACAGCAGAGCAATGCTGTTCATGTGTGGTGCACGCCGTGACGCGGGGCACAGGACAGTGGGTACCACCAAAGGACCCACACGTGGTCTGTTGTGGCAGAAGGGAATCGAAGTTGGGTATCCCCGGCTTTTAAGGGGTTGCTCTTACCACCTGCCTAACGTTCTGGGTGGGGTGAGCGTCGGGGGGCCGGTGTTGCCCAGGCCTGTCTCCCCACGTCCCCGGCGCCCCGGGGCCCTGCGGCTCATCGCGCACAAGAGGGCGCCCGGTACCCGCTAACGGGCTCGGCGCCGGCCCTGCGGCTCCGGGCGGCCGCGGGAGGCATCGCTCTGAATCCCCGACACCCCGCTCCGCCTCCCGCCGGGACCCCCGGCTTCTGTGCGGGACGCCTCCCTTGTGTCCCCCCCGAATGGCTGTGCTTAGACATCGCGGGGAGGAGAGCTGGGACCCCCAGCCTCTGTAGGGGCATTTGTCCTCACTTTCAAGGCTGAAGTGGGGGGCAAATAAACTCGGGGTGCTTGGGCTTGGCTAGCTCCAGGGGCTTGATTTCCCTGCCTGGGCAAGCAGGGAAGAGACTGAGCTGAGAAGGTGTAAAGCCCAAGCTCTTCACTGGTTGCTCCTCATCTGTCTTCATTTGGAATGGTGCTGGACGTCTGCAGATGTCCCAGGAGATGGGAAGCAGTTGGGGTGTTGAGAGTGGCTGGCACGGATGCAGGATCAACTCTGCCCTGCTGAGCTCTACTCAACAACCGGCCAGGGGCTTGAGAGAGGCACGGAGACCTCCTAGAAAACCACTGCTTGCCCTCTCCAAACTCTATGCCAGTGGTGCCCTCATGGAGCCCACAGTGGGCTTGCTGCAGGAGCAAGAAGGTTTCGTGAGCGATGCTGGGTTTGCTGCCCTCTCACCCATGGGTTCAGCCTGGCCACAAAGACAAGGGGTGTGCTGGAGTGGGGGGATCCCAAACACCCTCCCAAGGGCTGTGGGAGGTGATGAGCAGGAGGCTGCTTTGTGTGCCTGGTGGGCTAGGGCAGCCCAGCCTGGCTTCAGGGCTCTGCATAGCACTTGTGCCATAAGCTAAGGGTGGCCGTGGTGGGCTGCAACAAGGAGCTGCAGCCTGCATGAGTCCTGCACGTTGGGATAACTGCTGCTTTCCGTGTTGCCTCCCTGGGAAAGTCACTTCAGTTCCTTAAGCTGCAGCTTCACACATCAAGTCCTTCTTATTTTTCACCTAGCTCTGCCTTTTTACTGCGTAGGAACATGCCTTGGGGTACACAAAGCCGTGGGGAAGGGATGGGAGGTACATGGGGGTCTCTCTGTTTCCTCTTGTACCCCAAATGTTGAGTGGAGCATTGGCCACTCTGCACCCTGTCCTCATTGGGCTCTCCCACCCAGGCTCTTCCCTGCTGCAGCCCCCAGCTGTGAAAGGATGAGGCTGGGATGGAGAGACATGTGCTGCAGCATCCTGCCTACTTTCTCCTAGCTTATGTCCTTTGAGTGCTCCCTGCTGGATTTGGGTGAGATGTGGGGTACACTGGGGAGCCCTGCGTGACCTGGAGTGCAGCTCTTGCTAGGACCATGCTGGTTTCCCTGCTTTGACCATTCCATGGACAGCTGTGTGCATTCCTGGCCTTTCCCTGGAGTGTCCCTTCTCCATTCTAGGTGTCCCGTCACCTTGTGCGGCCCCTGATCCGGATGAGCCTGGCGCTGCAGTGCCAGGTGCAAGAGCTGAGCTCCCTGCTGCTCCAGAAGGATGCTGAGATCGAAGATTACAGGGAGAGCGAGGCTGCTCTCAGCAGAGGTGAGGAGGGATGCCCGGGGCCGAGAGAGGAGCAAACAGGGAACAAGTTTCCTTCTTCGCATGGGGCTGGCGTGCTCTGCTCCCTCTGGCTATTACCCAGCCGGGCTTGTGTTTCATGTTCAGCCGCACCGGCAGCAAGACAGTAGCCAGGAGGCTGGGGAGCAGCCCCTGGGGAGAGCTGGGGGAGGAACAGCCCTTGACCAGTAGCCGGAGGAGTTGGGGAGTCGCCAAGGGGCTCTCCACATCACCGAGAGCACCTGGCTGCTCCCCAGGAGCTGGCAGGGATGCCAGCAAGGGCCGGCCCTGGAGCGCTGTCAGGCTCCTGTCCCGAATGCTTGGAGAGCAACCAGGGGTTCCTGGTTCTCCCTGCCACGGGAAGTACAGCCGTGCCTGTGGGCTCCCTCCAGTGCCCAGCCTGCCCCACCATGGAGGGGACAGGTGGGAGGAAGCCCCCTCGGGTAGGACATGGGTCAGGACCTGCCTGGGGGAGCTGCCTGGAGGGAGGTTTTCCTCCACTCATGTAGGTTGACTGGGCACTGTTTTTTGGGTTGTCCTATGCTAGTGCTGTGCTCTGTCCTACTGCCAGGGGTGATACCTGCCTTTCTGCAGGACTGTTGATCCCCTGGGATGTGTGATCTCCTGGGGGCCAGCCCTGACTTGCATATCATGGCCAGGAAGGTGATGTGGTCCAGAGTCTGCACCACAGGAGCCTGCGTCTGCCCCGCAGCTGCACTAGAACTGTGCCAGCTGGCCATGTTCTCATGTCTCCCACCATGTGCTGACTCTGCAGACCTCAGAGGGGCCAGGACAACCCAGTTTGGGCCCAGGGACTGGTGCTGGTGGGCAGACAGCCTCTCTTGTCCCTCGCCGGGGAAGGGCAGGGCAGCTGTGAGGAAGCTTTACACCAGCACTGCTGAGTGAAGCTGATAGGTGCTTCTCCAGACAACATCTGAGCAATGATGGGGAAAAATCGGTGCTTTGAAGGTGGTGCAGAGAAGAACGAGAGGTAACAGGGGTTTGTCCCTGTCCTGCAAGAGGAAGACACGGGTTGACTCACTCCTCCAGACAAGCAACTGGAGACAAGCATTCCCCTCTCCCATGGAGTGTGGCTGTGTGGTGTTCAGACCCAGGAAGCTTCGTCAAGCTGGGAATGGTGCTGAGCATCCCCTGCTGCTGTCCCCTGCTCCTCTGTGCGGGACAGTGCTGGGACAAGCGTGAATGATCTCTGGGCCACCTGGCTGCTGCATGCATCAACAGGCTCAGCCTTATTCCCCCGCTTCCCTATGGTTCTTGCACCTTCTGCTAACAGGGTGATGTGTGCCTAGCCCAAGGGGCCCACTGGTCTCTCCTCCTGGCTCTGGGATGACCCTGCAGGAGCTGTCCCCTTACAGCCCCCTGGCCCCACAGGCATGGGAAGGGGAAGAGGGTGGGAGATCTGGAACCCTGCACAGGCTGATCCCTGCTCTCCCTTGCAGGCCGCCTGCGGACGGAGCCCTTCCAGGAGAAGATGTTTCAGCAGAACTTCATGGCTGAGGTAAGGACCAGCGCAAGTCTCCATCCTTTGGCAAAGGGGTGGTGGGGAGCCAGCACCAGCAATCCCTGTGTGAAGTCTGCTGGGCTGGATGGGGCCACTGGTGGACAGTGGCTGGACTTGCAGGGAGATAGGCTACTGGCTCTCCCGTGGCCCTCGTTGTGTCTTTGCACCTGGTCTGCAGGGTGAGCAGAGCTGGGGGCACACCTAATATAGCTGGATGGGCACTTGGCACCATGGTTTGTCACCCTTTTGCCACCACCTGGCTCCTGGGCGTTGCTGGGGGTGGAAGCTGGGCTGCTTGCTCCATGGGAGAGTGCCGTCACCGAGGCATCCTCACCTGCCTCTCGCACTTGCTGTGGACCCGAAACACCAATGCTGATGGCAGGCAAGGAGCAGGTTCATCTGCTGCTTTCGGGGGTGACTTTGCAGTGGTCCATTGAGGGGACAAGTGCCTTTCAGTCCATTATCTGTGCTGTGCCCACCACTGTCCCCTTGGCACGTTCGGCTCTAAAATCAGGCATGTGCTTTGGAGAAACTGGGGCTGGAAGGAAAGAGCCTTTCCTCCAATCCTTTTTCATTACTGGAAATAATCACAGAAGCACTAAAATGATTCAAACCAATGTGGCAAGATCAGGAATGATTGATGCCCATCGAGGCAAAAAGACTCAAGATGCTTCTGAGTGTTCCTGTGCTTTCTGTGAAGGTGCAGGAGCAGGGGAGCAGTGGTGTCTGCTGGGGACCAGGAAGTCATCCAGGGTGTCTGTGGTGTCACATGGGCTTTGAGAGGATGTCACTTAGTGAGACAGATGCTGACGCTCTTGCACAGCCAGCAATAAACCTTCTGCAGAGTTTCTAAAAATTGGAGATGAGGCATTGCATCCAGTGCAGGCAACTTTTGTTTCCCCTGGTTATGATGGATAGAGATGAATTCACTGCTGGACGGCAACTGGGAGGTTGCCTAGGGACCGATGATCATGACCAGATTACATTCACCCTGGGCAAAGAAAGGACATTCCTGAACAGTAATTTATATCCTCCATGCTTTGAAAGGGCTAATTTCCCAAAGCAGGGGGAAAATTATGAGTGAAATCAACTCAGAGGAAACATTTAGATAGAAAAATGTGAATGAAAATGGTGAGCTCTTTCAGAAGAATTTCAGAAGCCACAAAAAGCCACAATTCCACAATCAAGAAAGAGGGCAGCGCTGGCCAAGAGCCCGTTCTGGTTCAGCGGCAAAGTGAAGGCAGCAATTAGAAATAAAAGAGCAGTTTATAACAAATGGGAGAGCGGGAGTAGATAGCAATCAATATAAATTAGAAATTATGAAGTGTAGAAAATGGATAACAGAAGCTAAAGACATCAGGGAAAAATCATGGTGAAGGACAGAAGGAAAGGCTTTTATTTAATGTAGTAGGAGAAACCCCCAAGCTCCTAGCAGCGGGACAAACTTATTAGTAGACGGAGGTGGTAAAATGATTGATACTGGAGCAGACGTGGCAGAAGCAGTTGGTAAATGTTTCGGTGCTGTCGCTGGAAGGATGCAGGCACATGTGCCAGGATCGGGGGATGATGAAGTTTGTCCAAGGGATGGCTGAACAACATCTGCTAAAGATGAACATCAGGCTTGAAGCTCAGAGTCCTCCAAGAGCTGGTAGGGTGTGGGGCAGGGGGGAAGGTGCTTGGTGGTGGCAGGGCAGGCAGGAGGGGAGTGACACAGCCCTGCATGGAGCCATGCAGAAGCAGCTGGTGTGGAGCTCAACTGGCAGAGACTTAAATGATGGGAGAGCAGTTGGTGGTGTGTGTCACAGAACCAGACCTGGATAAGCGTTGTGGGGCTGGAGCACCAGATGGAGAACTGGGAGGGTTTGGGAGATGTTCCCCCTCTGCCTCCCCTGGCAGCCAGATCTGAGCACCGGCTGTGGGGGAGAGGCTGGTGGAGGGATGCAGCTGTGCCGTCAGTCTGCCTGGAGGAGTCTGTCCTCTCGCATTCATCCTGATGCTTTATAAACCCACTGATGATGCTTTTGGCCCATGTACCATCCTGCCACAATGAGCCATGAGATGCAAGCAGCTGCTACCTTTGGTTTGAAAACAGCACCTCATCATTCCTCCTGATGCTTCCTAGGTCTTGTGTGAGTGAGGAACACCAAACATGGCTTAGCAGATCTCCACCACCGAATCTGGCTGTTCAGCCCAGTCTCTCCTCTCCTCCCGTAGCAAAAGGGTGGGTTGGATGATCTTGTTGTCTCTGAGCAGGTACGTCAGAGCCTCCATGCAGTTTTGTACTCCATTTGCTAGCTCCACAAAGGAGCAGCAAGGGGGGCTGGGGTCCCTTGGGACATGCTGTGGGGAGCTGGGAACACTGCAACCAACTCCTGTGTCTGGGTTTTCAAAAAGACGCCGGACAATGAGCGTGGAGTCCTGGGAATGAATTGAGGGCTGGGGAGAGAGCCTGGGATTGAGAGACTTGGAAGGGAAGAGCTCCGTCTAACTTATCAGGGAGAAAATTGAGAGGTGCCTTGATTATAGTGCGTGAGGGTCTTTACAAGGAGAAAATGCTGGTTAGTGAAGGGCTCTCTTTAATCTCATGGAGAGCAGCAGAGCACAAGCCAGACACTAGGAGCCTGGAGCCAGGCAATTTGGAGTGAGGATGGAGGCACTTGGGTTTGCTCCTGCAGGCGATTAGTGATCGGGGCACACTCCCAAGGGCTCCTCCATCTCTTGATGTCTCCAAAAGCGGGCTGGGAGCCTGCCTGGGAGAAAACCAAGTTGCTGGGCTCGGTCTCTGGATGTGTGTAGTTGAACATCAGTGGCAGAATGTCAAGGGGAGAGATACTTCCAGCCTCTTCATCTGGGAAATAGGGCTTAAAGCCGTAGATGTTTGGAAGCAGCAAGCACCTCCTGGCTGGAAGGGGGCTCTGATGGTGTAGTGCAGGACTGGTGAGATGGGAAAAAGCACTCCACAGCTTTGCCCATTTCCCAGAATTTTGGTACATCCTTCATGGAGAGGAAAGGACCTGCCAAATCTCCAGGGCGCAGCTGCACAGGGAGGTTCCTGCCTCTTGGCGTAGATGTGCCCTTTCCCCGTGCTTGTGTGCACTCGGCTGTCCAGGGCATTTTAACTAATCATGGGGAGTTTTCCAGCAAAGCCCTGGGAATATTTATACGTTTAGGAAACGACGCTTTCACACACGCAGTTTTTGGCAAGGGTTCACTGCTGAGCAGCTGCCTGGGCTTGGGCAGAGCCGGAGGGAGACCAGCGGCCGCGCGCGAGCCGAGGCAAAGCAGGCAGCTTTTATTGGCAAGCCCAGGGGTTCACACCGTGAGAGGAGGGAGCAGGAGGTTGGAGAGGGCTCCGTGCCTCGGGACTGCTCCAGCAGCCCCCAGCAGCCTGGGACCCGGTGGGTAAGGCGTATCCCTGGTGTGTCACATCCCTGGGTGTCCCTGTGCATTGCACAGGTGACCCTTCAGGGCAGTGTGAGGTCCATGGGTTTTGAGAGCTTGCTCCAGCCTGGCTATGGTTGATGTTTCCTGCCAGAGCCCACTGTCCTGCTCAACACAGTGTAGAGCAGAAGCAGGCGGGACATGCAGCGCTGTGCTCCCCTCCCTGGAGAGGGCAGGGACAGGTACACCAGGGACAAACTCAGTGATAGCATCAGTGCAAATATAGCCCCCGCGCCCCAGGATGCTTCACCCAGGGTATTTTTATCGGTATGCACGGGGGCGGCTGCTCCGCACCTCCGTGAGCCGGGCGCGGGACCTCAGCAAACAGGACGCGGCGGGTTCACGGCTCGACCCCGGGGCCCGGTGAGGAGGAGGAGGATGTGCCATCAAAACAAGCAATGCTGGAGAGGAAGATAAACAAACAGGCCGCTTCCAGCGTGGCCCCGGCTGAGGGTGAGTGGGAGCCCCAAGCTAGGAATGGTGGTGGTGCCGGTGGTGGTGCTGGTTGACGTCAGGGCCCCCGGGGGTCACTGTCCCTCTTATTGTTCCCCGCCAGGGCTGGGATGGGGGCCAGGCACCCGTCCCCCTCCTGCAAGGGGACACGGGGCAGGTGGAGGACGGTCGGGGCGCTCGCCGGAGCCACTGGCCATCACCACCCCGGCGTCCAGCATGGCACCTGCCTGCCTCCGGCCTCTCCTATTTAATAAGTGCTAAAAATAAGCCCCGGGGAGCGGAGCTGCTGTGGTCTGACCAAGGGCAAATGCGGCGGTGGGCTGTGCGATTTGCAGGGTGGGGACAGCATCCTCCAAACCCGCGCCAGCCCGGTGCGGCGGGGAGGAAGCGGCCCTTTGGCTCCTTCCGATGAGGGATGTTTTTAATTAGCGCAAGGTAGCTGCGGCTTTGCAGCTGCAACTGGGGCCAGAGTGGGGCCGGCAGCATGGGCATGGTGTGGTCTGCTTGTGTGCAGGGTGCATGGCCCAGGGGGAGATGCTGTGGGTGCTTGCCGGGGCTGGGGTGCCTTGGTGAGGAGCCGGGGAAGGAGCTGGTGGACACTGTGCTGTCACTGGAGGGTGCCAAACTTGCAAGATCCCAGACAGGCTGGCTCGGGGCAGAGGTGGCAGCATGGGACTGGCTTTTGGGGATGCTCAGATGAGCAGAGCAGGCCCATCTGTGCAGCCAAGCCTCCATGCTGTGCTCATCCAGCAAGATCTACGGGTGCTTGTGTCCTGCCCTGGACTGTGGCCACTTGTTGGGGTTCTTGCTTTGTTTCTCAACAAGCCTCTGTCAGTTCCTCTCATTGCTGCCCCAGGGTCTGGGTTCCATGCTGAGAACATGGTAGGCAGCAGCAGTGCTGGTCCCTGCACACGTTTGGATGCAAGGAGCTGCCATCAAGGAGGAGCAGAGGGTCACTCCTGCCAGAGCACAGGCAAGCGCACGGGAGCAGGAGCGTGTGTGCCAGCACTGATGGGGCAAAAGGTGCAGAACATCGTGTCTGATGGCTGAAGGGGACAGGGGACAGCGCTCTGTGCCCACAGTGGGGCATTTTGGGAGGAACACAGGCGCTCATCGCTGCGTGGGGACTGACCGCCCCATGGCCACCAGCCCTCCCACGGTGTTTGCTGTGGAGGTGCGTGGCGGGCAGCCCTGTGGCGTTATTTATTTGTTTGCTGAGGCTCAACCAGGTGAGGGGGGGGGCTGGCCAGGGTGTGCTTTGTGGGCCACCGGTGGCAGCCACAGGCCGCTTGCATAAGCAGTGAGTCAGTGGAGCTGCATGCTGCTGAAACCAGACTTGGCATGGGCACCCCGTGGCAGCAGCCTGCCCAAAATAGTGCCCAGACGACAGGCAAGGACAAAACTCCCAGCAGCTGGGCCAGGGCTGAGCTGGCTGTGATTGCTCCAGCCCTTGCATCTGCCAGGGATGGGGATGTGCAGTGGCAGCAGTGGCTGCTGTCCCAGGAGCCCCGTGGAGATGCTACTGTTGTGGACATGGAGGGGTTCACAGCCCACCCCTCTGTGGCCACGGTTGTGCCTGGTCACAGCTCCAGCACTGTCCCGAGTGGCACCTGGGCCAGGTACTGGCAGCTTCCTGCTTGGTCCCAGCCCCACCTGAGCCCAGCATCACCTGGTGGCTTGTTCAAGGGTGGAGGGATGGGCAAGTACCACTATAGCCACTCTCCCTGAGGCACTGCACAGCCCTTGGCTCTGTGGTGGCACATAGTCTGGTACACGCAGGGAACCATCCTTTGCAGTCAAAATCTTCCTTGTACTCTCCATGCCATGTTGTGCTGTGCTGTACAATGTTGTGTTGTGCCATGCCATGCCAAGCCATGCCATGCCATGCCATTCTGTGCCAAACTGCGCCATGCCAAGTGCCACTGCAAACAGGCAGAGGGCCACCACAGGCCACCTGGCAGAAGGGGCCAGTCCCCGCTCCTGCGGGAGAGGCCCCAACCCGTGCATGGGCACCAGCCGCGTGGTGCTGCCGAGGAGCAGCTCAGCAGATGATTGATCTCGTGTCAGCAAGCAGTGGTTTGAGCCGGTGCCAGGCCTCAGCTCAAACGGGAGCATTGAAGGGGGAGAGCCCCTTCCCCCTCCGGAAAGTGGAGCAGTAATCCCCCCACCGCCGCTCCCCGCCCTCTTCCCACATCTGGGCATCATTGGTCCCACAGCTGCCGGCAACTGCCTGGCCTTGGGGAGAGCCCGGGGGGCGGTGAGGAGCACGCTGGCATCTGGGGTCCCTGGCTCACTGGACTGAGCTCACTGGGGCTGTGTCTGGGTCAAAACAGAGCAAAAGGAATGTGGGAGCAGCTCTGGGGAGAAAGATGTGGGGCAAGGTCTGTCCTGTCACCAGTGCACCCTGCAGCCACCAGTCCCGGCCTTTTGGGTCAGGATGTGGCAGCAGCTCCAACAACCAAAGGAGCTTTTGGGGAGGAGAACAAGGTGGACTTTGACAGGGCTCTAAAGGCGCTGCTCTGTGTCAGCAAAGGATGTGGAGGCTTCTCCATCCCCAACTGATCGATCTGGACCAGGGCACCCCAGGTTTATCCATCATGTCCCGCATGTCCCAAGCCCTTCTCCAGCTCCCCCCGTATGCTCAGCTCTACGCTTTCTCCTGTCACATCCATGGGCAGGCTTTTTTCAGTGTTTGTGAGAGCTGCTTCTTCCCCGTCCCTCAGGCCAGTGCCTAGTTGTGCCAGCTCATGCAGAGGTGACACTGAACAGCTGGGCACATCTGGGCATATCTGGGGCAGGCAGCAGCGCCCAAGGGGGTTGCTCTGCACTCCAGGGGGCACAGCTGTTAGGTTCCTGAGGCTGCCTGCTCCCACTCTGCTCGGACCTTCACATCTGATGTATCTGTGTAAGGAAACAGGGCCATTCATGTATTTCTCTCTCTATTTATACCTCTCCCTTTCCGTATTTAGTGTGTGTGCAGGCAGAGGGGGCAGTGAACGCCGGGGCCACTGATGTTCTTGGCTCCAGTGTCGGCTGGAATTTCGTCCTGGAATGTATCCTGAACCGCTCTGAAAACACGAATAAATCTCTGTGTGTTGTGTGCGTGTGTGTACACAAATATATGGACAACATATAGGCACGGAGCCGTATAGGGCATTTGTGAGCTTTGCTATTTAAAGGAAGGAGTAGTTAGAGGGCTCTCAGCGAGGCCAACACCTCCGGATCAAAGGGATGCAGGGCACTCTGTTAGCAGCCAGGCACCTTGGGAGATAGGTGGCTCTGGTTTTGTCCTCCCCAGGGGGCTGAAGCAACCCCACTGGTGACATACCCAAGGTAGGACACCCAGCCAGCCCTGAGCAGTACTCTGATCCAATGGGAGCTGCATTTCACGGAGGAGTCTGCCCCCTGGTCTCCAGTTTCCCAATGAGAGTCCCAGAGAATGAGCTCCTGTGCTCCTGGTACAGGCTGCTGTGGCTGGTGCGCAGCTGGATGTGTTAGGGCAAGGACTTCAACCCCTCTGTGACACGGGGTGGGCCAGGGCTTCTGGAGAGTCAGGGGTTGCCTCCTGAACATCCGCTGGTGCTCACAGATGTCAAGGAAAGATGATGATGTGGAAAAGGAGCAAATAGCCATTGGATAGCAGGTCCTAAGTGGGCGCTGGGCTGGGGATCACCTTGGAATGGATGCTGGGACAACTGTTGCTCACAGCTTCTCTGGGAAAGATTATGAAAAGGGGAAAATATCAATTGGGTACCAGATCCCAAACAGGATGCTCGGCCATGCCAGAATGGCAACTCCTCAGGAGGCACTAGCACCTGCCTTTCTGGGGATGCTGGATGAGATCCCAGTGGGAGCACCTCCGGGTCTCCCAGCACCCCTTGGCCAGCGGGCAGGCACCCTTTTTAGCCCAGCTTAGGGTCATGCCAGCTTCTTGTCTTCTGCGTGCCCAAAAAACAGATGATTTGGGCTGAAAATGCCCACTTTTGGTCTCCAGCCAAAGGTGATGTGTTTGTGGGTGGGGGAAATTGGAGCAAATTCCTGCTGTGAGTCCTGCACGTGTGCACGGGTGCGCGGAGAGGGGAAATACAGTTTTCCTTTTGAAAAAAAAAAAAAAAGAAAGAAAAGCAAGCTTATTTTTGTACAGAACTCCAGAAGGGCTGAAGGTGGAAACTTGGCCTGTCAGCAGCTGTCACAGGGGAGCAGGTCCCTGCCTGAGTTTGGGGGGAAACCACAGCTGGGTGTTAATGGGACTGTTAATGAATTAATGTTGGCTGCTGGGGGCTGGGGGGGGAGCCTGGCTCAGCAGGACATGCGCGCACGGAGCTCTGCCCGGCACACGGGCTCCGGCTCCTGGCACAGCTGCAGAAAACCCCAGCTCTGGGAGCCATGCTCCTGGGGAGGCGTGAATCTCCCCTTCCAATCCTGTCTTGCTCGACTGGTTGTGGAAGCACTTGGAAATGCGTCCCTGTTGTTGGGGAGTGGGTCCCAAACCAGAGAACTTGCATGCGGCCGGCGAGGGTGTGTTATCCTTTGACTGTGGGCATCTGCTGCCTGAGCTGGTGGTGTTGGTCAATGCTGGGTCTCCTTGGCTGCCCAAACCAAATCTTTAAAGGAATTTAAAAAAAACAGCAGGGAAGTGAAATCCATCTTCCCCTCTGTGCCCCCCAGTTTATTTATTGGTTGGAAAGCTTGTGCTGCTCAACCAGTGCAACGTCTGGTTTCTGCGCTGTCCACAGCCCTTCTTGGAGTTATTTCTCTTGCTTTCTCCCCAAAATATGGAGGAGCGCCCCTGTGCGCACAGTCATGACCCATGCTGTGGGCTTAGCTGTATGTTTGCATGGATTTCACACTCAGTTTGCTGGAGACAGCTCTGGAGGAGGAGAAGGTCATGCTAACTTGCTTACTCAATGCCAGCATGGTAGGGGAGTGGTGTAGCACCATAACCTGGTTGGACTAGAAATGAGAGGGAAAATACAAAGAGGATCCAGGCAAGAGAGAGCAAATTCTTCTCCATGGACATTTCCTGCTGCATTCAGCTTCAGGCTTGGTGGGTGAGATGTCAGCCATGAGGAAGCCTGTGGCATCTTCTGGGGTTTCCCCGACTGGAACCAGATAGCTGTTGAACTAAGAGTGACCATCCTGAGGGAGGAACGAACATGATGATGAAGGGATGACAATGTCAAAGAAGGGATGACAGTGTCAAAAAAGAGATGACCATACTGAGGAAGGAAAGACCACATCAAAGGGACGGCCATACTGTAGAAGGGAAGACTATGCTGAAGTAAGGATGACCATACCCCACACAGGACTGTGGATGGACAGGTTCTCCAACACAAGATGCTGCTATGGATGGAGACAGAGCCTCCTCTGCTGGGAAGAAGTCTGGAAGAGCCTGAGCTCTGGGGAGCTCTGCTTGCTCCCCAGCGACGCTGTGCTTGGACCCAGGCTGCAGATGCTCTGCCAGCTCTGGTGTTGGTGTGTTTGTCGATGGGTGCAGACAGATTCTCACCTCAGTAAGGAAAAGCCTCTGAGCTGTTGGATCATGTGCCTTTCCCAGGACCCTGTGATGGCCCGTAGGGGTAAAGTTCCAAGTATGCAGCCAATGTCTGCTGCCTAGATCTGAACAAGGCTGGTGGGGCTGAGGACCTGGAGAGGGGAATTCCTGGGCTCTTCTTACAGCCCTGCTCCTCGCAGGGGTGGGCTCTACACAGCTTCCCCCCTAGTGCTGGAGAAGGGCCTTCAGAAGATTCCAAATGCCATCTTGGAGGGGCTCTGAGGCTGCTCTGTACCTGGCCAGCAGCTCTTGGGGACTGGCTCTGGCTCTGGCTCCTCTGGGCCCAGAGCCCTTCCCAATCCTATCCCAGACAGACGGATATCCCAAAACCCACTGGTCCCATGGGCCCCCACTCTGGGTCCCTCTGGCTGAATGAGGTGGTGTGCGTGTGCCCAGACTGTCCCCTCCTGTGACTGTACAGTACACACGGCTAAATATATGTCTGTGCAGATACAGGAACTCAGAGGGGTTGAGTGATGCTCCTTTTCTATACCTCTTTTCATAGGTAGAGCTAATGATATTCATGTCATTAAAGGGCTGATGTTTTGTGGGATGGGAGCCTTTTAAACGGGATGTGTCCTGGCTTAGTCATGGCAAATATTTACCAAAAAAAAAAAAAAGAAAAAAAAAGAGAAAGAAAAAAAAGGGACATACCGTATAAAATTAGAGTTCTGAAAATAGTATTTAGAGCAAGTGAGAGAGAGGAACCTAAAACAGAAAATACAGCCCAGTCTGTTCAGGAGTCAGGGGAAAAAGAGAGAGCGAGAGGGGAAAAAAAAAAAAAGCCAGAGATAAAACGAGAGAAACCTCGGCAGTAAAAACAGCATCTTGGTAAATAGACTATTAAAAAAAATTCTGACCTGCTTTATGGCTTTCTTGGCTGCCGTTCAGCTGTGCTGCCCTGGCCAGCATGGAGGGAAGGTAGCGGGAGCCGGCGTCTGTGTGGATGCTCACAGCCCCGGGACGCGGCTTCCCCCCTCCCGCCCCTGCCAGGAGCAGCAGCACGGGGCGTTAAATTTAGCCACATAATGATGGCCCTGAGGAGGCAGCCTTTTGTAGCCACACTGTAATTACTGCCTCGCTTATAAATTTTATTTTTCTTATTATGTTTCCTCCTCCTTCTCCTCCTCCTCCGCTGGGGAAGGGGTGTGGGGGGGTCTCCCACACTCCCATCTAACCCACAGCTCTCCGGGGAGCAGGGGCTACTGCTGAGGGGATGGAGCAGGTCCATGGGGTGGAGGGGAAGGTGGGAATGGCTGCCTGAGCATTTTGCTGCCCTGTGCTGCTCCCTTGCCCCAACACAGGTTGCAGCCCTGCATTTGGGGATAGGACAGGCATTAATCTGACCCTACAGAAGGGCAATGAAGCTGATAAGGGATCTGGAGAATAAGCCTTATGAGGAGCGGCTGAGGGAGCTGGGGTTGTTCAGCCTGGAGAAGGCTGAGGAGAGACCTTCTCACTCTCTACAACTATGTGAAAGGAGATGGTAGAGAGGCTGGGGTTGGTCTCTTCTCCCACATTGCAGGTGACAGGACAAGACGAAACGGCCTCAAATTGCACCAGGCGAGGTTCAGATTGGATATCAGGAGAAGTTTTTACACTGAAATGGTTATTAAGCATTGGAATGGGCTGCCCAGGGAAGTGGTTGAGACACCATCTCTGGAGGTATTCAAAAGACAGGTTGACATAGTGCTTAGTGACATGGTTTAGTGATGGGTTGTTGCTTTTTATCAGAGTTTGGTTGATGGTTGGACTAGGTGATCTTAAACCTCCTTTCCAGCCTAGACAATTCCATGATTCTACAGTGGTAGGGTCCCCGCAACCTAAAGTATTGGTGTTTTGTCCCCCCCTAGACTTAACATCACCGACTCAGGGTGCTTGGGTGATGGGCTTGTGCAGGCAAGACCAGGGGGTCTCAAGCCAGGCTGTGACCGTGTGGCACAGCCAGGCTGGGAAGGCAGTCAGGACCCCCACCAGATGCAAGAAGCAACCATCTTGCCCCACTTGTCAGGTCACCAGCTCCAGCCCTGCTCCTTGTGGAAGCAGGAAAGGCAAAAAGGGTGAGGGCAGGCCCCAGCCCCCTCCTTCTGCGGGAGCAGGGCAGAGGGGATGGCTCCTCTCTGAGCCGGTGCAAGTTGGGGACAGCTTCAGGCCGGGCAAGAACGTGCCAGAAAAGGTCTCGTTCCCCTCTTGTTTTCCCAAAACAAAGGAAGCAGCCTTGCATTGCTGGAAGTCGCGTGCTCGGGCTGTGCTGGCTTGTTATCATCCGATAACCCGGCGACCCAGGAGCTGCCCTGCTCCTCACCCGTCGAGCCCGCACTACGGGATGCGAACAGCTTCCGCATGAGCTGCCCTTTGCAGAGATCCGTTTTCCGCTCCCTGGGCTGGGGGGAGACAGCAGTGGGGGCTGCGTGCGTGGCCCTGACTGGCCCCGAGCTCACCGTGTCCCGTGCACCATGTAGGGGACCAGCCTGTACAGGAGATGGTGGGATGGTGAGGGCAGAGGAAATGGAGAGGTGGCAGGTGCCACCTGGTGTGGCCTGGGTGCTGCCATCCCGTGCAGGGTGTGGAAGGAGATTTGTGGGTCTGCTGTGTCTCAGTTTGTCCTGTACAACTTCCCTGAGGACACCATGGTTGGGGTATCCTGCAGAGCAGGGTGCACATTGTGCAGTGCTGAGGGATGGTGTCACCTGGGGCACATGGTGATGCCTTCAGGGAAGGAACTCTTGCAAACTGCTGAGGAGGGCTGTGCAGCACCAGGGCCACCAGCTTTCCCCTTCTCCCAAACGCATGCCCTGTGGAGGGTGCTAAGGCGCCGTCGGGACCTTGGTGGGGCTGGTGGTCAGGGTGATGTTCATCCATCACTGTGGGGAGGTATCTTGGGGAGCGTCTCTTTGGCAGAGCTGTGCATGGGAGACATGTGGGACCACAGCAGTCCCACAGGGCTGTGCCCAGGGGAGCTGGCTCATCCCAAAGCAGCCCCTTTCTCCTGTCCCGCGCTACAAGGGCTCTGTTCAGCACTACACTGACCTGAGGCAACCTCCATCCCTTGCTCAAGTGCCCATTTCAGGGCAGGTGAGACAATACTAAATCAACTCCTTTGAAGCCTCCCGACCCACAGC
Organism: Thinocorus orbignyianus; assembly: GCA_013400375.1. Taxonomy (NCBI): domain Eukaryota; kingdom Metazoa; phylum Chordata; class Aves; order Ciconiiformes; family Thinocoridae; genus Thinocorus; species Thinocorus orbignyianus. The sequence continues at coordinate 252,090 of VXBW01002685.1, forward strand.
CCCAGAGACGTGCTAGTCTCCATCCCTCCTTCATCTCCTGTGGGCACACCAGGGGCTGGCATGCTGGCTGGCTGCCCGGGCATGGGACTGCCTCGGCTGCTAGCCAGGAGGCTCCTGGCTTGTCTGGGTCTGTGCCCTGAACCCTCTGCCCCACCGTGGGGTCCGTGGCTTGTGCTGGGCTCCAGGGATTCAGCACTGAGGTGTTCACAGGAGCCCTTGGGGACAACGGCCACCGCTTCACAGATGGTGGCTTGGGAGCCCAGGTGTAGGGAACACCGGGGACCAGGAGACAAAGTGCCCTTTCAGCCCCAGCCCTGGAAAGATGTGTGTGTGCGCGCAGAGGTTAATGCCCTCAGCCCTGGGGAGAGGAGAGGAGTGAGCAGGGGCTGGCTCCATCCCCACCGGGAGCTGGCCCCGCGTGTGTGCCTCCGCGTGTGCCTCTGTGTGCAGGAGGCTTATGCATTTCCGTCTCGGTGTATTTATGTACGTCATATGTGTGTCTTACTCATCGCTGTGTTTTTCTTTCCTTGTTCTTGGGTCTTTCCCCCACCTCCACCATGGATATAAAATTCTTATGGCATTTTATTCTTTCCTCTTTTTTTTTTTTTGGTGTTTAAATCTCCAGTTTTGGAAGTTGCTGGCTCCTTAGGAAAATAAGCTCTATTTTTAGTGCTTGTCTGCAAGGTTGCTGATCCTTTCTGCCCCTGCTCATCACTTACTCACTATTTATTTAAGCTTTTATTTTCCCCTTCACCCTGTGCTGGGGTGTGGGGGCAGCCAGTGGTGGGCTGGAGCTGAGCAGCAAGGCAGGAGCACACCAAAGTTGTCAATGAGCAAACGGCAGCTCCAATCTGGCCTTTATTGAGGTCTGGGCTTGTGCAGCGCTGGATCAGCCTGCCCTGTAATCAGCCAGCCACCAGAGCTGGCCAGCCTTGTAATAAAGCAGCTCTATATTTATTTGTTCTGTTTATACCCTGCTCTGTAATAAGTTGGGAGCCCTCCCCACTCCCCCCATTTTCTTTGGGAAGCTCCTCTGGGTCTCCCAAGACATCTTGTCATGCTGCCTGCAGTGGATGCTCAGGGCCCTGCATCCTGCAGACACCTCTGGCAACTCTTGCTTACTCTGTGTGCCCCACACGCCCTGTGCCCACCATCCCCATCCTCTTCCCAGCATCCCAGCTGTGCTCTCCCCCTGACTCCTGCCCCAAGAGAGTCCCCCCAGCTCTCTCAGTACCCCGCTTCCCCTCCGTGGCCCCTTCTTCCCCATCCCTGCTGCCCCCAGCACTGCCTCTGCCAGCCCCCCTCCTCCCTCTCTCTATTTCAACCTTGGGTCTTTTTAAAATACGTTCATTAAAGGGAGCTCAGTTGCCCTTTCCCTGGCGAGGCTGGAACACTGACAGCCTGTTCACCCTCGTGTCTGTAATTAAACTCAATCTCTGGGTGAATACAACAATGTGACTGCACAGAATAATTCCTGGAGATCCTGACGCCGAGGAGGAGTGTGGCCTGTGAGCGGCCCATTCACGCCTGGCTTTCTATAAATACTTTACTATGTGGCACTAAGAAAACTTCAAGCCCTTTTTTTCTCCCCTTTTTTTTTTTTTTTATTAGTGCTACATAATATAGTAATTGTGCGACTAGAAGGTCTCCCCTGTGCCTGCCCGGGTTCACGGGCCTGGGTGTGACCTCATGCTGCACCAGCCATGCACGGGAACCTCTGCTGTGCCCAGGGACCACCACACTGGCCCTGGGGCTGCCATTCTTGCCAAGGGGATGCAGGTGGCTGAGGGCACCCTCCAGCCTGGAGCTGGGGGGACAAGGTGGGATGCTCTGCCAAACCAAAAGGCTAAAATCCTTCCCAGTCATGTCCCCTGGGAAGTGTGGCTGCTGAGGGGAGATGCAGATGGGTATCAGGGCAGAAGGGGGAAGGATGGGTCTGGGGGAGCATCCCTAGATCCCCACAGTCCTCAGCGTGGCTGCTTCTCAGGTCCCAGCCTGGGAGACCATTGGCCCGGAGTCCTTGGGAAATCCCAGGGCAGCTGCTCCCCAGGTCCCCTTCTTCACGAGGACAGGAAGGAGGCATGTTCCCTAAGTGTAATCACATCCCACCTGCCATCCCTGTGCCTCCCCAAGGCCTTTCCTGCCCTCATCTGGACCCTGCCAGTGGCATGGCTGGGAGGATGCTCAGGTACCCCCAGCTCCACAGGAATCCTCCCTCCAGCTCTGTAACCTTCATCAATGATGCTTTTTTAATCATTACTGGCCTCTGTGGACCCTGCCAGCTTGGGCTGCCCTTTGCCCAGAAGGCCTGGAGCCGGGAAGGGTAATTTTTCCCAGCCATGGGGTGTGCCAGTCCCATGTCCCACTCCCCAGGCAGCTTCCTTCACCTGGCTCCCAGGGCACTGCAGCCACACGTACCTGGAACAGTGCAGGTGCCATGGTCACAGAGGGATCAACTCCCTGCCCACCTGGCTCCTTCAAGACCTCAGGGTTACAGGGCTCCCGTCCCACTCCCCCAGGCTGCCGGAGTGCTGGGGGACAGGGCCTGAGGACACAGGTTGAGTCCAGGCATGCCACCATGGCCCTGCCAGCTGGAGCATGCCTGGCACAGTCCTGGCAGCAGGCAGTCAGGGTTGACATGAGAATATTGCTGCATTCGCATGGCCAAGAGTAATACTAGACCTTTGCACCTTGTTGGTGTTCCTGAAAGCCACAAAGGGTGTCAATATTCATGATGCTGCTTGGCCTCGTCCATATTCATGTCACATCTCTCAACTGCTTGGTCCCTGCGTGTTAATTTTCACTTGCTTGGCAGCATGCTGCCTGGGAAGGTGGCAGTGCACAGAGCTGGAGTCACCAACCTGTCACTGGCTGGGGCTGAGCACATGGTGCCAGGAGTGATGGCCCTGGATGCTGGCATAGGCTGAGATGTGGGGTGCTTCTGCCTTGGGGATTTGAGGACTGCTGCTCCCTGGTTGCTCCTCCATTTTGTGGCCACCCAGTTGATCTCGAAGTCAGGCCAATTGAAGGATAGTGCCTGGGAAGAGGGACCCTCTGGTGTCCCTGCTCTCCCCCAGAGGCTGGCACAGTTTCCAGCCCCTGCAGTCCTGTCCCGTGGTGGGACACCCCCTAAACCTGTCCCCTGAAAGGTGCTCTGAGCCTCTGAATGCCCTTAGCAGGGTCTGAGCCTGGTGATGCAGAGCCAAGTGCCAGGGTTGTCTCAGGTACCTCCATCCCCTTTAATGCTCCACCTTATTCCCTCCATCCCTCAACCTCTCTGTCCCTCTCTGACTGTTTCTGCTGCCGATGTCCTCCTGCATGGCCACCTGTCTTGCTTTCCAGATATTTGTTGTAGGATAACCCTAACTCCCCCCTAGCACAAGGGGCTTGGAGCCCAAAGGAGACAGCCTGGAGGCATTTGCATACTTATCACCACCCCACTGCCAGAAGATGGGTTCCCTGGGTGTCAGAGCCACAGGGAGGTGGCCAGGGCTCTCCAAGCTGTCCCTCCAGGTGTCTGGGACAGCTCAGTGCTGTCACACCACCCCTCCCCCCCCCCAGTGCCTTGGGTTGCCCATGCACCCCAGAAGCACCAAACCTTGCCCTGCAGCCATCCCGTGAAAAGCCAACCTCTTCTGGTTGTCACACCCGCAGGTAGAAGGGGACAGGGGTGACCAGAGCAGGTAACACGCGGCTGCCTGGCTGGGCACGGTGGCTGTCTCTGTGCTGGTGGATCTGGGGACACGCCATGCACTGGCCTGTGACAGGGACGCAGCAGATGGCGCCCTGCCTCTGGTGAGCGCCTGCTTGGTGACCGGCTGCTGCCGGCTGCATGGGGCTGCAGCGCTGGCACTGCCTCCTTGCATCCTGGGCATTGCCTCCCTGCATTCTGGGCACTGTGTTGCTGCAACCCCAGCACTGCATCTCTGCATCCCAGGCACTGCATCACCCTCATCTCTGCATACCAGGCACCACTTCTCTGTGTGCCAGGCACTGCATCACTGCAGCCCTGGCACTGAATTTCTGCGTGGCCCTGGCTGCAGCCTCTGTGACAGGGATGCCTCTGGGCAGCAGGGGTGGTACCAGCACTGTGCCTGTTCCCAGGGTAGAGGTGCAGCGGGGAGCCACAGAGGGGCTGTCACACAGCGGGGATGCCAGGGGAAACAGCCAAGGAACCTTCTCCGGTTGCCACAGCATCAGCCTCATGCAGGTCTGGAATAGGGACACACCTGGGGGTGGCTCCAACCCTAGGTGTCCCTACTGCACAGGTCCCTCCATGCTCTCATGGCAAATGGATTAGAGCAGATGAGTGGGGTTAGGCCCCACACTTGTGGGTTCTGGGCTTGTTTTCTGCTTTAGAAAGGCTGTAAGAAGAGGGAAGGCTTCGGTGGGAGCAGCAGAAGGCTGGGTGTGGGGTCCCAGCTCTCCCCTTCTTGTCACTGGGGCAAGGCAAGAAGGACTGGAGCCAACTGGGTGCTGCCCAGCATGGTGCAGGGAGAAAAAAGCATCAGTGGTGACAGCAAACTGCCACGGCTCACATCCTCTCTCATCATTTATTGCTTGCTCCTTGGCAAGGGCCCTCTGTTTGCCTATTTGGTTACAACTTTGCTGGAAAACCTGTTGATACAAGAGATTTTTTCCTAAAACCTCAGCTCTGGAAGTGATGGGATTGCAAGAAGAGAGGTGAGTCTGCTGTGTAAGATCACAAGGGCTTGGCTGGCTCATGGCAGGTATATATGATGAGATGCTGATGGCAGCAAGGCTCTGCTGGCTGCTCAGCATGTCCCTTTGCCCGTGTCCTCACATCACCTCCCTGGAGAGGGTGGTGTGAAGCCCATGGGGCAGGTAGAGACCCCTCAAGAGCTCTTTGTGCTGTGGGCTCATCTCCCTAGTGCATGTGCCTTGCATTTGGTGTGTGCCCTTGGAGCAAAAGCAGAAGTTGCTTGCTCTGGTCAGTGCCCTGCTGTCTGCTCATCCTGGCAGTTGTCCTCGGGGATGGGGCATCTGCACTGGGCCATACAGGTTGCTGCATCTCCAGTGCTGCCATCAGCAGCTCTGCCGTGCTCAGCTGGTGCAAGCTCTTTTTTTCCAGCTATTTCCCTACTGCCCCTGTGCCTCTCCTATCTTCACATCCCTCCTGATAGCTCCCAGATGTCGATACTGTGCTGGCCTGCTGTTACCCACAGCAGAGACCTTTGTGCATCTCCCCTCTCCAACATCCTGCTCATCACTTTGGCAGCTCATCTTCAAGCCACCTCTGGTTCAGGGGTACCACTGGGGTCTCCCTGCATCCAGACTCCCCTGTTCCTGCCCACAGTGAGGGTTCAGGCTGCTGGGGAGCCCTGGTGAGGCTTCCCCAGCCCTGTGCGGGGGTCTGCCCCATGATGGCCCACAGAGAGGTCACTCCCTCCTGGAGGCTTTCTGTGGGTGCAGGTCTCAGCAGAGCCATGCAGTGTGGAGCCAGGGTGCCTTTCCCCTGGCTCCTGGCTGTGCCGGCCAGTCTGCCTGGCTCCCGGTGCTCCTGCCGCCCCTGCCTTTCACTTGTGTGTTTTTACGGCTCGGAGGGAGCCGTCCTGCCCCAATTCCCCGCATGCTCCTCATTTCATAGTTCTCTCCATATATCCATATATATCCATATAGCATTTGATACAGGTTTTATGGGCATTTCCATACGTTTTACAGACACAGCCATTACAGAGCCAGGTTTCACCCGAGAAACCTCAGGGGAGCAGAGCACTGAATCGCCTTAGTCTTGGCCCCAGAACAAGGCTCTCTTCTCTCCCTTGCTGGGGCTGCCGCTATCAGCACTGCAGAGGGCTGGGGAGTGGCGGGGGGCTGGTGTGCCTGCCCCGAGAGCCGGGATGCTGCCCACAGCCTTGTCTGTCCTGGTCTTTGTGGCTCTGTCCTGCAAACCCCAGGGCTGTCACTGCTGCCACTTGCTCCCTCCCCAGCTGTTTGCCACTGGCAGGAGGCTTGCTTTGGGCTGGGCTGCTTGGTGCAGCTCAGGACTTCCAGTATCTGAAGGTAGCTACAGGAGAGCTGGAGAGGGACTCCTTGTCTGGAAATGTAGTGACACGACAAGGGGTAACGGTTTTAAATTGGAAGAAGGGAGATTTAGGCTAGATATTAGGAAGAAATTCTTTCCTGTGAGGGTGGTGAGGTACTGGAACAGGTTGCCCAGAGAAATTGTGGATGCCCCATCCCTGAGAGTGTTCAAGGCCAGGTTGGATGGGGCTTTGAGAAACCTGGTCTAGTGGGAGGTGTCCCTGCCCATGGCAGGGGGGTTGGAACTTGATGATCTTTATGGTCATTTCCAACTCTAACCATTCTATGATTCTATGACTACAATCTGTACGGTCAGGCTTCCAGGATCTGGCTGGTTTTCCCACCTGTTGGCCTGTGCATCTGGCTGGCTGTGGGGACTGGAAGCCCTCGGTGGTGGCGCAAATGTTGATGCCATCCTGGCTGGCGAAGGCAGTGGTAAGGCTGCTCGGGGCTCTGGAGTGTCTTGGCTGCTGTGGTGCATGCAGAGCGTCTGAGCTCTGGCCAAGTGGCCTCTGGCTGGCGGAGGAGCAGAGAACAAATTCAGGTGCATTCAGTTCGGCGTGTTGTGGTGTGCTGCAGAAGCTGCCGGCACTGCAGCAATGCCCAACACTGCCCAGCACTGCCCAGCAATGCCCAGCACTGCTCAGTGGCTGCTTGTGTTCCCAGCAGAGGGGGAGGAAGCCTCAGACCTTGTTTAAAAAGAAGCCAGGTGACACATGCCTTCATTAGTAGCATGGTCAGACCCTGGAGCAGCCTGAAGTGCAAACCTAGGGCAGCCCCATGACAGCATGTGCAGGTGCTGGGCTGCTGAGCACTGTCTGCAGGGGGGGATGGACGGGGGGCGAATGGGTGCAGGGATGAGCCCTCCCTCCCTCGGCACCCTCTGCCCAGTGCTGTATGGCAGGGGCAAACATAGCAGCACCTGGCCCTGCTTTGGGTTCCCAGTTCTCCCAGCCTCACTCTGCACCAGAGCACTGAGGAAATTTCCACCCTGCCTGTGAATTCCCATTTGCAGGGGAAGTGCCCGCTCCCACCCAGCACTGCCCCCACCAGATGCCAGAGGGACCTCTCCTCCCTGCTGGGCCATCCCCAGCGCAGCCGTGGCGTTGTCCCACCCAGCCCTGCCTGCGACCAGCGCCCTGGCTTGATTATTAATAGCAGCTCCCCTCTTCCCTTTTGAAGGCTGGTGGCAGCCCGGGGTACGTCCCACTCTGTTTTCTTGAACAGGTCCCGAAAGCAGGAACCATTTGTGGCTTCCCCAGCCGGCGCGTCTCTCCCTGGCCTCCAGTGTGTGCTATTTTCTGTGCTGTTTACTGTTCTTCTGTGGGCTGTCAGGTTTCCGCACTGGGGGAAGGCTTGTAAACGGGGANCTTTATCACAGCCTAGGGGATGTGTGGCTCATAAATCCGACCCAGGCAGATAGGGGATAAATCATCCCAGCTCGGGCACTGGTGGTTACCCATGGTTAGAAATTAACTTTGTGTTGGATGGGTCCCAGGCTGTGGGATGGGAAGGGGAGGCTTCTCCGGGCAGTGTGCCTCCCGTCCGGATGGCCACGGGGCCAGGCTGTAGGCAGGCGAGTGGGTGCCCGATGTCCTGGCCCCTGCAGACAAGGCTGGCACCCACAATTAAATCCAGAGCTGATGAAGCAAATGGCCTGGAGTGGATACCATGGCTGAACCTGTGTTGCAGGTGATGATGTCTTGGCACTCATGCCAACCTGGCTGTGTTCTGGCACTTCGATGACTGGCTGTAGCCATGGGGCGAGCTGTCCTCAGGCTGCAGGCACACTGGGCACTGAGAGACTCTGGTCTGCATGGCAGGGAATGGGGGCCCAGGATGCCAGGGAAGGTGGCAAGGTGTATGTGTGGGGCAGGAGGATGGATGTGCACATAGCAGGACTGTCCTCTCCCCTCACAGCTGCAGCCAAGGGCTTAGTAGAGTCAGGAGTCCCATCCTGGTGTCATGGGGACACACGGGCCATGCAGTTGCTGACCTCCGTGCCTCCAAGGGTGGGAAGAGTCAGTGAAGCTTGCAGATACCCATTTCACTTCCCCTCTCCTGGGACAGCATCCTTCTAGCCTCAATTCCCCTTTCTCCCATATTCAGAGGTCCCTACACAGCTCCATGAGCATCCCCAAAATTTGCCTTGTGTAGGGTGATGACTTCCCAGAGGGCTTTTAGGTGTGCAGCTGCAGCAACCTCTTCTCTGTCTACTCAGGTCAAGTGCCTGCAGCTAGGACCATGCCACCCTTGGGGTCCCAGAGCACCCACCAAGGGGGCAGAAGGGGCAGAGCTGGTAGGAACACCCCTCCTATAGTGGGTCTCCAGGCAGCTGGCTCAGCTCACTGCTGGCCCGCTCTCTAATAGCTCCCCAGCTTTCCTTTCTAACGAGGCTCTAATTGGAAGCTGGTTGTGCTTCCCTTCCCCTCTTCTCAGAGCTCTCCAGTCCCAGTGCTGCAGGGCGATTAAGCTGAGGTTTTGGGTTTTTTTAATATGGCAGAATTATTTTGGAAGGGCCAGGATCGTTACATGACGGGCTTCTTGAAAAACCCCAGGCTTCGCCTTTCAGACGAAGCCTTTTCAAGTGGTTTTGCACAGTACACGTCTCTGGGCAGCGACCGTCTCGAACAGTTACTGTTAATTATAGATGCCTCTTTCCCGCTTGCCCATTACTCAAAGGATTTTTGTGTGTTTTAACAGTGTTTTACATCAGCCTGAATAAGACTCTATTCAGTATTTCCGAGAGCTGGAACTTGGGCATCCCCTGCCGTATGTGTCCTGTTCTCCTTCCTCCATCCCTAGGGCGAGGGACTGGGCAACCAGCTCGGGCACAAGCCTTCCTCCCACTGCCCAGCCAGTGCATGAACTGCTCTTGGCACAGCTGTGCCTGCTGCGTGTACACCCTCTTTGCACCCCTCTCCTGGCCAGGCATAGCCTTGGGTTTGCACGCTCAGCTCCTCGGGGCCATCTCCTAAACCCACCCTCCATCATCCCTCTTGCACGCTGACCCCACTGGTGCATGCTCAGCCGGTCCTTGTGCCTGCTGCCCTGTCATCCTCTTCAGCCAAGGATTGCTGGGCAATGACAGCCCTGGGCACACTGGCCTCATCCTGGTCTCTTTGGGATGCACAGGGTCCTATTCTCTCCTGCTGAGCCCCTTGCAGTAACCTGGGGATGTCTCCCCTGCACCACGTAGCTGGGGTTGTTCCCCATGTCCTTTGTGCTGCATTTATTAGCACTGATTTCATGCCTCCTTCATTGCCTGGTTGTCCAACAGCAACTTGTTGCACTCAACAGTTTTTTCCAACTGCCCTGAAGAGTTTCATATAGTTGAGAAATGGTGTTGCTTCCTGTGCCACCCTGTTTGTACCCTCTGCCTGCAAAAGCCACCCTTTACTCCAATTTGCCTCCTATGCTTTACCCTAGGTGTAGGATCTGAGAAGAGCCTGCCTCTTCTCCCATGACAACCAAGCTGGTTTAGCCATCCTTGGGGAAACACCTTGCCCCAGGTATTTTCCCACTCCCACTGCATTCCCTAGTATGCTCAGCTGGGCATGCTGGCCCCTTCTGAGAGCTCTGGTGGGTTCATGGCGGGGGGTGACTTCCCACCACACAGCCGTGTTGTGCCTTCTCTTTGCCTCCTTTCTGCCACCAGGTGCTTTTTGCCCTCTCAGCTGCAGCTGCAGATCTTGCAGCAGCTCCTGAAACCTTCCCAGAGGACTGAGCCCTGAGTTCTGGGTCTCCTTTGAGAGACAGGGTCCTCCCAAGATGTTCTGGGTGTTCTGCAGAGGGGGGACTAGACCCTGGAGAAGAGCAGCCTGCCAGAACACTGGGCAGCTGGGGTTTGGCAGTGGGTTCCCTCTGTCAGACAACAAGGCTTTGGCCAGTGCAGAGGTATGGAAGGGTTGGAAGATGAGGGACATCTTCGGAACTGCTTTGCTGGACCAATTTCCCAAGTCCACAGGGGACAAGAGCTTCCCCTGAGAGCTCCAGGGCTGTCCATGAGCTGCTGGCTACTCCCCTGAAAACCCATCAGCTGGGGCAAAAAGTGGATCCAGCTCATCTTCACACCCACCATCCATCCTCCTTCAGGCTAGAATGGGGACTTTGGGGAGGGTGGGGGGCAGCTGGGGGGCACAGTGGCATTGTCCAGGGAGAGCCTCATCTGGGACTGGGTGGGAATGCACCTTGTTTGGGCACCTCCGCAGCCCTTGTCTTCTCCAGCTCAGCATATAGGGCACTGTGGTCAGGCCCATTTATAAAGCTGGTAAATATATCGGCAGAGTTTATGTCCCCTCCAAAGGTCAATATTTGTGCAGAGTTTAATTTTAACTTAACAAGCAGTTGTTTGCAGAGGCTGCCCTGTTTGTGTGTGTGTGTGTGCACATGTGTGCGCTTCCCTATGGATCGATGCTCTCAGGGAAGCGTGCGAGCGGCTCGTGTGTGTGCACCGGCTCACTGGGGCGCAGAGGGGGCCAGCACAGCTCCCCGCAACCAGAGATGCTCTGGAAGAAGGGGCAGCACTGTGAGGTCTGGAGGACAAGGACCAAGGTCTGTGGCCGAGGCTATAAATGCAACCCACAGACCTCTCCGGGAGGTGACAGCGGGCAAAATGTACCCCATGCGGCTTCGGACAGTGGCTGACGGGGACGGTGGCTTTCCCAGCCTGTTCTGACCGGTGCCCTGGGCTTGCTGTGGGCAGCTCTGCGGCCACGCAGCCCCCGGCCTTGCCCCTCCTGAACCCGTGTGGCTTTTGTGGCTCTCACCCATGTTCTGGCAACGTGCATCACCAAGCTGAGCACATCCTTCAGGCTGATTCCAGAGTGAAGCACTGGCTTTGCAGAGGGCTCAGAGGGCTCGGCAGTGGCCCCCGTGCATAGCCACCCCAAGAACAACCGTGGGGTTTCTTCCAGGCGTCTTCCAATATCACTGCCCATCGGGTTTTACCCCACCCTATCCACCCTCCCATTCTGCCGTGAAAGCAAACCTGCATCCCACACACCTGCAACACCTCACCAAGGCTGGTGGCTCCTCTTTGAGAGGTCCAGAGCTGAAGTGCCCCTTACTGGCAAGGGACAGGGGAACCCGATCTATGCCCAGGCACCCAAGGCTTCTGTTTCTGTTACTCCCAAAGCTCTTCTGAAACCCCACGCTCTGCTTCACCCCAGGGCTGGCCACGTGTCCCTTCTGGGCTGGGAGACAAGCTGTGCACCTCACCCACCCCATAGCATCTCACCCCTTAAGACAGAGACTAGGTCCTCTTGGGTAACCACGGTGCATCCCGGTGTCCCAGGGACACTGTGTCAGGTCTGATACCCTCCCCTAGCCCATCTTGCTGAGGGCACAGAGTATGTCTACAGTAAAATGGGAGGATAACAGCAGGCACAGAGTTTTCCCAGTTTCCCACCAGAGGGATAGCAGCTTTGGGGCAGGAAGGGGGGATGCAGCCAGGGAAGAGGCAGGAGGGCTGGGACAGAGCCCACCATCCCCGCAGCGTGGCCGCCAGGGCTCCGTGTTTTGCAGCCTGCCTTGTGGGCGCTGAGGTTTGGTTTCCTTCTCTCTGCTCTTTTCCTCTTCCTCGCCAGGCCCTGGGGCTGCCGACCGACCTCAAAGGGGAAAGCGGGCTGAGAGGGACAGTGACGGGGGACAGGCAGGGGTAAACACGGGGCTGGGGCCCGCCAGGCAGTGGGTGATGAAGGTGGAGTCATGCTGTGACGTCAGCCCTGTGGCTTTGGGGACAGCCGTGGTTAGGCTGCCCGAGGAGGGGCGGCTGTTTTCCTGCAGCTCTGCCGCTTGCTCCCGGTGCCCGTCCAACTTATAAACTTTAATGGCCAGTTTAAAAGGTTCCTGCCATGGGCACCTTGTTGCCAGTTTTAGGTTTTTAATTTGGAAACTTTCCCCTCTGTGGTTGGGGGAGGAAGGACTTGGGTCCGCTCAGGGCCAGTCATCAGGACACGCGGGTGCCCAAAAGACCAGAAGTCCAGAAGGGCTCTGTTCCCGTCACTGGTGTTGGGGCACAGTCTGCCATGCCAGCACCGGGGAGGACAGTGGGACATGTGCCGTGCAAGGTGCAGATGTGTTGGAGGAGCCCCCTGCTTCTCCCTTGCTGCCCACATGTTGGTGGAATAAATTTAGGTCCTCCTTGGCCACTGACTGGGGGAGCTCCAACAGCAACCACCTGCTCCCAACCAGTGGTGTCCTACCCTCCCGCCCCAGGGATCACCATGGCTCTGGTCTCTGTGGGCAACATCCTGACCCTACAGCCTTCAGGAGGCACCACACCTCCTGCAGGAGGGTGAGGAGACATGGGACTATGGTTATGTTTGCTCCCCCAGGCACTTGAGTCCTTGTCCCAGCTGTCACAGTGTGACCTCTGGTGTTTGCCTGACTTTTCCCCCAGCTGCCACCACCACTGCAGTGGTTGTCCTGCCCTATGGGGCCGCAAGCGGTGGCTGTATCTATGCTACAGAGACTGCCACAGCAGTCTGCCTTGTCCCCTGCCCTGCAGTCACTGATGTCTGTGACCCCCCGACCACATTACAGGGATGCCAGCACCCCTCTCCATGGCGTGCTCTTGCCATGCTCAGCCTGCAAAGCTAGGGTTAGGCACAGAGCTGTGCCTGCATGTGTCGCTCGGCAGGAGGAGAGGACATAGGGATGAATGGCACTTTAGGAGATGCTGAGGACGTGGCAGTGCTGCTCTTCCTCGCTGCCCACCTTCCCTGAAGTCCACCAGCAGCCCCCGTGAGGTGTGTAAGCTTAACTCTCTACCCGTGATGACTCAAGAGGCCCTTGCAAACGCCCAGGAGGTTCTAGTATATGAGACTGGGACCTGACACCCTCCCATGCAACAAGAAAAAACAGCCTAGAAGCTTGAGGGGAGCCACCTCACAGCCTTTCCATCCAGCCCTCCCTTTGCAGTTGAAGAGAGCGGGGACATCTGACAACACCACCTAGTCTAGCCACAGCCACCTGGAGTTACTGATGGTGGGTCTCCAACGAGTCACCATGGCTTAGCTGAGCCACTCCTTGCCTCCAGACTGATGTGGGGGGAATTGTCTATACGGTCCTGCTGTAGGTGGTGGTTATCTGAGGGTGTTGCATGCAGTGCAGGCTGATGTGGCATTGACATAAACCCCTGTGACTAGATAGATCCTAGACCCAGCGGGGAGATCCCACTCCAAAGCATCTTAGGTATCAGGTGGATCCAGGACCTTTATCTGACCTTGATGGGGGTCCAGGGAGCTGCACACCAGACAGGAAGGCTGACTTGGCAGAAGTCAGCCCCAGGGGCTGAACTCCCCCAGGGTGGGCACCCAGAGCACTATAAATAGTGTGTGGAGCCAGAAGAGCAGAGGAGTGGCCCTGGTTTACCAGCGCTTTCATACCATGGCTTTCAAGTGGTTCCCCTGCCTCTTCCCCATGAACCAGTGGCACATCTGTGCTCAGCTCCGGCGCTGGGATGCCTCCGGGGCCATGCCACGTGCTCTGAGGCCGCTGGAGCTGGTGCCGCTCGCCAGCCCCGGAACAGCCCTGCCTTTGCCAGCCCTGTAATTGATTCCTGATCTCCTGCATGGGTGGAGGCTGCAGATGTGCAGCCTGGTAGGAGGCAGTGGGCTGTGGGTGCCAGCTTCAGGAGCCAGCCCAGGCAGGGCAAGGAGCAGCCCGGTCCTCACCTCAGCTCTGATGTCTACTTTGAGAGCTGCCTTTTCAGTTTCCATGTGTTGGGAGAGGTTCTCTCCCAGCTTCTGCTCCTGTTTTGGGTCTGCAGGAGGAGGTAGTGTGGTTGAGGAGCAAAGGCCGAATGTCACTGTTGCATCTGCCAGTGATGGGCTAATGTCTTGAGACAATGGCAGCTGGTGGCAGTGCAGGGGGGGGCTGTAGAGGTCCCCCATTCCCCTGAGGCTATGGAAAGACCTGGCTGGGGAAGGAGAAGGTCCTCCTGAACAATGCCCCAGCAGCTCTGGAAATTGCCTCCCAGGTGGGCAGCAGCCCCAGCAAAGGCTGGGGTCCAACATGGGTGAGCAGGGGCAGCAGCAAGCCCCATCTGGCTTGCCAAGCCCTCCAATGTCTTTATAGCTGGCAAAAAGCAGGGCCTTGGGGATACCAGGGGTTTAAGTTATGGAGGAGGATTTTCTAGCCTGGTGTCATAAGGGAGACAATATTTTGGAGTATGTTATTATGGATAAGGTTAAAGATTACCCAATATTTAGACTGGAAGGTGATGGCAGTCCAGGAGAGAGTGACTTCAGACAGATGAGGTTTGACATGAGCACAGAGGAGCTTCAAGCAGGTGTCCTGGGTACCTTGTTTTCCAGTACTGTCATCATGACAGTTCTGCATGGAAGAAAACACGTAGAAAAATAAGGATGAAAATGGTGAGGCTTTTAAAAAACCCTGTATTTAGCCAAAGGGCATGGTTTTGCTGTCTGGAGATGGCAAAGGGTGGGTGAACCCTTAAGAGTAAGACAAGCCTGAATGGAGAGAGTGGCGTGATGAGTGGGCAGGGGGCTGGAAAAAAGCAGTGGTCGCCAGAGCCAAGGGAGGTCTCTGCTCCTCATCGCCCACGGAGGAGCAGCGGGGCTGGGAACATCATGCCCCCAGTGGGCTGGGAAAGCAAGGAGCAATTCAGGCTGCAGTGGCCAAACCTGGCAGGGCAGAGATGGATGGGGTCGCAGCGGCAAGGGGGGTGCTGCTTGCCTGGATGGAGGAGTGCAATGTGGGGCAGGGTCAGGGCCACAGCTTCCAGCTCCCCCAGCCCTTTGTGACCCAACCCAGGCATCACCGGCAGGGACCCCTTCCCTGTCTCCAAGGGCTGAGAGGGTGAAGGTGCTCTGACAGAGTGTTTTATTAGCAGCAGGTGCCTGAAACCCAACCCATGGCCCAGCAAGCCCTCCCCTCACCTGGAGATGAACCCGATTTGGGGGGCACGGCTGCACAGGGTCAGCCCCCACTGGTGCCAGCATTACCTCTGCTGTAACCAGAGCAGCTCCCCGGCAGCCTGACGGGCTGGTCCTGCCCTGGGCGACAGGCGCATAATCCCCGATTTCACAGCATCGGTGTGCTCTATTTGCTCGTGGCAATGATCTCTCCTGCCCCAGCCAGCTCCAGCCCCTGGCCAGACCCTGACCTGCAGCTCTGTCAGCTGGGATTAGGCACAAGATTTAGGCTAAGACCTTTTTCCTCCTGGCTGATAGAGAGGGGAAAGCCCAGCCTGTCGTCTCCTGCCCTTCCCTCCAGCTGATGTGGGGCAGCTCCTGCACCTGCCTCCAGAGATGGGGCAGAAGCATCTCAGCTCTGTTTGCAGGGCCTTGCAAATGCCACGGCACTGCTATGGCTGGGAGCAAACCCCATGCAAAAGAGGTGGAAGGCAGAGACTCCACCATCTCTCCAGCTCTAAGGTGGTCCATGAGACGGGCATAGGTCCCTGGGCCATCTGCAGCAAAACAAGAGGATGCTCCTAAGGGAGGGAGCTGAGGAACAGGAGTGGCCCATGCAGAAAGGCTCTCCCCTTTACTGCAGCCCCTTCCCAGAGGCAAGCACCGTCCCTGGACTCGCAGGAGCACCGTGTCTGTGTCTCCCTGTAGCACGGAGCTGTGCCTGGGTTGAGGACACTTATCACCTCCCAACGGGGTGCGTAGCCCTGGTCAGCCCTCCGTGTGCCTGCAAGCTTGTCTTCTCCCAGAGCGTTGCTTCCTGCTTGTCTCCCCGAACCCCGGCTTTGTTGGCTGAGCTCATTTAGCTTTGACAAAGTTTATAGTGCACTGGAATGCAGAATTGCTGCTGGCCTCCCTCCAGCCTAAACATCCCCACCCCGTGGTGCGACAGGAGCTGATAAGGGTGAGTGCCGCAGCGGGCAGGTATCTCGTGCCCAGCCCGCGACCTTACAGCCACACGACCTTGAAGGTTGTCATCTGTCTCACACACGTGTGTGTGTGTGTGTGTGTGTGTGCCTGTGTGTGCAAGCTGTCTCCCATCCCCAAGAAATGTTCTCAGCGTCTCTGGTTTTCTCCCTGGGCCAAACCCACATGCACGTTGCCCGAGACCGACTCCGAACAGACTCCTTTGATGAGCGGGGCTTAAATATATATTTGGCATTCCAGCGGCAGCGTGCCGAGCGCGGCCGAGGGTGTGAAAGTGTTTGCTTGACAAACTCCGGGGGCTCTCGCCTCTCTGCTGGCCCTGGGGACTCGCAGGAGAGAAATGTCAAGGAATTTTTCACCTCTCTGTTTTGTTTTGTGTTTTTATTTTGTATTCCTTCTGAGAGTGCATTTTTAGCTCTGGTGAAAAGTGCCTGATTGACAGTGCCAGAGACTGAGTCCCCTCTCTTTTACAGGACAGGGACACAGGGAGCAAACATCCCACTCCAGTCCCAGAGGGGAGAGGGAACAGCCTGGCGAGTCTTGTGCTGACCCTGGTGGCTCCCATCTCCTCTCTGTCTCTACCCTGGATTCGGGTACCAGCAGGATGGAGATACCCCATATCCTAGATGTCCCAGCTGCCATCTGCACAGAGCCAGCCCTTTTGTGGAGTCTCTCTCTGCTGAGGGCAGCAAGGTCTCAGCCACAAGGTCCTTTGTCACCACTCAGCTGGCCCCAAGGAGCCCTCGGCCCCAGCACCATGCTGTGAAGACACCCATGATTTCCCAGCCAGTGTCCCCATGTGCCATGGCACCAGCCTGGGGTGCACACTGATCCCCAAGCACTTTCAGGGTTGCAGAGAGGTCTTGTCACCTTGCAACTGTGTGGGGAGAGATGGTGCAAGCAGAGGAAGAGAGTGTCTCCCTGGGCAAGTTGCAGGTGGATGGGCTGGATGCTTGCAGTCTCCTAAAATGGTGCTTGGGAGGCACTGGGGCTGCAGTCAGTGGTGGGACAGGAGAGGCAGCTCTGATTCCCATGCGATGCAGGATCCATGGTGGGGCCGGGATGCGCAGGGCAGAGAGGGGTGCAGAACTGGGACTCTGGCCTTTGATGGGAGCCCAAGAGTGACTCCTGCATGGGGAAGGAGGCAGAGTCTCCCTGTTGCTCAGGTTGCTGCATCCTGCACCCGTGGGAAATGGGGAAGGGAGGCCCTGGGCAGCAGATTTGGTTTCAGAGCCCATGTCTGCAGTGCCCAGTGGAGCAGGGTGAGACCCCAGCTGGCTCTTGGGGAGGGGGGAGGGAGGCTGCGTTTGTTTGTGCCCAGCTGGCCCCAGCATAATCCCTCATGAAAGAGAATCCCTTGCCCTGCTCCTGATGTCTGGTGGCAGCACCTCCCGGCCCTAAATCACCTGTGGCTCTCAGCCTGATGGATCACCATGGAAATGGGTACACTGTCTCCCAGCCCAGCAGATAGAGACGGTCTGGGGTCTGTGCGGCAGGGGTCCGGACTCTGGAGGTGCAGAGCATGGATTAGGATGCTGGGAGTCTACGGGACAAGGATCGGTGCCCCGGAGTCTGCAGGGCAGGGATTGGTACCCAGGGGTATCAATCTGAGGGCAGGGAATTGCTGTGAACTATAGATGCTGCAAAAGGGATGCAGGGGGATTGTGGAGCAGATTTGGGGACCCTTGAGGGCTGTGGGGCTGGGGACAGGCTCTGTTCCCAGGGCAAGGGCAGGCTTGGCTCTGGCTTCCCGAGGTTTCCTTCCCAGCCCACTGAAGAATCACTGGCTTGTCTGGCAGAGCATGGACCTGTGGATTTCCTGGGCAGCGAGTCCCTTTCATGTGGCCGCTCGCAAACTCTCATTACATCACCGGGGGCTGCTCCTCCCAGAGACAAACCCAGTGCTTTTTAGGGGTTTGCCACCCCCNCCCGGGGAACCGTGTCCAAGAGCGGCTGCTTTGGCAGGGAGACGGCACGCAGGGCCGGCAGACAGGGGGAGGGCAGTGCATCCCCCCGTACTGAATAAATATGGGCTGGCCAGGGCTGGAGGGGGCTTTTCCAGGCTGGACCACACCCCGGAGGGCTATTTTTTGCCATGAATGAAGGGGCTTTGTGCTCGCAGGGCAGCCTGGCCTCTTGCCGCTGCTGCTGCACACAGAGAGCTCGCCTGACACTCAATCCTGCTGCCTGGCTGGGGACCAACATCTGCACTGAGCAGCTGGGCACTGCCCAGGGACACCTGGGCACCAGCACAGCTGGGCACTGCCTAGAGACATCTGGGCACTGGCACAGCTGGGCACTGCCCAAAGACACCTGAGCACAGCTGGGCATTGCCTGGGGGATGCTTGGGCACCCAGCACAGCTGGGCACTGGCTGAGGGACACTGAGGGGCAGCCAGGGCTGAGAAGGATGGGCTGTCGCAGGGCAAGAGGAAGTGACGGTGACTCAGTGGCTGTGCCAGCAGCGGTGCCAGGACTGCTGGGGCATGTCGGACCCAGCCCTGCTGGGGTCATGTGCCTGAAGAGCTGTCTGAGCCAGCCCGGGTGAAAGCCCTGCTGTCCCCCTGTCCTACACAGCGATGCTTCCTGCTGCAGTTTCGGGTGACGATGGGGCAGCGTCCCCAGGGGTTGCCCCTTTGGCTGCGCCCATGCTTGGGAGGAACTGCAAAGCCGCCGGGGTGGAGCAGCCTCTGCCTCCTGTTCAGCCTAGTCCTGAACGCACCCAAATTCCCCCCAAAGCCCCTAATCCCACCTGGCTCAGCCCCAGCTTCCGCTCTGTGCCCTGTCAGCTCAGCTAATCCCTTGTGTGTCGGGTTTAGGGACACGCAGGGTGCAGCATCCTCATGGGTTTCTCCTCGTCACCCCCAGATTTAGCTTCTCAGGGTGTCTGCGGGCTGCTGTGCCAGTCCCCAGCCCTGATCCATGCTCCTGCTGCCTCTGCCAGCCCTGCTGCCCCACAGGTCCCGGGGGAGCCCATGAGTGTTTGTGCCCATGAATGAGTGGTCTGTCCTTGCCGGGTGGAGCTGGGGTGCTGGATCCCACCCTTCGCTGTTCCTTATCACCACACAGCACCCTTGTGATTCACCAGGTGTGGCTCCCTTTCCATCACCCCACTTTGCAGGAAGTTTCCTGGCCAGCCCCCCGCAAGCCCTGCGTAATAATAACAAGCCGGGATGAGCTGGCCGGCCTTCCTGAGCAACCCTACAATAACAAACCAGTGCCATGGGTCCAGCTTTCCTGGACAGACAATAATAAACCCACATGAGCTGGCATGCTTTGCAGAGGAACCCTACAATAATAAGACTGGGTGATGTGTCCCTATTCATCAAGCCACCCTACAACAACAAGGCAGTGTGAGCCACCCAGCTTCCTTGCAGAAGATGGGTCCATGAGCTGTCCCGCGGGACAAGAGGGACCCTGGCCACCAGGTCACTATGTTTTCTGTTCCTGTGCTTGCTCAGGCCCTCCCCTTCCAGCACTGTCCCCTGGAGAAGGCAGATCATATCAGTGGTGGGCCAGACTGGCAGAGACGATGCTCATAGGTGTCATCAGACTTTGGCTCTGCCTTCCAGCAAGTCCTCACAAGTCATGGCTTGCTGGGACTTCTGCTCTTCAGGACATCCTCCTTGCTCAGCTCCTTTGCCAAACTGGCACCCAGTGTCAGTTGCCCCAGGGGCTCTCCTGCTGTTGCTCCACGGGTTGCTGGATAGAAGGACAAGTGCCTATGGCCAGGCTGAAGCTGGGGTTGCCACCAGTAGCTGCCCCCAGCCCCTTGGGTAGCCATGCCCAGCTTCTTGCAGGGTCTCCCGGGTGGGGAGTCAGGGCTGGTGCATGTCGCAAGGGTTACCCCTGCTACTGTTTTTCAGGGAGTTGGCACTTGGACAGCAGGAGGTCTTGGATGCTAATGGTCTTGCTCGGCAGCTAGGTGGGATGACCTCTCTCCAAGTGAGACAGGGTAGGCACTGTGCCCACTGGGGGCTGGAGTCCCCCTTATCCTCCACTAGCCTTCTGCCAAGCTCCAGACTGCTCCTGGTGGACTGGTTCTCACGTGTACGGGAAGGAGATTCTGTAGCCTCCCGTCCTACTACCTCTGCACTGCTGCTGTCCCTCCTTTCCCTGAGATTTATCCCTGGGAGCTGGAAGCAGCAGTGTGTGGGCAGGACAGGGGCAGGACCCCCTCCCCAGCATCCCCGCATGGTCCAGGGCCGGGGGGGAATCATCCACCCCAGCACAGCAGTGGCACAATGCGGAGCCCCTGCTGCTCCCGTGGCTCTCTGCTCTGTGTCTGCGAGAAAAGCTGTAACCCAAGCCGTGAAAACAGCACAAGGAGAAAAGAAAAGGGTATTGAGCGGCGGGGCTGCTGCGGTCGCCGGCCAGCATAGACTGCTGGTTGTTAAGCGTGTGCCTCGCTTGCAAAGGCTGCCTTGATGAAGTGTGAGACAGCACTTACGGAGGGACGCGGGCAGGCATTCTCGCTCCATCTTCCGCTCACAGTGCCGCTCTTTATGTGCCTGACATTTGCTCGCTGGAAAGGCCCTGAAAGTCAGGGGGAAAGGAAAACATTGCCCGCAGCAGGGCCGGAGCGGCGCTGGGAGGAGTGCCGGGCTGCGCTGGGCTGGGCTGGGTCAGGCTGAGATGCTTGTCCGCCCCGGCCTCACCGCCCCGCTCTTCCCCGGGGTGACCCCTTCACCTCTCAGCAGCTCTCCGGCTGCCTTCCCCTGCCGGCACCGCTGCTTCCTGCCAGGTGTGCTCAGCCTGGCTCCCTGCCTGGGAAGCCCTGGCCATCCTGCCCCTGCCTGCTCCACGGGCGGGCTGGCAGCACCTCCAGCTCTCCTACCTGCTGCTGCTGCACGTCCCCAGGGGTGTGCATGGCAGGCGGTGATGGGGACAGGTCCCTTAGCTGTCCACTGCTGGGGTGCACAGTGCCAGCTGCAAGCTGAGGTGAGCAGCTCCAAGGGCTGGAGGAGCTGGGACAGGGCATTGGTGTTCAGTGTGGGGCAACTCAGAGTGCTTTAAGGCAGCTCTGCTCCAGGGGACAATATGACTGTCCCACTGGGGATCTGAGGCAGGAAACCAGGCTGATGCATCCTGCTCCATCCCAGGAGGATGATCTGCCCCTCTGTCTGCCCTTGGCCCTATCCAGAAGGGATCAGTTCAACCCCCTTCACCTCTGTCCTCTCATTATGCTGGTGGGATTCCGTGGTTCAACGCTGTTGGCAAAGGCTGCATGAGCTGCTAGAACCAATGGGTGCTCAGAGAATGGTTAGAGTTGGAACGGACCTTAAAGATCATCGAGTTCCAACCCCCCTGCCATGGACAAGGACACCTCCCACTAGACCAGGTCTACCTGAATGCCTGGGTGAATCTGTCCCCAGCCCGACAAATGCTGGCATGACCATGGGCAGACATGCCTGGGGCGCATCCCGCAAGCCATACAAGCCCCGTTCCCAGGAGCAAGTCCAAATCTTGTGGCAGGGGAAAGTGCTGAGAGCAGCCTGGCCACAAGGTACAGGAACGCCCCGGCCATGGAGCCCTTCCCATGCCCACCGCGGGCTGCCACAGCATCACCAGGCTTTGCCAGCGCGGTGGCAGCCATGCCCAGGACGGGAGAGCTGGTGCGCCGTTCCCAGGCCGCTGTTCCACCACGCCGCTTCCGCAGAGCCCGCTGGCAGGGGGAGCCCAGGGAAGCCATGCCCCCCCCCGGCCCACACCCCTTGGCTCCCAGCCCCGGCAGGAATTATTAAGTGTGCCCCTGTGGAGCATGTGCTGAGGCTGGCCACGGGAATGTGGGCAGATCTGACATACAAGCCACAGCAGCCAGGCTGTAATTTCCAAACAGGCCCTGCTCGCTCTGTTTTCCAGTTAAAAATATATTAAAAAATAGGAATGTGGGGTTTGTAGCGAAGAATGTTGGTAACCACTTCGAACGTCTGGTGTGATAATGAAAGGGTCAGTCCCCAGCTTTGAGCACGACCGATTTAGACTCTGGTGCTTGGCACCGGTGCAGGGCCCCAGCACTGTCCAGCCTGCCCGCACCCCCCCGGGACAGGGACAGGGAAAGGTGATGCTTCTGCATCCGTGGCACGGTGCCGGGCTGGGTGACGTGCTCCTCCTGCTCACACTGTCAAGAGGACATCCAAGTTGTCATCTCTTATGGCCTCTTGAGAAGGAAGCCTGGGCAGGGGTGGTTGAAGGCAGGATGCCTGGGAGATGGATGCGGTACCCTGCCCACCACCGGCCCTGCCACCCCCTACGCTGGGGTACAGCTCCATAGCAGAGTCTCCTGGTGTGGGGCGCACCGGGCAAGGCTGCAGTCCAGCTCCTCGGGAGCTCCCCCACCTCTGCAGGGCCACTGGCGGGCACGGCTTGCTCCCAGCGAGGTCAGCGTCTGCCCCCTTCTCCGGGCACCCCCCCAGCCGGGCTAATCACAGTTCAGGGTGTGCTGCGGAGCCTCCCGTGCTGCTGCCACAGCCTTGAGTCGCTCCTGATACCGGGGCATCCCACTTGGCCTTGTGGCTCGGTAGTCATAACACGCAGGGAGAGCTGTGCCAGCTCCCCAAGCACGGCTCTCCCTTGCCCTGCTCGCCACGTGGGGCAACCCAGCCAGCACTCCCCCGGGTGCCAACTCCCTGCTGCTGCTGCTCCCCAGACCTCTGGCATCATGCTTATCCCGGGGATGGATAATCAGAGGAAAACAAGTCACCGGAGGCTAGAGCTGATGTCACAGTGGGGACAAGTTGGCTGCGGCGGGGTTCAGCATGGGGACGTGCTGGGGCACTGGGGCAAGGAAGGAGGGCAAAGTCACTGGTACCCAGGGCTTGTCCCCCATCCAGCCCCCTTCTGGGGACACCTCCTTGTCCCTCTCAGCCTCCGGGGCCATCAGGTGGCCGGTGGCTGGCACAGCACGCTATGCTCCCTGCTGAGTCACGGCTCTGCAGGGAAACGCTTCCAACTCTGGTTATAAACCCATTTCCCTCCGGGGCTGTGAAGCGCGGCCCTCCCATCTCCGCACCGGCCAGCTCTAGCGGCATGATGGCTCTGAGCCCACAGGCCTGAGCCTCACAGAAGGGCAGAAGCAGGAGGTGGCCAGTGACTCCTAAATTCCACCCCAGGCTTGCCGGAGTTGGGACCTTCCCAGAGGCATGGGCACTGGGTGCCCTGCACCTTGAAGACCCCTGTGCCACCCCAGATCCCCATCCCTCCCTAGGGGGCTGGCAGTACAGGGTACCTTTCTCCCAATGCATCCCCAGGGTGTCACCACAACAGGTGCCTATGTGCAGGTCTCGGGGACACTGGGTGGTTACAAGCAGTGAGCACTCCATAGCATTGCCCTGTCCCCAAGGACTCTGGGACTCTGTGTTGGCTTTGGGCAGCTGCCTTGCCTGGATCCTCTCTTGGATGCTGGGAAGAGGACTAGCCTGAGCAGCGCCAGCGCTCAAGGCAGGTCCCAGGTGCCATCCTGCACTGCAGCCCATTGCAAACTGTGTCCTGGCTAACCTGTCCGATTGGAGCAGAAGAGGGTGGGCAGCACTCTGTACCTGGGGGCACAGCCTGCCTATCACCCTGGCACTCCCCAGGGATCTCTTGGTGGCAGGGAGATGGGTTGGGCAGCAGGATAGTGGCACCCAGGGCGCACTGGCTGCAGGGGACTCTCCCGCCCTGCCGGGGCATTGACCCACGCAGTGCTATCTGCTACACTTTGCTCACTCCACTACCGTTCCTGGCTTTCCTGGGAGCTGCTGTTTGCTTTTCTCTGAATTATGACTCCAGCTTGTGCCTTTGATCTAGGCTGTGTCGGCCACCCATTGCCAGTCCCTCTCCTGCCTTTGAAGTGCAGTCGCCTTCCTGGCCTCAGATGCTGCTTTTGCAACCTCAGGTGCAACCCTGGACCCTTGGCCCATGGCTGAGACATCCAGGACAAGAGTATCCCTGGTGTGTCTGAGGTGTCCAGCATCCCTCCTCCTTCCTGGGACCTTGTGATGGGCCAGCATAGCCCAGGGCTCAGAGGCCAGCAAGGAGGCACTTGGAGGTGTGTTTGTCCCATGGCAAGCGATCCTGAGGATGCTTGCAGGGCGCTGGGACCAGAGCATCGCTCCCTCCTGCAGCAGTGGGCAGGGACACAGGAGATCCTGCACAGAAACTGGGCATAAAGCAGACCCCTGGTGGCATGTGTGTCCTGCAGCTAAAGGGGTTTCCATGCCCACGGCTGCAGCAGGAGGGATGAGGCCTGTGGAGACAGTGCCTTGCTGGGCACCATCCAACTCATCCTGGTGTCAACCCCACACTCCCACCCTGCCCGGCGGGGAGCATCGAGGGGGGCTCAGCCCGCCCTTTCTGCCGCTGGGCAGCTGGGGCCAGGCTTTGGACTCTGGCCTTGAGTGGGTCCGAGCCTCCCCATCCCCTCCCCGCTCCCCTGGCCCAGAGAGGATCCGGTCTTATCTGTTACACTTTGTTCTCCTGCTGTCTGGGTGTGGAGTGGCGTAGAGATTAGTGCGAGGACCTTTGGCACACACACACACACACACACACAACCAGCCACACACGTACCCAAAGCCGTGTTCATTTACACACAGCCCCCATGCACACACACATACCCACACTCACCTGCACTTGTGCATCCCTACCATGTCCTGCCCATCCCCATGCAGCCCCCCACCTCTAGGGCACACACTCCTTGCCCCTTCTCTGCACATGCTTGTTTTCTGCCTGTGAGCTCCATTATGTTCCCAGCGGAGCGCGGTGTTTGCCCAGCCTGGCAGCCTTCCCGCAGTGACAGTCAAGGTCCCCCATGTGCATTGGCACGGCACGGAGGTGGCATCCTACAGCCCTGGCAGGGGCTGCGGGCTGGAGGAGGGGGCACGTCCTTGCATCAAGCCTGGATGGAGAGAAAAATGTGTGCAGGGAGGTGGGAGCTGCCCTGGCAGGCTGGGAGCAAATTTGGGCATCCGTCATCCCGCTGCTGCATCGCCCCCGTGTCCCAGTGGTGCCACCGGGGATGGTTTGTGCTGCCTGCAGAGACATCGCTGGAGGCCATTGTGGCAGGCAAAGATTCCCCGTCCCCACCTCGTGTTGAGGTCCTGCCCCTGCCCAAGGCTTGCTGTCCTTATCGGCCAGCCACGGCTCCTGCCAGGGAAGCCACAGCCCTTCCCCTGCGATCTTATCTCCGGTGTTTCATGAATGACTCTCAAGCCTCCGCAGTCTGAATGGGAAGGCAGCCCAGTGGCCAAGGCAGGTGTGCGTGTGTGTGTGTGTGCGTGTGTGTGTGTGTGTGTGTGCACAGCTGGGGAGCAGAGGGATGCACAACCCTTTCTCCGTTGCCTGGCTCCCTCCGCGGCGCTGTGGCAGGGTGTCCTGGCAGGGTGACGGTGGCTCTGCTCTCTCCCACAGAGCCTGCCCCAGATCTGCGCTGCGGGAGAGGGGCAGGCATTCGCCTCCTCTCTGCAGCAGCTCTACACGGCGGTGACGCAGGAGGAGGTGAAGCAGGCTCGGAAACGGCAGCACTCAGGTGAGAAGCTCCCTGACTGTGGGATGGGGAGAGCCCAAAGCACGCAGCCTCCCCGCAGCCGAGGGGGGAAAGGGAGGGGGCCCTGGGTGCAGCTCAGCCCATGTAACAGTCTGCCCTTTTGCTTTCTCCCCACGGGCTGAGCACACCCACCCAGGCTTTGAGCAATATCCCATGCCCCCTCATCTCGATAATCCTGAGCTGCATCTCTCTCTGCTGGTTCCAGAGGACTCTGAGGATCCAGCACCTGCTGCAGAAACAGCAGGTCACCCCTGTCCACCACCTCCATCCCAGGAGAATGAAACAGTGTCTTCCAGTGAGAGCACCATGGTGAGTGCAGCTCTAGAAACAGCTTCTCTGCACCAATGGCAGGATGGGGGCCTGCACCTCCTTCCCCTCCTTGCATCCTAACCCTATACCCACCCAGGATGGGCTGAGGGTCTCAGCTCAGTTCTCAGCCCATCCTCCCTGGCTGGAGGGTGTGTGGGTCCATTGCACACACGTGTGGCTTGCACATCCCCACAGGGGTAGGGGGTGTCACTGCTTGCACAGATGCACCCATCCTGCATGAACCCCTGCAGGGGAACTGATGTTGCCTCCACTTTGATTCCAGCCAGCCTCTTCCCCCACTCAGAAACTCCGGCAGCCCACAGCCAAAGCCAAGCCGAAGAAGGCAAAGGGGCTCTTCAGCTAAAAGGTCACTGCCACCCACCCCAAGGGTCTCCACTCCCCCCAGCATCTGAGACCGTGCAGAGCACCCATGTGTTCTCTGCCTCCCTGTCTGCATCTCCTGATGGACCCTGGTCTGGGTCACATTCCCCTCCTGAGGTGTCTCCAGCCAGGATGATGGGGCATCTCCCCTCAACAGTATCTCAGGATCCTCTTTTCTGCTGCTTCCCTGGTGCAGAATTTGCCCATGCTACCCCATGACAGAGCCAGCGCTGGACATGAGGGGAGTGGGAGGGATGCTGCCAGGTGGGCATGGAGCAGCAGGAACTCCAGCAGGGTCGTGGTTTTTGTCTGCAAGTTTGAAATAAAGGGCTGTGTCTGAGTGAGATGCCTTTCCTCCTGCTCTGTCACACCTGGGCCCATGGTGTCAAGGCCCCCAGTGCTGCTGGGTCACCCTCTGGCTGGCCCTGCTGTCTTGCAGCAGCTCTGGATGGTGAGGAGGTGACAGCAGACTGAGCAGGATGGCAGCTCCCAGCCTGTGCTGTGCCTCACCCTGAACATGTGGGATGGGGTGTGTATGAGGGGACCCCAGATCCTGAGGGCACAACATGCTTGAGGGCCTGGAGCCCAATTTCTTCTTGTCCCATGCCAGGGACGCATCGTGTACTGGTTCCTGGAGCCAAGTGAAGAGCTTGTAGCAGTGGGTTGGCAAAGGCAGCCTGGCTGTGCCAAGGACCACCCTCCATACGCAGGCAGCTATCCTAGGGTTAGTGGACAGGTGATATGGGGTTAATCCATCCTCTGAGGCAGGGGACAACCAAGCCACTAATACAGTGAAAGCTCCCAGGCCTGGGAGCATCCCTGAAGCAGGTTACAGGTGCTTCCTGGACACAAAGCACCACCTCTGCCCCTCTGCACCCTACCTGTCTGTCTGGATCCATCCACCCACCCATCCTTTAGGTCCTGCTATTCTTTTCCAGCCCTTGTCCCCGCATGATTCCTTTGGGGCTGGTACCCCTCTCCTGTGCCTGGGCCAGGTCCTAAAGCAGCAGGCAGAGAGCCAGGCAGTGCTGCTACCGCTCTCCTGGGGCAGGGACCCCTACCCCTGGCTGCCCTGCTCCCTGGGACCAGGCTGGCCACCGTCACACTGCCTGCTCTCCCAGGCGGCAAGGGGGAAACAAAAACATCCGGAGCAGCCCCTGTGTCTGTGGAAGGGGAATGAAAGGGCCTTTGCTGGGCCACGGCCGGCCAGTCCCAGGGTGAGAGCAGCCCGTTGCTTTTTATATTTCCTCTCTGAGGGAGCAGCATGCAGGGCAGGGTGGGTGGTGGGAAGGGAAGCCATGGGATGGGGAGCTTGTGCCGACAGCTGTAGCTATGCATCCTGCCTTCTCTTGTCTTCCAGCATCTCACCCTGGCAGCTTTGGGTCTGCCTGCTGGGCATTTGTCCCCAGGGAGGGTCCTGCCACCAGCTGGGTAGGACCAGGGCAGCAGTTTAGCAACTCTATGTTTCATGTGTCTTCTGACACCAGGTTGTCCCCTGGTGCAAACCTCTGCTCCACCCAGGGGGACTCCATCTCCTGACGTAGGAGCTGCTCCTTTCCAATCCAGGTGCCACAGCTCCCTGCAGGTTCTGGAGTTCATGCTGCTCCCCTGTACAAGCTGGGACCTGCAGGAGGAGGGTTAATCAGCCCAGCGAGGGTACCTGGTTCATCTGGCTCCTTCAGGGCTGGAGGGTATTGGATGATGCGAAGCTCAACATGAGCCAGCAATGTGTTCTTATAGCCCAGAAGGCCAACCGCATCTTGGGCTACATCAAAAGCAGCATGGCCAGCAGGCTGAGGAGGTGATTCTGTCTCTCTGCTCTCCTCTGGTGAGACCCTATCTAAAGTACTGTGTCCAGTTCTGGGGCCACCAACATAAGAAGAATATGGACCTGTTGGAGGGAGTCCAGAGGACGGCTACAAAAATGATCAGAGGGCTGGAGCACCTCTCCTATGAAGACATGCTGAGAGAGTTGGGGTTGTTCAGCCTGGAGAAGGCTTCGGGGAGACCTTACAGTATCCTTCTAGTACCTAAAGGGGGCCTATATGAGAGCTGGGGAGGGACTCTTTGTCAAGGGGTGTAGCAATAGGATGAGGGATAGCGATTTTAAACTGAAAGAGGGTAGATTTAGATTAGGTATTAAGAAGAAATTCTTTACTGTGAGGGTGGTGAGGCACTGGAAAAGATTGCCCAGAGCAGTTGTGGGTGCCCCATCCCTCCAAAAGTTCAAGGCTGGATTGGGTGGGGCTTTGAGCAACTTGGTCTAGTGGGAAGTGTCCCTGCCCATGGCAGGGGGGTTGGAACCAGATGTGGAAGCAGACGTTCTTTAAGGTCCCTTCTAACTCTAACCATTCTATGGCATATTCCCATCCCAGCTATGCCTGTGGCTGGTGGGTTCTACAGGGGTTGGTGCAAACGAGCACCTGCAACCTCATGTCATCTCTGCTACTGGCTGCACCCAGGCTGTGTCTCTGCTTCTCCCTGGGGTGCTCAGCTCAGGGGAGCCTGTGCAGCCCCAGGGATGCTGCTAAGGCGTTGCTCAAGAACCCTGTCCCACTGCAGAGTAAGTCCCCAGGTGAGCCCTGTGGCTCTGTGCCCAAGGGCATGGGCTGGGGGTAAAAACCTGCTGCAGGGACAGACCCTGCTCCACTCACCCTGCTTGCCCTCAAGGCAAGAGAAGGTGGGGAAGCAGGAGCCCAGGCAGGGGGTAGATAAAAGCAGGAGAGTGAAGACCTCAGTCAGAAAAACAGCTCTGCAGAGAGCTCCCAGGCCACCAAAGGGACCCCAGCCCCCAAGACTCCAGCATGGGGCCACTGGTGCCTCCCTGGCCCAGGTTGCCGCCAGCTCCAGGGAGTGTCACCACTTATTGTCCCATCCTGCACCACTGGGGTCTCCTTCCCTGTCCCCACCCCCTCCTCCCTGGAGCCGGCTGGATTTGAGCTCCCGACACACATTAAAGGCCACAAGTTCGGCCTCGGCCTCCATAAATTTGATTCCATAAATATTAGTTTTCGCAGGGTTTAATGAAGCCGTTATGCCGGGCACGGCCCAGCACCCCGACCCGTGCCCTTAATAAGGGCTCTGTGGCCTCGATTAAAGGGACCTTTCAATCGCTGTCAAGTATTTTTAGAAAAGGAAAAGAAAAAAAAAAAGAGAGCGAGAGAGAGGAGAAGACGACCAAGGCAGCGAATAGGGAGAGGAAAATCCCAAACCCATCCAGTGCAAAAATAGAGAAATAGCACCACCTAGACTGCATCGCCCTGCTCCGCTGCCCGCTCGCCCAGCACAGCTCCTGGCTCTGGCCAGCCCTGTGCCCTCTGCCCTGGGCAACCCTGGGAGCCCAGCGAGGTGTCTGTGGGATGCTGCCCTCCCGCTCCGGGCAGGAATAAGGGGATGTGTTGGAAGGAAATCCAGGGTGGGGAAGGAGGGACTTGGGCACAGTCAGAACACAGACAGGAGCAGTGCGTGGTGGCCGGGAGTCAGGGCAGTGCCTGAGAGTGGTTGAGGGCTGTGGGAGATGCTGTGATACAGGGATGGATATGCATCTCAACCCCTGTCCCTCCACTGGAAGGTAATTCCTCCCTGTGACTTAGTGCTGCAGCAGCAAGTGTCCCTTGCCACTGGCTCCCCAAGCAATAATCACCCCTCACCCCCTGGTTAGATAGACCCTGTGACAGCCTCCAGCCCTGCCTGGGGCTCCTATCCCGCTTGGTCCTATGTGCCAGTGGGCTTTGCCTGCCAGGGACATGGGCTGGCATTGGGAATGCCGATGCCATGGGTAGCAGTGCTCCCACAGTCTTCTTCAGAAGACCCTGCCCTGCCCGCTTCAGAAGACTGCTCCCACAGTCAGCCTCAGAAGAGATTTCTGCCAGCTGGGACAGTGTCCCCAGCTGCAGAGCCACCCCTGCCACCAGCACAGGGCAGCAGCACTGCGGACATTCCCGGGGGACTGCTCTTAATCAGCACAGAGCTATTAAAGAGCAGGAGTCATTCTCCTGTGTCCCATGTCCCGCACAGGAGCCAGGCCAGCCCAGCAGGTCACTGCTGCATGGGGAGGAGACATACTCTGCACCCAGTGACAGAACACTGTCACTGCTCGCTGTGGCCAGAGCCGATGCAGGATGCTGGGGCCCCTGCACAAGTAGGAGCTGCTGCCACGGCCAAACCCTGCTCCCTGTCTGCAGCCCTGGGTCTCTGTGGGACATGAATGTTGCACCAGCGAGGGCTGGGCAAGGCTGCTGTCAGCCCGGAGCTGCTGGGAGGGGGACAGACGCGTGTGACATGCATGCTGAATGCTGGCAGGCTGCAGAGGTTATTTGGAGGTCTGGGTTTGGTCACCAGCACCCATAGGGAACTTCTGCCTGG
This sequence comes from Thinocorus orbignyianus, assembly GCA_013400375.1. NCBI lineage: Eukaryota > Metazoa > Chordata > Aves > Ciconiiformes > Thinocoridae > Thinocorus > Thinocorus orbignyianus. The sequence continues at coordinate 282,578 of VXBW01002685.1, forward strand.
GGATGTGCTGCACCCAGCACGACCCCAGATGATCCTTGTGGCATGGGGGAAGCTAGATGGCCGAGTGACGAGCAGGTGGGGAGCTGGGGTCTTTTGGTATTGCATTACCTAGCCCAGACTCCAATTCTCCTGTGCCTGTGATACACAGAGAACTGTCTCTTCTGCAGCCCTGGAAAGCTAGGGGCAGGTACGGGGAGTGGTGCTGTGACACATTCTCTCTACCCTCTCCATTCCTGATGCCCTTAAGGATGCTCAACTGGAAGGATCAGCTGAAGAGATGTGGAAGTGGAGTGGCCTGGGGCTGCTAGCCAAACCCTCTTGCTCCATCATGTGCAGAGGACAGCCTCGCCATCCTGCAAAGTGGCAGGACTTCTCAGAGAGTCTGGGAACTGTTTTGGGGGTTTTGGGTACTCAAAACCAGTAAAAAAACCTGATGGAGTGTGGCTACTGAGTATGAAAACCTGATGGAGACACCTCTGGCCAGCTCTGCACATTGCCTATAGGGACTGCTAAGGAAATGGTCCACTGGGGCCACTGGAGAGCAGCATCCCAAGCCCATGAGTACTGCTGGTTAATCAGCCTTCATTGCTCTTGCCCAAGTTGCTTGGCCCTGCTGAGGCTGGCACAGCCCTTCAGCCAAAGCCAGACTGCTGGCTGACCTGTTCCAGCCTGGCCTCTCTGTGTATCCCTAGGAGTGACCCCATGCCCTGTGCCCACTAAAGAACTGGTGAAGGGTCATCCCTGAGAGAGTTGGGTGCACGAAGGCATCCCAAAGCATTGCCTCACCTGGGAAGGTCCTAGTGAGCCAGAAGGGGTGCAAGCAGAGCCATGCTGGACCCCTCCCTGGCACAGGGCTGGGGGAGAACCGGGGGGCCCCGCAAGCCCTCGCTCCTGAAATCAGGGTGTTGTATTTACTTTCCCCTTTTGGCAGCTAGAAGGGGAAGCCCATCCCAGCCCCTCATTGTTGTCTCAGCGAGTTAATCAGATGCCATAATCCTGTTGTGGAAATATCGGGCCTCCCTGGAAACAATGGGGAGCGAGAATATTGTGGTTAAATTTCAACCAGCTGCCTCCCTGCTCTGTTTGATCCCCGCCCGCAGGCCCGGGCCCCTGGCGAGCAGGCGACGCGGCGGGGGCCGGAGCCCCGGGGGTGCCACCCCGCGCCCACTCCGCTGCGGGGGACCCCCCGCGGGACGTCCCGGGAAGGGGGGTGCGGTGGCCCGGTGCGTCTCGG
>VXBW01002685.1:284364-308321 GCA_013400375.1 Thinocorus orbignyianus
CGCTTCTTCGCCCGCGCCGGGCACCTGCGGGCATCGGGACTGCCCGGCGGCGCCCTGCGCTCCGCTCTCCCGGGGCAGCGCAGGGCAGCAGCGGGGGACCCGGCGCTGCGGCTTCCCCGTCCTGCCCCGGGCATCCCGGTGCCCGGCCGGGGCTGCGCGGGCATCTTCCTTCGGCGGGCCCTGCGAAGCCCTTGCCGTCCCGGNCGAGGCTGGGCGCGTCGGACCCGGAGCGTGCAGCAGCCCGTCCCGCTGCGCCTTGGTACGGCAGCAGCCCGCACCCGGAGCCGGCAGCATCCTCTCCCCCGGGATGGCAGCGCACTGCCCCGCTGCCTCTCGGAACCGGTGGCACCCATGCCTGCTGCACCCCGGGCTGTGCCCTTGTGCCTCCCAAGCCGGCAGCACGCTGTCCCCCGGGATGGCGGTGACCTGTTCCCTGGAATGGCAGCACCTTGCCCCGCTGTCCCTCGGAACCGGTGGCACCCGTATCTGCTGCACCCCGACGTGTGCCCTTGTGCCTCCCGAGCTAGCAGCAACCTGCCCTGCTGTACCCCAACCCACATCCCCTGTCCCCTGAGCTGGCAACAACCTGCCCTGCTGTACCGCAGCCCATGTCCCCCTGTCCCCTGGGCTGGCAGCAACCTGCCCTGCTGTACCCCAGTCCACGTCACCCTGTCCCCTGAGCTGGCAGCAGCCTGCCCTGCTGTACGCCAACCCACATCCCCCTGTCCCCTGGGCTGGCAGCAACCTGCCCTGTTGTACCCCAACCCGTGTCCCCTTGTCCCCTGAGCTGGCAGCAACCTACCCTGCTGCACCCATCCTGCCCTTGCCCCTCTGCTCTGCCTACCAGCTGGCAGAGCAGGCAAACTGCCTGTCAGAGCCGAAGGACAGAGCAGAGCCTGGTGCCCTGGCAGGGAGCAGAGTGGGCAGAGCAGCAAGCTGGGGTCCAGGAGCACCCTCGTTGTCCTTGTCCCCACTCTGTCACTGAAACCCCATGCTGTGCCCCATTCCTACATGTCTCAGGTGGGATGGTGAAAGGTGCCCGATGGGGGCTGCCCTCAGCTTGCTGCGCTCAGGGACGGGACAAGCTGTTGTTGCAAATGCCCCGCTGCAGCCAGCTGACAAGTGCCCTGGGCCANCTGTGTTTTAATATTGCCAGGAGAATGCCTGAGGGTTTCAGGAATGCAGATAAGGAGCCACACGGCCTTGCTAAGAAACCTGGCCACCAGCCTCAGCACTGGGTTACAGCCCGAGGAAGATCCCGGGGGAGGCGGAGGGGAGCCAGGGCTGCCCTGCTGACCAGTGCGGCTACTGGTCTGGAGCTGGCGGGTGGGGGAAGCTAGATGGCCGTGATGGCAAGTGCTGAGGGGGCTCTGGCTGTATTTTGTGACTGAGGTTTTGGTAGCAGTGGGAGGAGAAGCTGCTTGGGTGCTGGCTTGACAGCTCTGCAACCCCACGTGCCCTGGGGGCAGGTCCCTGCGGGCAGGAGCACTGCTCCAGGGTGGTTCTCAGGCAGGGGACTTCAGCAGAGGGACCAAGATCCGCTGTGAGGCAGCACCAAGCTTGGGGTGTTGCACAGGTCATGGTTGCTGGTCACTGGAGTCCTGGGGCTGGGCTGGAGCCTGCATTCCCCAGGGAACAGCCTCAGGGATACTGAGGAAGCAGTGAGCTCTGCTAGTCCGTGCACCAGAGAAGCAGCTGACATCGTATTGCTTGTGAGGCAAGAGAGAGCTTCTGGCTGTGCTTGCTCTTTACAGCGCTCCCACCACCTGCCCTAACCCAGCCTAGTGTTCTCCAGCACCCATGGGAGAGGGAGGACTCTGTGTCCCACCTGCCAACCCCACAATTCCCACTGTCCCTCTGCCTTGTTGGCAGGGTACCTGGAAGCTCCCTGGTCCTCTTGAGTTGCCTAAATGAGGGCTTCTACCCCCCGCAGGATTCCTTGCCGCTGCACCTTCATGCACATATGGGTACCATGGTGGCTTGGGCAGCTCTGTAAGGAATTGTCCCTATTACTGTGGAGGTGGCATGACTTCTGGCAGATCACTGGCATCCCAGAGCCATCTGGGCTTGGCTTGTAGCCCCTGGCTGTGGGAGATGCCCCCAGATGTGTGAGCTCTGGCTCTGGCACCATACCCTGTGTTGCTATGGGTTGGGAAAGGCCATTGACCCAACTCCTTGTCCCTTCCCCCAGTGTGCTGGCTTTTACTGCTGTTGACTCACTTCAAACCTGTTTTCTTTCCCCAAGTCCAAGGGTCTGGGTGTCCCAGGCAGCCGGAAGATGCTGCCTGCTTGGGGGGTGGGTAGTGCTGCTCTCTGCCTGCCTTTCCTTTATCGTTTCATCTTCCTCAAGAATTCCAGTGTGTTTGCTCTTGCTGGTCCCACTCGGAGGTGCTGAGATAAGGCTGGAGGCAGAGCCCGCCTCACCTCTCCCCAGCACTCTGGCCCAGGAATGTCCCTGGCCCCCTGACTCCATGAAGTCCCAACCCCAGTCCTCTCCCTTGCAGCCACCATCGGTCCAACTGGTACCGAGACTATCCTTGCAGTGTTGAGGAATTGCTCATGGAGACCTTGTGATGGGATTCTTGGCTTCCTTTGGGAGAAACTTCACCTGTGGGAGAGATGTTAGTGGGACACCTCTTCTCCTGGCCAGCCTTGGACATCAGGGTAACTGTGGCCAAACATGTTCCATCCCTAACCCTGGTTCTGAGGCTGTGGTGACACTTGAGTGTCCTTCATACAGCTTCTGAGATGGTCCTGGGGTCCCTGCAGGCTGTACCCTGTCTTGGGACTGTGCGCTTCCTTCCAGACCTGCTGTCTTCCCAAAGGGCTTTGGCTTCCCCCACAGGACATGGTCCTGTACCCAGTCTGGGCATGGGAAGAGAGAAATGCCAATACTGGTCAGTGGAGAGAACATCACTGCTCAGTCCAACCCAACATCCCCAAGGTCTCCACTGTGATGTGCGTGGGACAGCACAGAGCCACCCAGCTCAGCATGGTGGCGTGGGGTCCATCCTGCATGTGACCTGGGGGTGCTCAGTCACCTGTGCCATTACAGGGTCAAGCTGTGCCCCCTACACACAATGTCACCACTCACCTTTCCCCTAAACTCTGTTACATGCCTGTTGCATGGGTTTCAGCCTCCCAGCTGAGCACCAAAGCAGCACTCGATCTGGTGAGCCATGGCCAGGGCTCAGTGCCACATGGCTGTGCTTGGACATCCCACTCCAACCTGGGCCCCTCAGGGCCCGTGGGCCATGGTGGCATTTCCACATCTTTACTGCCACCTTGCAAAACCTTATGTTTGCCCCTGGGCAGGAGGGGGACCATGCCCCAAAGGCAGGCGTGGGCATCCTTGTCCCCAGGGATGCTGTAGCCCCTCCAGGCTGTGCATGGTGAAGAGATGGGCTCTCCTTGCAGCCCCTGGCAAGCACAGACTCTGCAGACAACCCATGCCCACAGGTTTCTTGGTCCCTGCCTACCTGTCTGTGCAGGCAGCAGAGCCCCTGGGCAGGCAGTGTCCATCCCTACCTTCTCCCTGCCCATCCCTACCTACTCCCTGCTGCCCATGCTTGCTCCCTGCCCATCCCTGCCTGCTTCTTACCCATCCTTGACCATTGTTGTCTTCTTCAGACCCACCCTCCCTGCCACCGTGCCTGCTTCCTCTCCATGTGCTTGCCCTTGCCCATCCCTACCTGTTCCCTGCGCATCATTGCTCATCCCTGCCTTCTCCCTGTCTCTTCCCTGCCCATCCATGCCTGCACCTTGCCCGCTGCTGCCCTGCCCGCCCGTGCCTGCTCCCCGCCCGTCGGTACCTGGGCTCTCCCGGACCCTCCCTGCCCGTTGCTGCCTGCTCCCTGCCCGCCGGTACCGGCGCCCTGCCGGTCCCTGCCCGTACCCTGACACCTGCTGGCCACCAAAGGCACAGGCGGAGCCGCCCGTCTCGGCAGCCCGGGGCAGGGTGTTGGGGGGCTGTGTGCCCACCCGGGCCGGCGGGCAGGCAACTGGGGGCAAGGTGGGACCCTTGGGGACAAGGTGGGACCCTTGGGCAGGGGCTGTGCTGGGAGACGCACCTGCAGGGAACAAGGCAGCCCAGGTGGGTCCCACTAGGAAAGGGGTGGCCCTGCCCCAGGGCTGGTGGCAGGAGGTGTCCCTGCCTGGGGGACAGGGGTTGGAGGGTCTCAGTGTTTATGTGTGGGCAGGGGGGTCCCAGAGGACAGAAGAGCTGGCAGTGGAGGGCAGGAGGGGTCCCTAGAGCAGGGTGCTGGCACGGGATGCCTGAAGTAATGGCCTGGGGGATGCAGGGGGGCATCAGGGAATCACTGCCTGCTCCTGCCCTTCTCTGCGGGGTCCCCATGGGGCCGGGGACCTTGGGAGCTGCTTGTGCCGTGTTCCAAGTGGTATGATGGTGGTGTTGGATGGGAACAAAAGTCACTCCCCTCCCTCCTTCTCCTCCACTCACCTGGCAACTGTTTGTCCAACACCTTCCTGGCTTATCTCCCCACACCCAGGGAGCCGTGGGACGAGGGCAGAGGTGCTCCCCCGCCCCATATGGGGCAAAGGCCTGCCTGGCACTGCCCTTCCCGGGGCCCGCACCCCACCAAGCATGAGTGGGCTTCCCCAAGAGCAGCAGTGCCCACCTCCCACGGACAGGAGCAGGTGCTTAGGGATAGGGTGAGGGCCCATGTTCTGGGGGGTGGGGGTGTGTGAGGGGGCGTGGCAGTGCTCTGTTGAAACAGTGCTAAGGCATTTCTGAGCTCAGGGGTGTAGCCAGCATCAGGTTTTATAGCCTTGCTTACTGTGACTGTATCTCACAACCCGTGACATCCTGTGATGGAGAGTTCAAGCACCGAGCTGGGTATCACGCAAAAATGTCCTCCACGGTGGCTGGTTTTTAGGCTGTTGACCTCTCGCTTTGTTTATCACTTCCCAGAACTGGCCTCAGGCATGACATAAGTGCTCTGTCGCTCACCCTCATTTTATAGTGCTCTCTGAGAGTCCCCCTACCCCCAGCATCTCCTTTCCAGGCTGGACAATCCAAGTCCATTCACCTGGTTTTGTGCAGAAACTCCTGTATTATTGCTTTTCCTACATCTTTCCTAGCTCTCCTCCATCCCTTTTGCAGTGGGGGAGGGATCAGAAGTGCGGGCTGTCCTTCTGCAAGCCAGGTGTGCAGGGGCTCGGTCCCTGCCTGCGACACAGCTGTGACCAGGGGAATTGGGCAGTGCAGGGCAAATCTGGGGTAGCTGCGGTGCAGGAGTGGACAGCAGCAGCAGGGGGTGAGGCAGGGCAGTTGCCTTGCTTTTGTGATCTCTGTAGCCACTAGACCTGGGGCTTTTGGGATCTGCTGCCCTTCCTCAGCCCTGGTTTTCAGCTCTTGCGGTGGGGAGAGGTGGAGGAGGCTTCACCTGACATCCTTTCTGCTCCCATGCAACGGATCTCTTGGGCAGGTTTGGCATTTCTCATGTGAGCAGAGGCTGGATGAAGCTATGAGGCTGCCCAGTCCTGTGTCCCTGTGCCTCAGGACTTGAGGAGTGATACCAAGCAGAGCTGTGCCGAGGACTGGGGCAGGTTGTTTCATTGGTGCCTGGGGACAGTGCTGGGAATGCTGAGGGATCCTCCCAGCCAGGAAGCAGCAGGCTCTCAACTTCTGCATCCTCCTGCTGTTGGCTGGGAGCCCCCGAGGCACTGCTAGTGCAGGGGAGGTGTCCCAGGAGCAGAGAAGGTATTTCACCCTCACCAAGGCTCTGCTCTTCAACAAACTCTTCAGCAGGGTCTTCAACAGTGGAAAGTGGTGGGAGAGAAGGAGGGGGAGATGAGTACTCGTATGGGGTGCACACACTCGGAGCTGCTGGGTCAAACAAGGGGTTACTGGGCACTGTGAGGAGTCTGGAGGGCATGGGGTGGACAAGGCACCTCATGTTGTGAGATCTGCCCCTGCTGGGCCAGCTCCCAGAGGCTCTGGGGACTCAGAGAGGCTTCATGGAAATATGACGGGATACAAACTGCAAACTAGGCAGCTGACTTCCACCTCCAGAAAGCTTTTACTGACTCTGCCTTTCTGCCCCACAGCGCTGCAAGGACCGCTTGAATTCCCTGGCCATCTCTGTCATGAATCAGTGGCCGGGGGTGAAGCTGCGGGTGACAGAGGGCTGGGACGAGGATGGGCACCACTCGGAGGAGTCTCTGCACTACGAGGGCCGAGCCGTGGACATCACGACCTCAGACCGGGACCGCAACAAGTACGGCATGCTGGCTCGCCTGGCCGTGGAGGCTGGCTTTGACTGGGTCTACTATGAGTCCAAGGCACACATCCACTGCTCCGTCAAGTCAGGTAAGGCTGGGGGAGGGCAGTGAGTGGTGCCGGGAGCCAGTCCCCTCATTGTGGTGTGCCCAGAGAGCCTGGCTGGCTGGGTGGGGTGCTCTTGGGGGTTGCTGGCCCTCACAGCCTGATTTCCCTATCTGGGTCAGACAGTCGGGTGGGGAGTGAGTCACACACCTGTGGCCAGCAGTGCCATGGGGCAAATTCCCCATCTAGCTCCTGCATACATGCAGCCTGAGCCACCCTCTCTGACTGCCTCCTTTCACCCCTCCCTGCCCCCTATTCCTTTTTCCCCCAGCTCTGCCCATCGCATCTGTTTCCCCTGGCCTCGCAGCCCCTCAATATCCAGCTGCCCACTCCCATCCCCATCCAGCCTGGACTGTGTGGGGACAGGGACACCCAGGTGGGGACAGGCCAGGGTGCCTGGGGATAAGCTCTCTGCCGTGCAGCTTCTCCTGCAGCGGGGAGCGGAGCTATGGGGGGTGCTGGGGACAGAGGCAGCTGGGCTGGACTGAGGGATGCTGGCGTCGCTGGTAGTGTTTGCTTCGCCCCCACCACACCGTGCGGTGCAGGGCAGGGGAGAAGGAAGGCTTCTCTCAGACCCTGCGGGGGTTGCGTGGGGTGCCAGGCCCCCCCGCAGCCCGTGGAAGTGCTGACCCGCCCGGGATGCCGCAGCCCCGGCTCGGCACAGCTGCCGGCGGCAGAGGGCAGCAGCCACCCACGCACGGCCCCGGCCCCGCAGGGACATGCTGGCTCCGCGGCCACACGCCGGGAAGAGGGCCCTGCTGCCGCTCGAACCCATGTGTGCCCATGTCGCGACAGGCTGGTGAAGGGCTCTGCCCGGGAGTGGGCTTGCCTGGGCACAGAGGCAGCCTCGGCAGCTGCGCTGGCACCGTGATGGCACACGGAAAACCCGTGCCTGCACCCAGAGTGCTCCCCCACGCACTGGCAGAGGGGCTGTGTTGGCACACGCGTGGCCACAGAGATGCCCATACACCCCCATGCTGTGATGGTGCCAGGGCTGGTACCCCCGGCCCTGCCCCATGTCTCTTGTCCCCGGGCTTGGCTCCCACCGTACTCTGCCTGTCCTACCGCCCTAGCCCGCGGCCAGCGGCCTGACACCCCCAGACGCCAGCCTGGCCCCCCGCGCTGACCCGCTCCCCCGTGCCGATGCCAGGACGGGCGCAACGCCGGCCGGCGATGGAGGTGGGCCGACCGCGCCGCGGAGAGGGAGCGACGCGCCCCCGAAGAAGAGGGACGAAGCGTGGGCGAAGAACCCCCGCCCCCCAGGGTGCCCCGTGGGGCTGGCCGGAGGAGAGGGGCCAGGCTCCGAAGCAAGGACCATGACCCCAGAGCCTTGGGGCTGGCCAGAGGAGCAGGGGGCTGTGCCCCTGGAGAAGGACGGAGGCTCTTGAATCCCGGGATGCTCCCCTGAACTGATGGAAGAGGAATGCCGTGACTGGCTACACACTGGGGCCCTGAGACCCTGGCCGCAGCCCCCTGGCTCTGCAGCGGCTCCCCAGGGCTCTGGGTCCCCCATAATTATACCTGAGGCCATGGGAAGCCTGGGGATGCGTGGTGGAGGCTGTGGGGTGCATATCACGACACACACCTCCAGAGCTGTGTACAGAGGGCAGCCGGGCTGCCCCTGCCTCTTAGTAAATGGCTTTTATTTTTGTATGGATGGCCACGTGGCCTGTTGTATGTATTTTGTCTCCTCGGGTCCCCCCCCTGCACCTGCCCACCCTTTCATGCCCAACACCTGTGCCCCCCCCACTTCTGCCAGGTGCCCCTCTCGCCCTCCTGCCAGCCCCTCTCCATGGCTCTGCCACCTGCCTGGGGTTGTGGGGTGCAGGATTTGGGACCTGGCCCCCGGGGCAGGCATGGGGCGGGCGCTGCACCTCGTCTGAGCAATAAAAGGATTCTGTCTCAGAGATGCATGCCTCTCTTCATGGGCCTGGGGGCTGGGGTCTGGCTCTGCCTGAAGCCGGGGAGGGGTGGGGGACAGGGCCATCTGGATGCGGACTAGATAGGGGAGCTGGGAGGGGGCCTCAAGGGCTGGGATCTTTGCGTTGGGATTGTGCAGGGCCAGAAGCGGGACCTTAGATGAGATGCCCCTAGTAGGTGGTGGGAGGGCATCACATAGACCCAAAGATGGGGGTTGCTGGGGCTTGGGGGACCAGGGCTGCTGCAGGAGCTGAGTACTATTCCTGGAGAAGCCAGGGTTCCCCTGCTGAGTGCCAGGATGGGCGCCTGGTGACATTGGATGACTTGCTGCATCTTTTAATCCAGGGAGGGTCAGGACCACTGTGCCACCATTCCAGGCAACAAGCCCCAAAGAGTTTGAATGCTTTACCCTCAGACAACTGCTAGCAATACCCTGCCCAGGAGTCTGGTGGTTCTTGCCTGGTGATGGCCACAGGCTGTGACACTTCTGCAGCCCAGAGAGGGGGTTGGCTGGCATCAGCAGTGCAGGAGTGAGCAAGCAGGAGAAGGAAGCAGGGCTGCAGCAGGGGTGGGGGGTGCAGCTGTGCTGGGAGAGGGTGCTGCATCCTGTGCCGTTCCTTGTAGCATCCTTCACAGAGGTACCCAGGCCCAGGACTGCAGGGGGTGGGGATGCTGTGGGAATGTAGAGTGTGACCAGGCACTCTGCTCCTCAGCCTGCTGCCGGCTCAGGGCTCTGCCTCCCCTCTTTCAAGCTTCGGGTTCCCCCTGGCCACTGCCTTGTGCATTCAGGGCTGTGGCTGCACCCCCTCCCCACCCTGCCAGGCAGGTTTTGGGGCCTGGCTCTGCAGAGATGTCCCAGCACCCTGTTACAGCATCAGGGGGCAGGTGACGACACTCATGGCTCAGACCCCCAAGGGCCGTCCCCAGTGACATGATGGTTGGGGACCAGGTGCCCAGGGCAGCTGGATTGGTGGCTGGGGATGTGTAAGGGACATGTGCACCTTGGTGATGCCAAGGCAGGGTTATCCCTGGGTGGGCAAAGCCAGGCAGCTTGGGAGGGACTTTGTGCGTCATGGAAGGGTGATGCTGGGGGTCTGGCAGACGGGTAACCCTCCTGTCCTCTCTCTCCTTGCGCAGAGCACTCAGCTGCCGCGAAGACAGGGGGCTGCTTCCCCGGGTGGGCACTGGCGACACTGGAGGATGGTGCCCGGACGCCGCTGTGGGCACTGCGCCCAGGCCAGCGGGTGCTGGCGATGGACGGAGCGGGCAGGCCCACCTACAGCGACTTCTTGGCTTTCCTGGACAAGGAGCCCCACGCCCTCACCTTCTTCCACGTCATCGAGACGCGGGAGCCGCCCCGGCGCCTGGCCCTGACACCCACCCACCTGCTCTTCGTGGCCGAGAACGCCTCGGCACCCGCCACCCACTTCCGTGCCACCTTCGCCAGCCGTGTGCGCCCTGGACATTTCGTGCTGGTGGCGGTGGGGGGAGGCAGTTTGCAGCCCGCCGAGGTAGTGGGCGTGTGGGACCAGAGGGACGTGGGAGCCTATGCCCCACTGACACGCCATGGGACGCTGGTGGTGGATGGTGTGGTGGCCTCGTGCTTCGCCCTGGTGCAGGAGCAGTATCTGGCGCAGCTGGCCTTCTGGCCGCTACGGCTCTACCACAGCCTGGTGGGGTGGCCAGGGGTGCAGGGGGACGGCGTGCACTGGTACTCGGGGCTGCTCTACCGCCTGGGCAGGCTGATCCTGCCCCCTGACAGCTTCCACCCTCTGGGGGTACCCCGGGTAGAGAGCTGAGGGTGGCCCCGGCCAGCACCGCTGGCGGAGGTGGTGGCTGCAGGGTCACTCAGTGGTGGCCAGCCCCCCCTCCCAAAGCTGAATGCCCATGGGGAGCTGCCTCCAGCCCTTCCTGTTCGGGGCACAGCCACCTCCCAATTAGGGGGCACTGGAGCTCCCTGGTGTGCCTCCTCCATGCCCACTGCCCCCTCCTCACCCCCTCTTCATGGGGGCAGGGGAAAGGCACAAAGGGCCTCCCCCTGGACATGGGGCTGCCCCCGGCTGGATCCACATGCTGCTATTTGTGTGTGTGCGTGTGATGTGCGTGTGTGTGTGCAGAATTAGCTAATGATGGAGGTCTGATAGATGAGGGAGAGCGGGGAGGAGAAGAGAGACTCCTTGCTGCAGGTTGCTCCAGCAGGGCTCCTAGCCTGCCTGCACCCAGTGGGGAGGCTTTGGAAGTGTGGACCCAGCATCATTTTTTGAGACCCCAGGCAGAAGGGTAGGTGATGCCATTCCCACCCCTGGAGGTGGCAGCTGGGAGGAAGGTGACCCATGTACTGGGACAGTGCCCTGCCCTTAGCCCTGACTGTAGGTACGGGGGGGCATGAAAACCAGCTCCTGTAAGCCAGCACCAAGGCCACCCAGCTGGGCATGCCCATGGGGACACCGTGACAGCACGGGGGGCTCTGGCTGGCAAGGGGAGGCTGGGGAGGCAGGTGTGTGGGCAGGAGGGGGCCAGTGCTAGCCAGGAATGGGCATGAGCTGGGTGGGAGCAGGGGTGAGTAGAGCCAGGGCTGCAGCCCCAGCCTGCCAGAGCTAGGGAAAGAAAGTGGCTGGGGAGAAAGTGCTCCCTCCCTTGCCTTCCCCATGTCCTGCCCTGAGCTGGCTCAGCCCAAAGCCAGCCTTTTCCCAAAGCTAAAAACCTCCTCATGCTCCAGAACCTGCCTGGTCTCACCTCCCCAGCCTCCCCAATACCCCAAACCCTCAGGGTAACTCATTGCTGCTCACCCACTCCTGGGCCCCGAGGGGGAGCCTGCAGCCACAGTACCCCCCCAGATCCTAGCTGGAGCCTCAACTTTCCCCTGCTCCACATTAGCAGAGGTGAGGGGGCTGGGGGAGGGAGGATTGTCTCCTGCATCCCCCCTGCAGCATCACGCGTCTTTATTTATTTATCTGCTCTTTGTATGTACCATAGATGGGAGGCAGCGTGGGCCTGTGCAGGGTGAGATGGGAGCGGGCCGGGGGGGAAAAGCTGGTTGGGGAGGGTGAATTTTTATTTGTTTTTTTTTTTTTAAAAAAAAAACAACCAAAAAGCAGAAATTATTTAAAGATTATTTTAAAGCACAGTTTTTATGGTGATTGTTGTCCAGGGCGAAGTGAGAGAGCGCGAGCGCGGCTGACAGCAGGTGTATTTTTGTCTCTTCACTGGATGTACCTTTCCTGGTCGGGGACACAGCCCAATAAATCCATCATCTCCCAGGCAGGTGGTCCAAGCTCTGGTGTGAGGAGGGCAGGCAGGGATCGGGGATGCTTATTGCCCACCATAAACCGGGCAGGCAGGGACAGAGGGCATCTTGCTCTTGTCTAGGAGTAACATTTAGCCACCTCAGTGCCCCCTACCAGTAACAGTGAGCTCTCCTTCTCCACCCCCCACCCCGTACCCAGGGGAGGTGGGCAGCCTCCCACAGGTAGCAGGGAGGCTGCAGAAGCAACCCAGCATACATGGGACCAAGCTGTCACCAGGACTACCTGGAAACTAGGACAAGAGGGTCAGGACATAGGAGGGACAACCACCTTGGGACTGCTGGAGACATCTCTCCATCCCAGTCTGCGCCCACTTGGCCATGCTGGAACAGCCTTCCCCACCTTCTCCATCACCATGACACCTACTAACCCAATGCTCCTGGAGAAGATGGACTCCTTACCCTGCACACTGGGTTTCCAGTGTCACTTCAGCCTAGTGCTAGTCACTGCTGCCACTGTCACCTTGCCCCTCACCAGCTCTGTTCCTCCTGCACCCCATCCCCATGCCAGTGGAAGGCAAGACGACCAACCAGCACCCCACACAGCCTCCCCCCTACCTGTGCCACACGTGCACCCTTTTGTGCACCCCTTGCCCCATCTCCAGGCTGCCCTGCCTTGTTCTCCCCAGAGGGACTGGGTGTGAGGGTCCCCCCCGGGCTTTCCCTGGGCCCCCCTGCATGGCGAGTGCAGAGCAATTCAGCAGCAGGCTGTCAACGAGGGCCCTCATCACTGTGGCTAATTTAAGGGCTCTCTGAGGCGGCTGAGCTAATTTAATTAGGTTCTTATTACAGAGAAGGACAAATTGGTCCCCGGGGGAGCCACGGGGTCAGGCCTTTGAGAAGCGCTTTAAGGAGTGAAATTTCAATCAGGGCTGCCGTTGCAGGCAGAGGGTGGGGAACTGGAGGCATTGGATGCACGGGGAGAAGATGTGCCCTTCGGGGTGCCCCATGGCACTGTGGGCTGCCCATCTCCAGACCCAGGTTTTTTGGGTGTCTGTGAGTACAGGGGAGCAGCTCCTTGCTCCATTAGGAGGATGCTGCAGAGTGTCAAGGGGCTGCTTTGGGGTGGAAGCAGGGAAAGTGCGGGGGAATCCTGGCTCCGGGCTGGCCCCAGGGCAGAAAGAAGGCGGCAGGAGACCCATAAATAAGATTCTGTGGTCTTGAAGCCCCATTAACTGCCCCTCAGCCCATAAAGGCCCATGGTGAGAATGGTGAAAACAAAATGATGTCTAGCTGATGGACAGGGGGCTCTTCCTTCCCTGGGTGCCCCCACACTTGTCACTCAGTCCCAGGAGAGCCAAGGCAGCCTGAGGGCTGCCCCATTGATCGTGGGCACCTGAAGAAGCCCTATCTCCCAGGGTGCCAGTCCTGGGCTGTGGGAGGAGGTCCCACCAGGGTCCCGGCTGGGTGGTGATGGATGGGGATGCTGGTGGGTGGCCGGCAGAAGGGCTGGACTGGAGGGTACCACAATGGATGTCTCTCCATCAATTTGTCCTCATTACCATGTGAATGGTGGGCGGGAGGGAGAGGAAGGGCATGTGGTGACAGAAGAAACCCCCCACATGCTCCCATCTGGGGTAGCATGTCCCCCCTCTCATCCTTCCAGCCCTGTCTGAGTGTGTTAAACCAGCACCAACACCCTCCTGGCCCCAAATTCAGGGGAGGAGAGGTACCACCCCCTATTCAGAGCCTTGAAAAGGCTACAGGGTCTGACGCTGTTAACAAGGGGGGACCCCCTCCCCGTCCCCGCCTCCCCCGTCTGTCCCTTCACAGAGGCCTTCTGCCATGGCAGCACCAGCCAACCCTGTTCCCAGCCCCAGGCTGGCACACTGGGTGCTGGGGTCCCAGAAAGGGATGGTGGGGGGCAGTGGGGCTTGAGGAATGGGAGCAGAGCACCCCAAAAGTATCCCCTATTTGTGGGTAATGCACCTCTGATTGTCGTGGGCAGGAGATGACAGCAGGGAGTGGATCCTTCAGGACTCAAATGCCAAACCTTCCCCGTGGAGGGGGGAGTATCTGTGGACTGATTGTCCCCATCGTCCAGGAGCTCTGGGTCCATCTAGATCCCCGTTCCCTGGGCTGTGGTGGTAACGGGGGAAGTCACTGCAAAATATCTGCTCCTGTGGGCATCAGGATAGCAAGCTGCAGGGATCCCCCTCCCAGCAAGAGCAGATTGACTCATAGCCCCCCCCGAAAAGCCCAGGAGCTGTTGTCCAGCCTGGCTCAGCTCTGCGTGCTGCCAGCTGATTGGTGCCCGCAGAGGGAGCCCGTACCAGCTTCCTGCTCTCACTTGCATTAGCTTAATTTAGCTTAATGGCTTTTCCGAATGCTGCCGCTGCTCCAGGGGTAGGGGCAGGACCCTGTTCTCTGCAGTGCTGTTAGGGTGGGGGGCTCAGCGCCCCGGCCCCAGACCCACAGGAGCCCCTGGCATGAGCTGTGGAGCCCATCCTGCACCCCAAATGCCCCTGCCACCTCCCCGCTCTGCCTCGAGCCCCCACCACCTGCCCTTCTCTCAATCCTGCTCTGGCACCCAAGTGTGGGGACAATGTTGGGAGCCCCTACCCCCATTGCAGGAGGTGCTTGCCCCTCCCCAGAGCCCCTCTACCTGCTCTCAGCAGCTTCCCCCAGGCAGGGCTGGAGATGTTTTAGCAGGCAGCAGCACACCACAGCCCACTGTGCCTGTACAGACACAGGCAGACACACACATCCACAATCTACACATATCTTTATCCCCTCAACAGACACGTGCCCACCACACCTCCCAGGTCTCAGCATCGCCATCCAGTCCCCCAAATTACCCTTTCCAGCCTGGATACTTTGTACTCAGGCAGCATCTGTAGCACCCAGGTGTCTCTGTGTCCCTGACCTCTGTGCCCTCCAGGGACAGGCAGGGGGACAGGAGCATGGCATATGGTGCCAGCATGGGCACTGTGAGGACTGCAGTACCTGGGCACCCCGGGGCAGTGCTCGCCCCTGCACCCACGCCCACCCAACCTCTCCCAGTTGCAGAGAGCATCCCAGACCCACAGAGGGCGCCGACACCCTTGTCCCCTGCCAGGAGCCAGCCCTCCCGCTGGGGGACACCCTTCAGCACCCCCTCCCCCAGGGACGGGTGGGAATTAACACACCAAAGCCCACCTTTCCCTTCCTGCATCCCCTACCCGCTGCAGGGCTGGCAAAGCCGGGGTGATGCTGGTGGTCCCCCACCCTCTGCCCAAGGAAGGTGGCTGCACGGGCACTGTGCTGGTGGTCTGGGTGCAGGCATCAGCCGTTACTTCATATACAGTCCCGTTACGAGGCGGGGGCTCCCAGTGCTATGGGAGCACCCAGCAGGATACGGCCCCGGGGAAAACCCCGCAGCCACCCGGCACTGACCTTCGGTGAGTGGCTCTGGGGTGCCCCGGGCAGTGGGACACGGGTGTGTGAGTATGCGCCCGCACGCAGGGGACGAGTAAGAATCTAATCAGGGTCCTTTTCCTTAATAAATCATTCATCTTAATCCAACGCCCTCCCTCCTGCTCTAATAACTCCCAGCGCTGGGCCCCACAGCCACAACAATGCGGCTAATGGAACGATTTATTTTCATAATGGTGCGGGTGGGGAGAAGGGGCAGCCGGGGTGGGTGTGGCACGCTCCAGGGCAGGAGTTTCTAATTAGTGAATGAAATTTGATGTAAGGCTGGAAGAAGATGGATTCGCTGCCTGACAAGGGGCCTTTCAGCTCATCAAAGCACCCGAACAGGGAGGTAAATTAAATTATTTCTAATTCTTCACTAACCTCCAGGGAGTCACCCTTCCACCAGCAAAAGGTGGGTCCGTTCCTGAAATGAAGAGGCGCTTGAAGGACTGAGGTTGAGCAGAAGGGACTGGGCTCTATAAAGGGACAGGGATGACAAGAAGAGATAGAATGGCATAGGGTGGGACAGGCTACCCCTGACTTTGGTGAAAGAATGGGGAGGGGAAAAGTGGTGATGGAGGGAAAAGCTGCAAGTGGTCAATAAATAAACAACTCCAGGACTAATGGCTAATTTCAAGCAAGTTTTCTATCTGTGCCTATCACCTAACCAGACCTGGAGCAGGGCTGACACACAGCTGGTGCTGAGGTAGAGCGGAGCAGCCTGGTAGCGAAGAAACTGCACCCCAACCTTCTGTGGAGTTTCAGCAGGAGCAGCGCTTGGTTTTGAAGGGGTGGCTGGTGCTGAAGGAGGCAAAGGGTCCAGTGCAGGGAAATGCTTCGGCAAAGAAGACCCTAGTTCTCACAGCTGTGTACGGTTTGAGGCCAATGCCAGTGTTGTTAATGCTCATGGTGTAAAAGCGGTTCTTGGGACAGGCAGTGTTATTTTCTAAATCCCTGGCTCCCGGAGTCTCGTGATGGAGACTCAGTTTTTATAGAAAATAAGTGCACTCCCTCCTAGCACTGCTGCTTGCAGAGGAACCTTACAGCGCCAACCTGCAAGGTCCCTCTGTCCAGATGTCTCCGATACCAGCGTGCAAAGAAAAAGGCTCAGAACTATACGGCTGAAAATAGCCCCTGGCTCTCCTTGGAGCAGGGAGTGTTACAAGCTACCCTGGAAGCACCTGAGACGGTCCCACAGCTCCCCTGCTTGTGGGGCCGAGGACGCCCATTCAGGGACAGCTGGCAGGTTCCCAGGGGACTTTCCATATGAAATCACGGTCTGCGTTTCCCGCAGGGTCTCCTGCCTGTGCACTGACCACGCTCAGCACCACCAAGCAGCCGGAGTCGCAGCACAGCCCAGGGAGGGATACAGGGGGAATAAGGGGGCTGTGTCTTATTGCAAGGAGCTGGGGAGGCATGGGGGGGTGGGATAAGACTGGGGGGCTGCAGTGGTACCAAGGACCCGGGCAGGCTGGGGAGCACAGTCCCCTCCCCACGCCTGAGTGAGGTGGAGCTGGGACAAGCGCAGAGCTGGCTGTGCTGACCCAACACTCCAGGAATTTAATTTGTTTAATATATTCCCTCCGAAAGAAGAAAATAAATAAGTGACACCTTGCGTGCCCCCATGTCTCACTCTCGCAACAGAGGTGTCAGCTTAACGAGCTGAAGCCCTCAGCCTGATTAACCAGCCGCTGCTCCCGTTAATAGGGAGCCGCCGCGCAGCGAGATTGATGTACAGAGAGCATTATCCCCCACAGCCTGGCGCTGGACCGCTGGGTGGGGGCACCGTGCCCTCCCCAGCCCTCTTGCTCCTGCACTCTGTACCCAGGCCCAGGTCAAGGGCAAACCAAAGTCTCCCTTTTGCCCCGGGGTGGATTATTCTGCCCACTGCTCTGTGGTGTAAGCAGTGCCAAGGGAGGTGGATCTGGAGTTGCTCTAGAGGCAAGGACATGCTGGTGGCTTCCCACCAGCTGTGGGACTATGCAGCAGCTCCTTAAAACAGGGGCTGAGTGCCACAGCCGTGCAGAGGTTTCTGAGCTCTGGGTCTCAGCCACATTCTCCTCCATAGGCTCAGGTAGGGACACTTGGGGACACTGAGGAACAGGGATGTGTTGGAGCCCATGGTGGCAACCTTGGGGGAAGACTATGAGTCTTGGCAGTTCCTTCTAGGCTTTAATCCACCAAGACCTCACCATACTGCTAGGAAGAAAACCCAAGTGTCCTGACCCCTCCTGACCCCAGCCACCCCTTCTGCAGTCCTGCTTGCCGGTCCCTCCATCTGCCCCCTGCCTTCCTTATTGAGGTGTCCCTGGGTCTCATTACAGAGACGTCACCTACTCCCATCATCCCTGTCCCATGGCATCACCACTCCCTGCCCCCACCTTGGGAAAGGGTTAATCAGCAGCCAGGGAGACAGGGTAATAAATGGCCGTTATCTCGTTAATGAGCTGACATTAATTAGAGCCCAAGGTCCTGGGAGAAGCAGCTGATTTACCCAGTCACCCTGGGAGCAGGTTAGGAGCTGACTCCATGGAAAGGCTATTAACAGGGAAGAGGTGAGACTGTGCTGCTGGGATATCACCCTGCACTGTCCCCTCAGCCTAGCCCTGGTTCCCTTCCCTCATGGGGAGCAGCTCTGGCCCTGGACAAAACCTAGCAAAGCAGAACAGATTTAAAAAAAAGAAGTAGGGCTTGGGGAAATCTTCTGGCATAGGGGGTGGAGAGCCTGGCTGTGCCAGGGACATGTGGCTCTGGGCACGGTGTGCTGGGCAAGGACTGGGGCAGCAGGGGCACGTGGACTGCTGTGCAGTCACTTCCCTGCTTTCCTGGATGATGCTGGGCTACGAGAGGTGCTGGCTGATGAGCATCTTCCCCCAAGAATCAAGGCCTGGGTTAAGGACAAACATCGAGGCTGAGCCTGGGTACTGCCAGAGCTTATTCTGGGGTGGCAGGATAGAGTAGATGAGTGTTTCAGGATCTAAGAGGAAAGGGGTCAGGGCTAACGGGACTGGAAATGTCAGACCCTGGGTCCTTGCAAGAAATGGACCTGAGCTGGCCATGTGTCCCCATCTCTCCAAGCCATGCATTTACACGGGGACAAGCTGGCTGTCCCCAAGCCTGAATATCCTTGTAGGGCATTGCTGCATCCCGGGAAGCTGAACCAACTAGAGGGGAGCCCTAGGGCATTCACTGCAGCTGAATGGCCTGATTCTGCAGGATGCTGGATGCTGCCCTGGCCCCTCTGCACTGGCTGCATGTTGGGATCCGGTGTGACATTTCAGAGCTGCCCTGGCTGTTTCTACTGGGGGCAGGCACCCTTCCTGCCCCACAAGCCTTCCCATGCCAGTTTGCCATCCACGAGCTACAGAATGGGAGCTGTTAATGTGTTTTTCAGCTCAACGGTGCCATGTCCCATTAGAGAAGTGACTGCTTATTTGAGGAATTGCTTGGCTAAATAAACAGCTGCTCAGAAATCCCTGCAGGAGGCCTTTCTGGGAGGGACTGAGCCTGTTTTGCCTGTTAACCCCTTCACTTGGGGCAGGTACCAGAGGCTCAGTGCTGTGGAGGAGAGGTGTGGAGGCTGGGTAGGGTGGGCAGGGGGAACTGGGTACCCCACCACGCCCATGTAGAAGCAAGAGGATGGAGACATGGAGATTTCTGCCTCCCAGGACAGATCTCTGCATGTCGGACTGAACAGCTGATGTGCCATGATAGAGAAGCCCTTGGGGACCCGACAGCAGGCTCAGAGGTCCCTGGGGTGGGCAGGAGTAGGCAGACATGTACAGGAGGAGATGCAGGCAGGGACAGGGCAGAGGTGGGTTGCGTAGCAATGCCTGAGCACAGTGCCCATGGACACAAGCATGGAGGTGGCTTTGGTGACTTGCCTGGCTCTTGCCTTCTGCCATCACTGGTGCAGGGAGAGAACCCTAAAGAGAGATGGGAAGGTCTGCAAGCACATCTGTGGGGCTCTACAGATGACTGTTCTGCTTCCACAGCAGTGGTGCAGGCACACTTGCCGGTGTTTCTGTAGAGGGGACAGCCACCAAACAGCCCAGGGCTGCCTGTGCCAGGTCTGATACAGGCTGGGCTCAGCTCCCACCATTGTGGGGCTGATTAAGAACCATTATCTGGTTGGTTAATGGCCCTGGGCTACACACAGGTGACTTCAACTGTTCATTTAGCCACAAATCACCACAGGGCTGGCAGTTTATTTACCTTCCCCACCAGCCTCCTGTGGCTTCCCAGACTCTAGAGATAGCGGGTGGCCCTGCTGTGAGGGGCAGAGGAAGGGCAGTGTCCCACTGCAGGCAGTAGTGAGGACTCCCACAAAACCTGGGATGCCTCAAACTGGAGCAGACCAAGGGCTCTTACACCCGCTGCTTCTCACCAGGGTCTCAGCCTGTGCTGGGCTGGTGGCTGCAGAGTATGGATGAGAGCAGGACACTTCTACAGCCCCTCTCACTGGGAAATGGCTCAGAAAACACCTGCAAGCAGGCTTACAGCCTGTATCTCCAGCATCAGTGATGTTTCTGGGCTGTGTTTCTCCACTGACTGGCTTGGGACTTCAGAGTGCTATAAGATGACCTGGGACACCAGGGCTGGAGCAGCACAATCCGCTGCTTCCTGAGAGATACTTTAAACAAAGTTATTGCACTGTGGGTCTCTTATATGGAAGTAATTTCTCAAGATGGAAAGCTCTGGGGGCTGTGACCTGGGGAGCAGTTAATGCTTAGCAAGTGGGTACAGCCATTCTGGGGGGACAGAGCTCTTTCAAAGCTTAAAAGCTGTAGCCTGGACAGAAATCAGGGTGCCTGCCACCTCTCTGGGATGGGCTAAGCACACTGGTTGCTGTCCTGGTCCCTGTCTCAAAGTCAACTTCTATTGATGGAAGACAGCAAATGACCCAAACCCTCCAGAAAGACCTGGTCCTCAGCTGTGCACCTAGCACCTCCTGGTCTAGGAGGACATGCTTTGGTACGGAGGTTGGACTAGGTGATCTCAAGATGTCACTTCCAACCCCATGTGATTCTGTGAATAGCTAAAATGACAGGTTAGGTGGAAATCAAGACACAGCTCCAGCATGGATCATGTCTTCATCTCATGTTGGGAATAAGGATTTGATCCTGGGAAAACTGAAGTCTGGTCCCAGTCGGTAATTTTTTATCAGGGTATGGATTTTCTTCGGCACCCTTGACTTTGATCTTGAGGCAGTTGGGTTTGCTGAAGAACGTTACGTTGCTTCCCAAGGTGACACTGAGGAAGTGGCAGGGTTGTAAAACTGAATTGTGCTCCCAAATATTACCTGTGATCCCTGTGGCTCATTTCTGAGATCTCAGGCACTGCTGGTGACAGCCTGGGGAAGGAAGCGTGTGAACTGCTGTAGTTAATGTTGTGGGTCTCTACAGATGTTGAGAACTTGTGAGCACCAGAGCTGCGTGTCCTTGGTAGCCATGTGGGTGATTGCTCTTCTGGTTTTTGACTCTTGCTACTTGACCTTATATGGATGGAAGACAATCCATCTGGGGCAAAACACCACAAGGACAGCTCCACTTGGCACCTTCACATTGGCAATAAAGGGCTTTGCAGGGCTTCTTTACACCTGCACGGCTGCTGCTGTGGCTGCTGCTTTCAGGTGACTAAAGGAAGACTAGTGTTTGAACATCCAGGTGAGGCATGGCCAGAAAATACCCACAAAATGCCTGGGACAATGAAAGAGTCCCAGGGAGCTCTGGGCTGTCTGTATGCTCCTGGTGCTACTTGTTGCCCAGTGAGGGATGTTGTGATCAGGACCCTTTCAGAGAGGTGAGTGAGCTGAGGAACCTTGCTGCTGCCTGGGCAGCATGGACTTGCCGCTGGTCTGTGCTTGCTGGACAGGAGTAGACTAGGTGGTTAAGTGTGGACACACCTTTAGGGCCAAGTCAACATGAAGTGCACTGGGCAGAGGACAAATGGAGCTGTTGATGGAGTATGCTTGAGTCAGCAAGGGATATGGAGATGGGAGAAGCAACCTGACTGGTTCAGGGCTTCAAGCTGGTGACTAGCTCTGTATGGGGCTCAGAAGGTCTGTCCTGGATGTGCCCAAGATCTTCCACAGCAGCAAGGTGGTGTTCGCTGGTCTGTTTCACTTCAGTTCTTCCTGAACTGGGGTGGTTTCCTGGGTCAGCTCCTGTCCATAATGCCCTGCACCTCCGGGCTGTGGGAACAAGCTGTCTCTCTGGCTGGTATCCTGGAGTCTGCTACCTGTGCCTGATGTTTGGGGTTGGTTTGTGGAGACCTTCCTGTGGAGGAAGGGTGCTGGGCAGAAGTAAGGGTCCAGACCACGGTCATGTTCACTTATTACAGTCCTCAAATCTAGTTAGCAACCAGGTGATCTGTCACCAGAGGACCTGATGGATGGGGAAGAGAGTTCCCTCCTTCCTGAGGCGGGAAATGAAGCTAATCAGACCTCGGACACCTTAATCCAGCTCTGATCTGATTAATGACCCTGAAGACTGTGAACTCATCAGCACCCTGGCATCTATCACCGCCTGTATCCCGCCCCTTCTGCTGGCCACTGCCCGGCACAGCTCTTCTGTGCACAGATCTGGGCTCCAGCTGTCTGCCCTGCGTGGTTTGAGCTGTGTGCCAGCTGCTCCAGCCCCGGACAACCCTTCTGCAGGGTCCTGGTATCTGGGTTTGACTTGCCTGGAAAAGGGAACTCCCTCCACAGTTTTCCTAGATGTCTTTAGTGGGATGTTTCCACACAGGCTTTATGGCTGGTGTCTGCAAAGATTTCCTGCTTGTGTATTTCAAAGGCTGTAGCTTGGCTGCTTGCATTTTCATCACCCTTGGGTCAGTGACCTGGGCACCAGCCTGGGCTGCTGCTCCTTGGAGGAGCTGCTCGTCTTGGGAGAGCCTCCCTGGGTAGTGCAGGGGACTTCCATGAGGACAGTAAGGCTGTAACTGAGATCCTCAGAGGAGTCCCACTCAAGCCCTGCTCCCACTACATGAGCTATGGTGGGTAGAGTCATAAGTGGTCTCAGGGCTCAGCAGTGGTTACCTAGGCTCTCCTAGACCTTAGGCTTGCCTGTTGGCCACCCCATGGTGGTCTCCCTGGCTGTGATTTCTCTGTTGCGGCCCCATGCACCAGCCCCAATCTCTGCCCCATGTCCCAAGGCTTGTTCCCCATGCAAACCTAACGAGCCATTGCAATCCTTGGAGCCAGCCCTGGGGACTCAGATGAGGAAGCAGTGGCTCCGCTCTTGCATTGTCACCATTGCAGGCTGTTAACCTGCAGCAGAAGAGTTTTCCTGCTTCTGCTGTGCCCTCTGTTCCCTGGACACTTGCTGCAGTTTTTCCCTGTGCTTGAGAGTCGGGCTGCTCCATTTTTCCCCAAATTTTGTCCTTCCTGTGCCTGCTGCTTGGCAGGGCTGGCTACTAACATAGAGGGAGAGGGAAAGAGCTTGGGGTCCTTTTGCTTGGTGGGGATGCTGGCTTCTGTCCTGGGAAAACAGAGCTGGATGGATTTGGGGGTGGGAGAGTGTGGAAGAGCCCTTCAGCCTCCCTGATGATGGAGAGAGGGTATAGCAGCAGGCACAGAGGTGCTGGGAGTGGAAAGGGACACTGTTCCACATTCGGTACCCTCTGTCCAAGTAGCATGTGTTACTGTGGGGTCACATCCACCTCAAATCTTGTCAAACCTCTGGGCTGTCTATGGGGCTGATTCCTGCCCTCTTCCCTCTCAAGGAGGCATCTAGATAAGGGCTGTTGTGTGTCTGTTCCTGTAGAAGGATTTGGGCCCACCTGGTGAAGGTAGTGGGAGCTGGGCTCACGCAAAGGGAAGAAGTTGTCCCACAAGTGGGACCTCTGACACTCCCTGCAGTGGGGTGATGTGTGTGCAAGGAGCTCAGCAGGCTCCAGACCAGACTGGGTGGTCAGGGGGAAGAGAAGCACCTGGGGCTACTGAGCAAACAAAGCATGAGAGGATGAGGAAGGCCCCACACCTTTTTCCTCCCTGGGCATTTGCTTATAGCCTCTGTGGGACACAGGGTACAGGGAAGTGGTCTGATCCTTTGCTTAGGGAATAGAGCAGTGCTGTAAATGCTGAGGGGGGAAGAAATACGGGGATGGGAGCTTCTGTTAGCCATAAAATTTAGGCAGGGCAATAGTGGCTACCCCACTTGCCTTCCAAAGAGCAGGACCCATCATTGGATACAAAACAGCAGAGGTTGTCTTGATGTGTCAGCATGGCACAGAAAGGTGGGACCCAGAGACATATAGATGCTGACCCCCAACACCAGAACCCACAGATACACTCGCACATGTTCTGTCTCTGCCTGAAGACCAGTGCCAGAGGTCTGGGCTAGCTCTGTTCCTGCTCACCTGTATCTCCCAGAGCAGCCCAAACTTTCTTCTCTGCCCTTCCCTGGTGCCTTTCTCCAAGCTGTGTCTTGGCTGGGAAAGGTAAGACCAAGCAAATGAGTACAATCTGCCTGTAGGCATCTGCTCTGTTGGCATCTGGGACAGACGTAGGTGGTGGCCCCTGTGTCTGTCCAGCTCAGGTCCACTAATCTTCCTGGCCCAAGAGTGGCACAATGGGAAATGGCATAGCTGGGCACTGCTGGTGACCCCAGTTGTGTGGGTTGCACAGACATCTGCTGGTGAGAGTCCCTCCTAGCCTTCCAGGCAGGCACTCTGCCCCTCAAGTGCCTGGGGACTCCGGAGAGCCAGGGCAGCACTGAAGCCCAGGAGGGCTTTGTCTGTATGTACTGAAGTCTGTCTGATCTCTCCAGATCTCCTCCAGCCATTGCAATTAACAGACCCTCTTCCCCTCTGAGCAGCCTAAGGAGAGTGACATTAATTCTGATCAGGGTGATGGGCTCAGTGCCCTGGGCAGAGGGTCTTGTGGGCTGGGCTGGGTTGCAAGGCTGGGGAAGAGGGAGGGTGGTCTGGATCAGGCCCTCGAGTGTTCCCACTTCTGTGGCCGAGGACGAGGAAGCTGGAGGAGGGAAG
>VXBW01002685.1:308429-320120 GCA_013400375.1 Thinocorus orbignyianus
ACCCCGGCCGGCTTCGTCCCTAAGCCCGGCTTACTGCATCTCCCCGGCCCCGGGCTCGGCGCGCTGCCGGCCCTCTATCCGCCTGCCGTGTACCCGCTCCCGGCCCTGGGGGGCCAGCACCCCGCTTTAGCCTACACCGGCATCCCCCACCTGCCGCCGCCCGGAGCGGAGCACCTGAAGGCAACCGTGGCCGGCTCCTTCCCGCTGGAGCACTGGATTCGAGCCGGGATGCTGGTGCCGAGGCTCTCCGATTTCCACGGTGAGTGACCCGGGGACCAACCCTCCCGTCGGGCGGGACGCTGCTCTCGCCCCCTTCCTGTCCCCGGGGTAGGGGGGATCTGCCCCGCCCGGTCCCCGCCGGCACAGCGGGGTGCAGGTCCCCTCGGGGACAGGGGACTGAGAGTCTCCCAGGCCGTCCCTTCGCTCCTCTCGGCCGTTCGGGTCGGAAGCCCGTGGCGGGCTGCGAGCCCTCGGGGCTGACCCCAATGCGGGATTCTTGCTGCGCCTGGACCCGATCCCCAGCAAGGGCAGGTCTGGGGGGTCCCACGGGGAGGAAGGGGTAAGAGCAGCACTCCAGAAACCTCCGACGGCTGCAGAAACCCGAGCAGAAGGGCAAAATCTCTCCCTAAGCCAGCCCGGTACTGCGGGACGGCCCCGCGGGGCACTGCCCGCCCCAGTGCTGGTAGAACAGAGCCGTTCCCGGGGAGATCCAGCCGCACGGGTCCTGGCCACCAACCCCGTAAATCGCCGCGGGCTCGTTGGACTCTTCTGCGGCGGGAAGGAAACGAAAATAAAGAAGCGGCAGTCCAAACTGGCACCTGGAAACGAATAAATCTCGGCCGGTGCGATTGGGAACGAACCCGCTCGGGTTCTTTCCGCCAGTGCTGGGGTACGGAGGGACGCGGCCCCGGGGAACGGAAGGGGCTCCGGGTCGCTGCCCGCCGCCGCGCTCGGGTCCTGGGGGGCGAGGAGCTGGATTCGCGACTCTGGGGAGCCCGGTGGTGGTGGGAGCTGCAGGAACCGGGCAGCGTGCTCAGTTCCAGCCCAGCCCCGGGCACTCCTGGCATGCAGGGAGGATGCCGGCTCCGTGCGCGGCCCCTGCACGGTGGGCACAACCAAGGCTGGGGACAGGCATCGGATGCTGCACTGCCACGGGTGGGGAGGGTGCTGCAGGGCACGGGCGGCACAAGGACCGGCTTCGGGCTCCTGTCCCACCGGGCTCTGTCACTGGCACCCCTGCACCCGGACCCTGCCCTGGTGCTAGGGGTGAGTGGAGATCTGGTCTTCAAAAAGATGGGGGCCAGTGGTCAGTAAACTAAGAGTAAAACCCCCAGGAGAGTATTCAGAGTTTAGCATCTTAATAACCAGCAGGAAGCACATTTGAAAAAAAAAAAAAGACTGGAAAATCAGTTAATTAATAAACTGGCTGGATGAATAAGAACACAAAAATAGAGAATTAATATGAAACACACAATTAATTGCTCCTTCCTCAAATTACACCTGTGCAGGTTGAAGGCAAAGTGGCTGTTCCCCACCCCAAGCAAGGTCTGTGTCTGTTAGTATACTTCAGTGTTCAGGTAACTTCAGACAGGGGTGTGTTTTGTCAGGGTGGGATCATAGAATCACTGAATGGTTAGAGTTGGAAGGGACCTTAAAGAACATCCAGTTCTAAATCTCAGCCATGGGCAGAGNACACTGCTCTACTTGCCCCTGTGCCCTGAGCTCAGCTTCTGGCTAGGATAATGGAGAGAGATTTGTGTATCAACAGGCACATCCCTCTCAAGTGCAGGATCAGTTCCAGAGCTGGTTGTCTCCAAAACCCTGTTGGAAGACAACAAATCCCAAATTGTGAGCATGAGCACAAGCTTGTGGAGGGAGTTTGCTTTTGGGCTGCGCTAGGATGCGTGGGAACAGCATGTCAATGAGTCTTATGGGAAGCACTGAGTTGGGCTCGTGGGAGAGCTCAGGAGAGGAAAGGCAGTTTCTGACCCAAATATTGATACACAGGGCCTTGGAGAGCCCAAAGCAGAGCAGAAGCAAAGCAGATATGTGAAGGTATAATAAGGGTGCAGCAAAAGCTGCCAAAGCTGTAGATTTTTAAATCAGAGCTGAGAGGTATTTGCTCGCAGTTCTGGGGAGCCCTTTGCAGTGGGGATTGTCTCTGCCCAGGCTCTTCTGGTTTAGTACTTCAGGAATTTTCCTGCCTTGGATCTTTTCTTGCTCCAGTTTTCTCCTAAAATTTGTCATGCCAAACAGTAAATCACTCCCCATTCTCTTTGCTTGCCCAGTCTGCACATGAGGAGGGTCTGTAAGTCCTTTTCAGCCTTTTTTTTTCCCCACTACATAGCCCAGCTGCTTCCATCTCCTCCGAGCTGGGTGTCCATCCTGACTGCTTTCAGGGTTTTCTTACAAATGTCCTCCCGTCCCAAAGCAGAGGGACCGAGCTGGATACAGAGCTTGAGCTAATGCCTCCCTGAAGCAGAAGGATGAAGCCTTGTGTATTTGCAACTACTCTACCTGCTTGTACCTCCCCACAGACATCACTTCTGATTTGGGGGACTTGTACTTAGATTAGGGTCTATTCACTCCACACTTGTTCTCCCAGGGATCCTGCTCCCCTGGTCCTTGTCTCCTGTTATTTTCACCACCATGTAGACTGTGTCATCAGACCCTGTTCCTCATCCATCCTTAGATCCTTGTTTCGACCTGTTGGGAATGTTTGGATTCCCCACTGTATCCTTTCAAGTGTGCCTTTCCTCTTGTTGGGCTCACCGCAAGCTCTGAAAGCAGATCTCTTTGCAGTGTGCCTTCTCCTGGTAGTCACCAGAGCTGGCCCCAGCTGCATATTTTGGCTGTGTCTGGGGTCATGTTGCCCAGGTGTGCTGGCCATGGTGTGGGGATGGGGACAGTGGCATGGGTATGCCACAAGAAGGGGTGCCTGCATCCTACCTAGGACATGCTGCCAACTCCTTCCTCATTCCTCTGAGGAGGGTGGTGGGCTGAGCTGGAGCCTCCCACTGTTGGCACAGGGCTTCTGGTCTTCCTGTAGTTTATGGGTACTCTGTGCTGTCACCCAGCCTAAACAGGGGAACAGATCTTCCTGGCTGAGGTTTCCAAAACAACTGAGCACAAGTGTCCATGCTGCTGGTGCTGGTCGTGTTTAGCCCGCTGGGTAGCAGTGGACAGATATTTGGGAAACACGCATCTGAAAGCCTCCTAGAACATGTTCTGGAGCAACCCAGAGGGAGCTCACCTTTCGTGATATATACGTGGGAGATTCTGTGACTAAATCATTAATCCCTTCTTTAGCTGCACATGTAGAGATGTTTAGCAGGCACAGTCTAGTTTGGTCTCCTGGAGACAGTCAGCGTAGGAGAAGGAGCAGGACAGCCCCTGAACTGAAGCCACAAGCTCCTCGCCCTACTCTCACCCACATATGGGGGAGATGGGAAGCTGGTCTGAGACAGTGGGTACCCTCAGGAACCTGGCCTGGGCTTGGCTGCTGGGGTTTCTCAGAGAAGTGTTCCTGTGGTGGTGCCGGTGGCTGCCGTGCCTTGCCCACTCTCTGCCTCTGCAGAGCCTCAGCCAGCGCCTGGATGCCGCTGCTGCAATGCGGAGCCAGAGGGCTGGGCAGGAAGGCCTGTGCGCAGGACCAGGCTTGCCCTCGCTGCAGCCAGGAGGCTTCTGCCTGCCCAGGGCTCCGCTGCTGCCAGGCTGGATCCCTGTCCCAGGGCTTTGAGCATCTCCTGAACCACACAAGGGGAGCATTTGGCACTGGAGTGCCAGGTCTATCAATATTTCTGGGAGCTGTGATTTATTTGCCCTGGCTAACAGCATGAAAATGCAACACAAGTGATGGGGGCCAAGTGCAGAGACCTGCTGCGGAGGAGAGTTGTAGGAGAGGAGAGTGGTGACATACAGCTGCAGGCTCTTGGGAAAAGCCACGGATTCACTGCTGGGGACCTGGTGCTCAGACAGCTTTGCTGGGGCACCACTTGTCTGCATCACCTGCTCACCACCTTGATGGCTTGGAACCCAGGCCAGATCCTGCCCACAGTGGCAGAGAGTTGGCTAACAGGCTGGGCTGGGAGAGTGGGCAAGAGAAGTCATAGCAAACTTTCAAGAATCAATGCCTTCCAAGGCTCACCAGGTGCACAGTGGTCTGGTGTCAGCAGGAAACATGGGCTGGAAAACAGCTGGCAAGTAGCAATCAGACATCAACAGTGGAGCAAACAAGGGGCTAGCAAAGACAGCAAGTGCCCTTACACATGCTACCCCATGGACAGTGGTTAGGGCTGTGAGCAGACCAGGAGAAGCTTCTGGTGATGGTCTTGATGCCAGTGAGACCACCTCTCCCCTTCCCAGCTCTGACTTCTGGAGAAACACCTCCAAAGAAGACGGGAGGTGTTAATTTCCTCTCCTTTATCTGCTAGCCCACAAAGTTAAGTGAACTATAGCTAAACAAACCAAATTAAAACCAAGTGGGTTAATATCAACCTAGGATTATCCTTGTTATCAAGTAGACGGAACTGTATCAAATAAACCAACAATTCTTTATAAGCTTTATCTAATTATCCAGGAGGCAGCTGCCTTCTAGGCTCCTGGCCTTCAGACTCGAAGGGCATTCCCGGCTCCAGGCCAAGCAATTTATTTAGTGATATTGCAGCCAAATGCTGGGCAATCACCAGGGGGTCCCAGTCCTACCTGGCTGAAGGGATATTAAGACGGGCTATGATCCCATGTGTAGCACTGGAGAAGATGTCTGGGCAGACAGGAAATCCTTTGGCCATCAAAGGCGTGATGCTGGTCTTCTGGTAGGAGCTGTGTAATGGGAAGAGAATTTCTGAAGGGTTATTCTTTCTGTGGGATGGTGGTTGTGATGGAGATGGGTTTATAGCTCAGCTGGCAGGGAGTAGAGGAGGTGAGCCCTGGGGAGGTGCTCCCTCGGCATCCCTTGAGAGGATGCTGTGCATGTCCATGTGATGGCCTGCCACAGGACAAGGGAGGACAGGGCAGGAGTCCTCCATCATGCACACTGGCAAGACAGGCTGGAGCTACCAGCAACCACATCATTTTCTCTTTACGTGAGAAACTGTAACCTACCTCATACCTTAACACTTCACTTCCTTCTCCATTTGCTCCTTCCCCAGTGAGAAACTGCAGACCATCTTCCTCCATAATCTCCCCACACAAAAAGAAGCCGAGCCTTTCAGGGAAGCTGTCAGCAGGTCTGAGGTCAGAGATGTTGGCGGTTTAGGTCCATGCTGAACTGCTGCTGTGGGTGGCTGAAGGTCAGATGGACCTTAAAGTGGTGTTGGTTTGGGCTTGCCCCAAACCCTAACTGCAGGATGAATCTTGACCAAGTCAAGAAGCAGCTTTGGAAGCAGCTGTGATGGATAATTGTAACTGCTGAAGGGTGGTTTGTCAGAGAAGTTTAGGTGGCCAACCATACCTGTGTAGGCTGAGCTTCGGACTGGTGGTGGCTTCAACTGCATGACAACATCAGGGCTTTCTTTTGTCAGCTGGAGGTCAACTGGGGCAGGAGGCAAGGTGGGTTTCCAGGGAAGTCAGGGTCTATACAAGGTTTGTAATGGACACCACTGCACTGAGCCCAAATTTGAGACACTGAGATGAGGAACCTGGGGCTAGCCAGGGACCACGCTCCAGTAGTTGGTCTCCTGCATTGGCAGTCACTTGGCATATATCTCATTTGGATTTATTTAGCTTTGGGGCAATTTTTCTGTTTTTCTTTTCCCTGATAGTCCAAGCAGTCCTTGGATAAGAGTGAGTCCCTCAGGGAGGTGGTGTTAAAGCAAACTGCCTTCCAGTCTCATCTGAAGCTGGACAGACTGAACTCCCCCTGCTTTTGGGCTTGAGACTTGCTACTGTGCCTCCACTCTTCCCACATCTGTTTTTAGTCTGGCCACAGAGGAGCTTTTCAGGGTGGTCAGAAGGACTTCTGTGTTCCTCAGAGCGAGGATGCAGTGCTACACGAGATGAGCCCTGGGATCTCTACTCTGGGGTGGGGAATTCAGGCTGGGAATATGACATTTCTTTACCCCTGACAAAACAGCCTTTCACTCTAGAAAGCACAGAAGTCCTAGATTACTGGATATTGGGATGTGGGCACATCCTCTTCCCTTCTCTTTCCCCAAAGCATCTTCTACATACCATGCCCAGAAAGAGGACCAGCTCAGAGGAACAGTTCCCTGACCCAGTACAGCCAGTCTGCTCAGTGCAGACTCCAGAGACAGACTGAGGCACCCGGTGCCCCCATGCACCCTCACATCTCTGGTAGCAAAGGATGCTTCCCCAGTGCACCCATGCTGGAGCCCTCCAGCTGCCCAGCTCTGCCAGGGACTGCTTTGTGTTGAGCTTCTCACTGATCCTTACTGAATTAATTTCCTCTCCAGCTCTTTCTCCAGCATCTCTAGCCTTCCTCCTTCAAGGAGCTGCAAGGGGTCTTAGTTTGGGCTGCCCCATCCTTGCAGATGCTGGTCCTCATGGCACCTCCTTTCCTTAGCATTTGGTCCCACAGCTCTGCCAAAGATCTGTATGGCTAGAGCCATGACTGAGCTCTGCAGGGCTGAGACATCTTTCATCTGACATTCAGATTTCCCCTGTCAATCCTTCGAGCTTCTCATTTGTTTTTAGCCTTGAATATGTTTTGTGTGCAAAATAATGCACTCTGTGTGTGTGAGCCACCAGCACAGCATGCCTCTATTCAGGCCCTAGTTTAGCTGCAAGGTGGGTCCCACAGGGACCTGTCCCTCCTGCCACAGTGGGGCTGTGGGCACAGGAGGGGTCATGTCCATTCCTGTTTGCACGAGGAGTTTGCAGAGCACCAGCCTAACCTACTCAACCCATCCTACCCAGCATCCAGGTCCCTGGGTTCAAATCCCGATCATGATCGGTTAATGCCCCCTTCATAAATTCCTGCCTCGTGCGTCACCGCTGTGTTTGTGAAGGGCTCGGTGGACGCATCAGGAGATGGGCAGGTCAGGATCAAAGCTGGAATCTGGGGGAGATAACAAGGATGATGCCCCATGCCCTGAAAAAAGGGCGAGCCAGGGCGACCCTCGCCGAGCAGGGCACATCTCTGGGGCCACGATGCTCCAGTGCTCTGGAGGCCTCCCCAAGGCGCGACAGCAGTGATGTCCCAAGGACCTTTTCCGTTAATGCTCCCCCCTCCCAGTGCTGCTCTGGCACTTTACTCCCAGCTGCAAACCTCTGGGTTTGATTGCCGCTGCAGCGCTGGGAGAAGCAGTAAAACTGAACCCTGGGGGGACAATAAAGCCGGAGAGGAGGAGATAAGCAGGGATCAAACACGGTGCGGCAGCCACCCTATGCTGGGCTCTGAAAGGTCCCTTTGTTCCCGCTGCCTCCTGTCCCAGCGCCGCGCTGCCTTCAAGGGCTGCGGGCGAGATAGCGGGGCCCGCGGGCAGCGCCGCCACCGCAGCCCCTGGCAGTTGGGCAGCCACCTGCACAGCCCGGCAATAAAAAAGGAGGTTTAATTTCAGTCACGGGACTGATCCCAGTTGCACACCGAGGCCTGATAACGTATCTCGCTGGCAGGCAATAAAGCCATTATTAGGGCGGGAGATGATGGAAGAGATGCTCGCCTTCTTTCTCATCCCAGGCTTGCTGGGGAGATGTCCCCTCCAGCCTGGCTGTCCCCTGACTCTTGCCCACTCTTTGCCCTGCAGCTGCCCCACAGTCTGGCTTGATGGGGAAATGCCGCCGGCCCCGCACAGCCTTCACCAGTCAGCAGCTTCTGGAGCTGGAGAACCAGTTCAAGCTCAACAAGTATCTCTCCAGACCCAAGCGCTTTGAGGTGGCCACGTCACTGATGCTCACTGAGACACAGGTACCTTGGGCCAGGGGAGGTGGAAGATGGCACCTGCCTGCTGCCAGGGAAGTGGGGGGGCTGCAGGGTGGGAAGTCAAGGTCATGGGCAGTAAGAGGCATCAGCCCCACATCCTATTGCCCCAGTCAGCACCCCTTTCCAGGGCATCTCCTGCAGACACCTCTCTGGTGGGTTTCAGGCTCATCTCTTCTGAAGGGTACCCCAGAAATTCTCCTCCTCTTTCTACCTGGCACCCCTAACTTAGATTTCAGAGCCTTCCCAACCCTCCCCACACTATGGGGTGGTCGGTTGTGGGGGTTTTTTGTGGGATTGAAATTCCTTTTTTAATTTCCCCTTGATGTCCTTGCGCATCCTGGGGGACTGCCAGTGCCCTGTCCCTGACCCCTCCCTGCAGAGGCCAGCCAGGAAAAAGGAATCAGCCCCTGGGGTCCTCCTCTCCCCATGACACCCTCAGCCCCCTCACACAGACCAGCAGCGCCATGGGATGCCCCACAACAAAGAGGCTTTGAGGGGACCCTGGATACAGGGAAGGCGAGGGGGCGCGCAGAGAGAGGATGGGGCCAGGTGACACACTCTCCCCTGGGGGCTCTCCCTTGGCAGGTGAAGATCTGGTTCCAGAACCGCCGCATGAAGTGGAAGAGGAGCCGCAAAGCCAAGGAGCAGGGAGCTCAGGTGGAGACCGAGAAGCAACGAGGGCTGGGCAAAGCCTGCGAGAAGCTGCTGCCCAGTGAGCCCCAGGGACAAGCTGCCGAAAGCCCCGAATTCATGGGGCATGGCCCCGGCCCAGGCTTCCTGCACCACAGCACTGCCCAGCTGGCCTACAGCCCGGACTCCTCCTGCTCGGGGGCTGAGGAGGAAGATGAAGAGGAGGAGGATGTGATGGGCCCTACAGAGAGGAAGATCGGCTCTGTGTTGTGAAAGGCAGATGAAGCCAGCTGAGGAGAGGGTCTGGGCTGTGGTGTCGGGGGTCTCTTTGCTGGCAGACACAGACTGTGCCCATGTGGAGCAGGGGGGGCTGCAGGGCACCTGCCCCGCTTTAACTTATGTGTGTTTGGATCCTATTTAAATAGTAATTATTCTTCTGTGTGTATCTGGGGGAGTCCCCACACCCTTCCCCTATAAAGCTGTTATCCAGATGCCTGTGCTTTTCCTTAGGGGACAGGAGGCTCTGCCCCCGCTCCTGCCACCGTGCTGCCCTGCTGGGGTCCTTGGGGAACCGGGTGGGGACAGCAGGCTCACACAGCTGGCAGCCCACCGGCAGAGTTGGAGGGGACAGACACTGGACCCTTCTTTGACGGTGTGCTGCCCCTTCCCTGCAGATATGACTGTGCCTGGAGCAGCACATCCCTGCATGATGCTGGCTGCCCTTCCCCCTGGTGGCATGAAGGGTTGGGAAGGAGGATGCTCAGGGTGTGTGACAGCCTACCCTGCCTTCTTCTGCACCTGTGGCATCCTTGGTAGGGTCTGAGCTTTGCTGGGTAAAATTAAGCTGCCCTGCAAAGCAGAGCTGATAAATTCGCTGATGTAGTGGTGCTGTTTTCCACGTTGCAACCAGCCTGGATGCATTGGTGTGGGATTGCCCTGCAGTGGGGATGGAATCCTCCAGGTTTAGGGTGGTGCTCAGGCTGTTTGTGAGGGCTCAATGTTGTGGTGAGTCCCACTTTTCCCATGGCAATGTCTGAACTCCTCTCAGTCCATTTCCGGGCTCATTTCATGATCCTCTGCTCACACTGGCTGGGTTCAAACCAACCCCTGGTAGCAGGATGGCAACAGACATCTCCCTAGAGGGCCCAGGTTAAGCTCTGTCCCCCCTAAGCAAGCAGGCTGTCCTTGTCCTCAGGATGTCAGGAGGTTCTGGAAGACCCTATAGACCTCCCTGTATGCTTTTCTGGGCCACCATTTGGAGATGCTGAGATATCCATGCAAGCAGAGGGACCAGCCCTGCAATGTCCCACCTCTCCACATCCCCCTCAGCCCGGGGAGGGCACGCCTGGTTCACCACTTCAGTGCATGTAGGGCTACAGGGCTGGGATGCCCCATCCCCATGCGGTCTGTTGTGTCTCTCTCGTGTCCCATGTCCTGCTGTTCCTTCCTTTCTTCTCCTTGTCCCTGCCTAGGGGTGGCAGGGAGGGCGGTCTGACTCTGAGACCTGCTGCTGGGTGTGAGAGCTGCTGAGGGGCTGCAGCCCCTGCAGAGCCTCGGATCACCTCTGGCAGCCGGTCAGAGAGGGATGGGACAGGTAAGCCTGCTTTTGGGACAGAGAAGCACGAAAATGGATGGATGGACGGACGGACAAACGACGGTTCTGTATGAGGTGACAGTGACCCGCAGTGGCTGCTGGCAGCTCAGCAGCTTCCCCCTGTGCATGTGGCATCCTCACTGCCCGTTTCCTGTCCCCAGGCAACCTACCTTCGGGCCGTGCAGGAGGTATCTGGACCCCTGACACTGGCTGGGGGGGATCTCTGGTCCTGGGGAGGGTGCAGCCCTTGCTCCAAGGGGGAGGATATGAGCCTGGGCAGGGTCCGGGTGCCAGGATTCTGCGATGGTTGGAATAACATGGAACTGGAGAGGAATAAATGTGAAGAAGGGCAGGGGGAAAGACAGGAAAGGAAGGGAGAGGGAGAGGGAGAAGTAGGTTATGATGGTGCCCAATTCCCTATCATCGCCCTGTGAGGACAGTGGGACAGGAGACCCATTGCCCCAGGGGAGCTGTGCCCCCCAACAGGAATGCAGGACCAGGCTCTGAGCTGCTGGTAGATGCCAGCCCATGGCTGCAGGAGCCTTAGGGCTAAAAACATCTACCATCCAATGTACAACCTCATCCTCCAGCAGCTGGGGAGCACAAGCTGGAGCTGGGCACACCAGAGCAGGGATGAAATGGTGAGGACAGGGATGGCAGGTGCAGGGAGGAAAAGGAGAGAGGAGAAGCAACAAAAATAAGAGTGCCAGGAAGGAGGAGGGTAGATGGAGGGATGTCACAGACTTAAAACGTTCACGTTGATGGGCCATGACAGGTTTAATTTCCAGAGTACAACCATTAAAGTGATGAATGGGAGGCGTTCGTCTCTCGCCTGGCGCACACAGGCCCTCCCTGGCTGCAGGAGGGTTTGTTTTGTTGCTGTTATTTATGAGGTTTTCTCTTCAGGAGCCAGGCACTCATCCAGTGCTGGGGGACAGAGGAGGTGACACGATTGATGCTGGAGGAGTTGGGGTGCTGATTTATGGCTGCTTAGCTGGATGACTCATGTTGTAAACATCGACAAATGCCATTAAAGCTGCATCTCCTTCCTGCCTCTGCCCTGGCACCCTCCCCACACTGCATGATGTGGCCAGCCCTGCTTTCCACCACGCTGCTGCCTCTGTACCCCAAAGGGGCTGTCTGGCCCTTCTTACCAGGAACATGAGTGTCCTCCAGTCCCTGAGGGACATCCAGGACACTGGGAAGATACAGGAGTGACCCATGGTGGTGCCCCATGGGAATGATACCTGGGATACAACGGGCTTACGCAGCCAGGGCTCCCCAGTCTGTGTTCCTCTGCCCCTTCGCCAGTCTTGGCCCCATAAATTCTTTTGGTAATGATCACAACCTACTATTTGTGTTACCAATGCTGCAAGGAGCAAGGGACCACCCCATCCCTCTGCCAGTACCCTCCAGCCTGCTGCACCCCACACCCACTTGCCCCCCTCAGCATCCTCACCTCTTCACCCCACAGCCGCCTCACTCACCCAATCTGCACACCCACAAACTTCACAAAACCCCTTCTGCCCACGCAGCTTTGTGCCTGTCTCCCTCCCCTGCAACCACCCTCATCACTCCTCTCCCC
>VXBW01002685.1:320397-357403 GCA_013400375.1 Thinocorus orbignyianus
CCCCTCCCCGCTCCGCGCATCCTCTGCTGCCCCCTGGCGGCTGCTCCCCGGGGGTTGACCCCAGGCGGCCGCCGTCGTTGCCCCGGGAGATGCCGACGCTGCGTCCGGTCTCCATGGCAACACGGGCCGCGGCCTCCGGGCGCGGAGCGACCGGGACCGGGCCAGGCTTGGGCCCGCCGGGACCGGAGGTGGCCCGGGCTCTGAGAGGGGGTCGGGCCGGGCTTGAGGGAGCCGGGCGGGCCCGGGGGCAGCGGTGGTGTGGGGCCCGGGCTGTGCTGCGGGGGCTGGGTGGGGTTATAAAGGCCTGGGCCGTGCACCAGGGAGCTGGGCAGGCTTTCACTGTAGGGAACAGGGCCGTGTTGCAGCTATCTCTGTGGGGTTTTAGGGGTCCAGGCAAGGCTACTTGCCATACTGGTCTCTATGGTGGGGTGGGCAGGGCCGTGCTATAAATGCCCAAGGAAAGCTCTGCCATGGGGGTGTATGAGCTGTGAGGGAGGTGGGCATCATGGTGAGTGCCAAGGGGACTGACTGCTGAGCGCAGAGCTGTGACAGCCTGAGGACAGTGTGATCTGTGGCAAGGGGGCCCGCAGGAAGGCTGGGGAGAGTCTGTTTACAAAGGCCTGCAGTGACAGGACAAGGGGCAATGGCTTCAAGCTGGAGAAGAGCAGATTTAGATTGGATATTAGGAACAAGTTCTTTACCCTGAGGGTGGTGAAACACTGGAATGGGTTGCCCAGGGAGGTGGTTGAGGCCCCTTCCCTGAAGATATTCCAGGTGAGGCTCGATGAGGCCCTGGGCAACCTGGTCTAGTTGGGGGCTGTCCTTGCGACTGCAGGGAGGTGGGACTAGATGACCTTTGGAGGTCCCTTCCAACCTGGATGATTCTGTGATTCTAAGGGCCAGTTTCAGCCAGCAAAATGGGGACACTGCAGCCCCTGCAGGCAGGTGTGCCACCCTGAGCCCAAGGAGGAGTTGTTGGATCTCTGGGAGCACCCAGGTCTCAGTAGCAGGAACTGTCTGGGTGCAGGTGCGGCATGCATGAGGACTTCTTCCTCTTATTTTTCAGATGCTTGCTCAGGAACATGGTGAGCCCCAAAACTCTGAGACTTTTCATAAGCTGTGCTGTGGCAGTGATAGAATGGTGAGCAGTGGAGCAAACGGTGGCATTGTCATGGGTGGATTTACTGACAAGGTAGGGAGAAGAAAAGAAAAAAAAACATAAAAATAAAACCCTTTAGGTTTTGCTTCTCTTGTTTGTGCCATGCCCTAGTATCTGTTGTTTGGGCTTTGGCCAGGAGGTGTCTCCTTTGGACTCCTGGAGCTTTGCTGCAGGGTGGCTCCTCCCGTCCCTTGGCCGGAGGCTCACTTTTAGCTTAGAGAAACAGCTGTTTGAGTGATTTTGTCTCCTTCCTTCGCTCCCAAAGTACTAACATCCCCGTTGCAACTTCCTCAGCTATCTGCAAGAAAGGCAAAGAAGAAAAGCATCTTCTGGGGCATTGAGGTGACTGAAACACTCACGTGGCATGGCTGGGAACTTGGAAAAGAGGTGATCAAACACCTGACCTTGAAAAATGTTCATGAGAAAACCCAGAAGCTGAGCTACAGGTGTGTGGGAAGTTTCTTTCTCCTTTGTACTCCTCATGCTCTCACTGTATCTTCATCCCTCCTGCTGTATCAGTCACAACAACACCTTTCCTTGGATTCATCTGCCCCCTCTCCCCTTGGGCTATGTGCCGGAGACAGCGCACGCACACTTGTATAGCAGGACAGAAACTTGCTAATTCAGAAGCACAGCCCTTGTTTCTGGCAGGAATATTTTACATGAAATGCCTTTTTGTAAATTGTGTTTTGCTGATACTTCTGTCTGTGAGGCATTTCCAGTCTAGTGAGATTTTAATTGTGGATGTATGCCAGCCAGTCACTAGTGTGTCCTAAAACCATTGCTCCCGGGAGTTCCACTGGATGTCAAGCCACCCCAGCACTCCCTGTGACCCTCCCTGCTCTGAAACTCAAATGTTTCTGTCCGATGTGTTTTGCTCATGCTGTGTCACCTGGGAATGTAAAATATTGTTCAAGGAAAGGATAGGTATTTAGAGCTGGAAATGGGTTTCCAGGATACTTGGGTTCTGCTCCTGTTTCTTCTGATTTGCTATGAAGCTACCCTTGGGGTCAGGCAGGTAAAGTGCTTCTAATTGTGAGGTCTGGAGGTTTTGATTCTTTATTCTCTTTTCTGCTGTCTAAATTCACAACAGCTGCATGTCCTCAGTCAAAATTCTTTTGTTTTGATTTTATTATCTAGATGTCCTTCCACGAGATTCTTCTTCACTGTTTTTCCGCAGCCAATCACTCTGAGCCCTGGCATGTCCTTAACTCTGCCCATCATTTTCCGGCCTGCTGAAAAGGTAAAGTGGCAACATCAAAACTGCTCTCAGTGCTCATGCTGGGCTTCAGTGGGGCAGTAGACCTCTGCCTCTCTTGTCCTTTCTGAGTTGTTTTCACTTGAAAAAATCAGTCCTTCAGGAAGGTTCTAGTATAGAAAGACTAGAGAGTATGACCTCCCTGCTCTCCCCACATCTTTATCTCCTGAGGGAGCTCTAACCCCTGACTTCTCTGCAGAGTTTGCCTGTGGTCATGAGTCAGATCCTCACGAAAAGTATTCACAGTTTATTATGTGCTGGTTCTGGCCATGAAATCACTAAGATAAAGCACCTGAATTGTCTAAACCTGGTTTGATCCCAGGATCCTAGACTGCGTGCTTTTAGTGCAGAACCTTGGGTTGAGGGACTCACTCTGTTTTCTTAGAGAAGACCCCAAAACCTGTACATTAAAGGACTACTGATTTTGCCTAAGGGATATGTCAAGGGCCTCCCTTCTTTTGGATGGGATAGGTTTCTTTAATGTTTATTTTTAACAGCAATGGTTCTTTTTACCCAGACCCTTTTCCCGACTTTCAGCTTGTACCTCATGTCTGTTCTGGCTGAATGTTGATCTCTGGCTCTTGTACACAGCCATATGTCTTTGATGTGTATTTCAGTCCTATTCATAGAACGTGATCATCAGGCAGATGATCTCTCTGCTCCCTTAGTATCGTGGTTTTCTGATGACTGTTCAGTGTTCCCTTTATGAAATAAGCTGCTGGCCTTGTTCCATTTTCACAGAATAGTTTGTCTGCACCACATCAATCTCTAGAGCAGGAGGCTCCCTTTCTTAGAGAGAGCAAGGACTGTGTGTGCTGCAGTGAACAAGATCTCTCCTTACCTGTATAAGCAGTACTCAGGAGAGGTGATGACTGGGGAGCACAGAAGATACATATCTCTCAATTCTTTCTACTGTAGCTTGTTAGCAGATGTCCTGGGGCTCTTTGTACACAGTGCTGTCAATGCTGCATCTTTAAGTTGTGTGTTATCCGCTTAGGCCTCTAGCTGACAAAGCACTTAATCAAAGATTAATATTTCTGTTCCTGTGTAGCTCAAGGAGAGGTTGTTCATGCTTCACTTAAGCTGAATTGGGATTTTGAAAACAGTGAAAGGAATCTATCTGCATTGAAACAAATCAGGTGAAACAAACATGGTCTTCAACTGCTCTCCCTGCGGGTGTTTGTGCGTTCCCTGACAGTGTGAGGAGTATACCCGAGTACCTTACTCACTGCCTTACTCAGCCTTTTCTGAGTGATTGACATGCTCTCTCCTGCACGGAGGTCCTCTTTTGTGCTCTGAATTATTTTTTTTCCAGCACTCTCACAGAGGTGAAGCTTGTGGATGCTCATGAGTGGAGCTGTAGTCCCTACAAGATGGAGCCCATCTAACTGCTATCTCCCCTTGCTTTTCTGTGCAGAGGGAGTATGAAGACAGCATCTGCTTTAAGAAGGGTGAGGGCGAGTTCTCTGTCAGCCTGCGTGCTATGCTTCCAGATGCCTCTCTGTCCTTCCCAGCTGCTGTCCGGTTGCCCATCTGTGCTGTCCACAATGTCACAGAGACAACATTTACTATGCGCAACATTGGGTGAGTGATATGTGGCTGGGCAGCATCTCTGTTTTGTCAGGCATTCTGGCACCTTCTTGGACTCTCCAATGAATGCAGCTCATTTCAGTTGTCATTAGATCTGCCGGCTGCTTTAGCAGGCAGCAGATCTCTGCTTCCTCTGAAGTGACAGCAGAGAATCATGGAATTGTCAGAGTTGGAAGGGACCTCTAGAGATCATCTAGTCCAACTCCCCTGCTAAAGCAAGATTCCCCAGAGCTCAGGACTGCATCCAGGTGTGTCTTGAAGGTCTCCAGAGAAAGCAACTCCACAACCTCCCTGGGCAGCCTTTTCCAGTGCTCTGTCACCCTCAACGTAAAGGCCAGATCTCACTGTGGGCATGCCTTGGCACCTCACATCTGTCTGTTTCCAGCGTACGCTGAGAAAGATTCATATACAAGAAATAGTTGAGGATCAGCAAGGTATCCCACTGACAACATCCCACATCCACAGGGGAGGCTTCTAGTGAATCAAAGGCAGCCTGTCCAGCATCAGCAAGGAGGGATGAGCTACCAGCTGGAAATGTTGTAGTCTTTTTGTGACTTGGCCTCTTCTTCCTTGGCACAGAAATGCCATAGGGATGGCAGTGGAGTTGCTAATGTTTGAGCCAACCTCTTTGGTTTGGAGGCAGGCAATACGGAAGTTGGAGAGTGACTCCAGTGCCTGCTTGTGGGGCTGCCCAAAGCAATGGCAGTATCCTGTGGCTTGGAGTCATCATTTAGGAGAAAAGATGGTTACCAAGGACTGTCCTATTTTAATAAGGGTAAGGACAGTAATTCAGGTAGTATTGTAGAAAGGAGAACAGGGAGGAAGTTCCCAGGTAAGAAGGTATGCCTCTAACCACAAAATAACTTTTACTAGTTAGAAAATGGCCTGTGCTCCCCAAAGCAATCAGCTGATGTGGAAGGAGGGTGGAAAGGACAGAGGGCACACATACCTTAAGCAGAGCAAGGTATCAGCCAGAAACAGTTTCAAGTGATTTGTTCCCCCTTAGAGAAATCACTTGTGCTGAATGAGAGGTACAGGGTGGTGAAGGATATGAATGGTAAGTAACACACTGCTTGGAACAAATAAAATACAAAAAGCTGATGGTATGTCACGTTCTTTGCACAAATCAAACACAAACAGGGAGTTGTGGAGAGCTGAATGAGGTATAAGGAAAACAGCTCAGTCCTCTCTTCTCACCTGGGGATGTAACAGAGGAACAAACGTTCATTTAGAATTGAGAGGCAGCAAATTTAGGTACAGGAAAAGCAAATACTTCATTCTGAAGCTGATTTGTTTGCTATCACATGATGAAGCTCAGAAATTTTATGGCCATTAATAAAGTTCTTAGCTATTACATCTAAGATTCATTAAAGTGTGAACAGACTGTTTGCAGAGACTAGAGATAAATTTCTTCCCAGCATCCCATATTTGGTCAGATGCTTTAGGGATTCTGCCATTCAACATTGGTTGTTTCACATCCTTTGAGAAAGGTTCATCCTGTGTGTGATTGCACAGGCAGTAGAGGATATGCTCATCTACTCAAAACCTATCTTCATTTCCCAGTGACCTTGCTACTGTGTTTGCCTGGGAGACATCAAGCCCTTTCGACATGATTCCTAGCTATGGAATGCTGAACCCAGGTGCTGGTTGCATGGTCAAGGTGGTCTTCCAACCCAAGGAGGCTCTGGTGTATGATGTGACAGCAACATGCTGGTTTGGAGGTGAAGAGAAACAAAAGAGGACTATCCAGCTAAAAGCCCTTTGTGAGTCCTTCTTGCATTTAGCATTCAAAGAAGTGTGTATTACCCATAACCATAGAATAGCATTCCACAGGGACACATGGAGGTGCTGTGCTCTCAAGCTGTGCCGCAGTTGGCTTGACCCACTGGTGAGCAAGTTAATCCCATGGTTTGAAAGCGGCCTGTGAAATTCTCTAATGTACTTTTGTCAATTTGGAAGTGTGATCTGAAGAGGCTCAGGGTCCAATATGCCCTGTGGCATGCTTTGGCCAAACCAGCTTTTCTGGAGCCTGTCTAAGTTCACAGAGGGGAAGAAATGAGAGGGTTTCATCAGCACATTGCAAAAACCTTCAGAAATTCCTGGTCTTATCTCCACTTAGGCTCTCATGTCTGTCCAAGCTAGACAGAGAGACAGAGGGAAAATTCTAAAACTTTTGGGATGCAAGTTAAAACAAGCAATGGTTTCATTAGCAAGTCCTTGCCTGAAGTGCCTTGTATGGCCACCAATGAATAAAAGAGATAATTCTAAGTAAATTAGAGCTGGAAGGGAGCATATTTGGTTCAAAGTAGGGTCAAATTTGAAGGTAGTCCTAGCTTCAGCATTACTGAGGTTGTCCGGAGGTTTGTCCAGTTGAGCATTGAGTATCCAAGGACGGAGATTCTACTTCTCCTTCTTAACCCAGTATATTATTCCCTTTAACAGCCAAATACCCTTACCTGCGGGTGAGTGTGCCAGCAGAAGAGTATGAAGGGATACAGCCTGGGAAGTTTCAGGATGTGCTGTGCTTTGGATCAGTGCCAGTGGGGACAGCTGCGGAGAAGTGTGTAGAAATATTCAACATGTCTGTGGTATGTGGAGAGGGAGACTACTTCTGGTAAGAAGTTGGCATGCTGGCATATTTCCCCAGGATATGTGGTCCAGAGCAATTCTCTTAATGTTGTGAAAATAAACCAACTGGAAAAGGAATAAAACAGATAATGAGCCTTCCGACCACCAACCAGGCCATTCACCTTTGCCCCCTGACTTCCAGCTACAGTGCTACCAACTCATCCTTTTGCAGCGTAGTACAGCAGTTCCTGCCTTCTTCCCACTGTGCTCAGTCCAGATCAGGTAGCTGCTTTTGTCCATCACATCCTGCAGCTCTCCTGTTCACTCTGGACAAGCACACGAGTCCATGTGGCAGTTTCAGATTGGCATGCATGTGTCCTAGGCAGATGACAGATCTTCTGCTGTCCTCAGTGGACTGCGACCTGGTGAATTGCTCCCAAACTCAAGTGGGCTGAATTTGAGCACCTTGTACTCTGTGTCAGCCCAGTTAAAAGTTGGATGTACTCAGAGGTTGCTGACATGGATGTGCTGGCTCTCGTCCTCAGGCTCTGAAACTTGTGAGTGGTAAAGACATACTCATTTGTTGTTCTGTTGTTATTTACACTGCAATGGTGCTCAGCATCCCCAGGCAAGGATCAGGACCTTCTTTAAGGAGGTGAGGAAGACGTGAGAGCACCAGGTTTGGTTTTGGTGTAAAGAAAATCCCCACACAAGGTGGAAATATGGATGGAGAAAAATAAGTTGTCTGCCTGCCTGTCCTCCTAGTCACAGCAGTCACTTGGGGACATCTTGAGCAATCCTTCCCTTATCAGGAGGGACACTGCAACCCCAGAGATCACCAGGACATTTTGCTGCAGCCCACTGACTTCCGAGCATATGGCAGGAGCTTGCTGCCAGCAGTGCCCCAGCAGGGCAGGGTTGCAGATGTTTGCACAGCATTTCTGTGCAGGGCTGCAGTAGCCTTGATGGTCTTGGTGGTAATCAGCTCTGATGAAACTGGCAGTTCTTCAGTGATTAGTGTCCTGCCT
Source organism: Thinocorus orbignyianus (assembly GCA_013400375.1). Classification (NCBI taxonomy): domain Eukaryota; kingdom Metazoa; phylum Chordata; class Aves; order Ciconiiformes; family Thinocoridae; genus Thinocorus; species Thinocorus orbignyianus. The sequence goes on from VXBW01002685.1 coordinate 328,001, forward strand.
TCAGAGCTATCCTGGCTCCTGTTGCCCCCTTTGTTGACCTATTTCTTTTCTGTTTGGAGGTTGACGCACCGTGTAGGATAGAAAGAGCAAAAGATCCTCAGCTTCAAGATCATGTTTTCTCCTGTGATGTGTCCCATGGTGTTGTCCCTGCCAATGGGAAGCTGGTCTTGCGCATACGATTTCAGCCTCAGACTGTAGGAGAGCACAGCACTGACTATTTCACCATCACATCTGCCGGATGCCTCCTGCAGACCGTCCTGAAGGTGGTTGGTTTATGTAAAGGTACTAAAGCGAAAGCCTTCCCTGTTTCTCCCTGTCTTCCTCTTAGCATTGTAGGAGAAGGGCTACTGCTCGGGGAAGGACTGGGGACTGTCATGGTCCTCAGTCACAGACTTACCTTCTGCTGTGATATAGACTGTCTCTGGTGCACAGTTTGGGGTTTATACTTCTATGAGACAGATGTGAGAGTGTTGGAAGTGGATGTCCAGCTGTTTGCTAGGACTGGTGGGTTTCCTGTTTGGGAAGGTAGGGAAGATGAGTTAAATGGAGCAGTGGCTTGTGACCTGTTTATAGAAGCAGCTATGACAAGTCCAGAATCTATCTTGCATGTTGTCTTACTAGGTCCTTTAGTGTCCCTGAACCAATATTCTATGGACTTTGACTGGATCAATCTTGGGGAAAGTTTGATGCAAACACTGAAAATCAGCAACATCTCAGATGTCCCTGCCTATTACCAGTTTGATATTGATGGCAGAGGGAGCGTGTTCTCCTTGGATCATCCCTGTGGAGTCTTGAAGGGCACAACAACACTAGTGCTGAAGGTGACCTTTCGACCTACTCAGCCCATAAGCTATCACCGCAGAGTGGTGTGCCTTGTCCACCATCAGGTATGAGAGGCAAAGCATGGTGTCATTGGTGTCATAGCTCAGAGGGCTGTTCTAGTGTAACCTGCCAGTGCTGGTGTGTCTCACTTAGTAGCCTCTGAAAGTATATTTCCATTGCACTTCTATTGACACCTGTCCTGGGCTCTTGCTGAGTAGAATCCTCATTGTGCAGGTTCTTGTCAGCAGCAGAGGGCTGATGTGGACAGCCAGCCAGTCAGTAATGCCTATGGGTAGGGTAAAAAGCATCCTCGGTGGCTCCTGTCCCTTTAGTTTCTGAGTTAAATTTAGCTGCACAGCTGTACACTGAGTGCATTTCACTCCAGTTTCAAGAAAGTTCTTGGGCTTCAACAAGACATAAAGGAAATGGTGGTCTAACATTGTACATTCTAAGCCTTTCCCAAGCATGGTCTTGGAAGTGATGTACGAGGGTGGTGTAACTCTCAAAGCAATCACAGTTTATTTTTTATAATCCTTTCTGGTGTTTTCCCAGAAACCCATGTATGTGGACCTTTTTGGTACTTGCCATTCAGACACAGCTAAGCCAGCCATCCTTCAAGCAAGACACCTCTCCTGCTACCGAACCAACATGTTGAGGGGACTGACCTTTTACCCCCCTGATATCCTGAATGTGATGCTGAAAGATGGGAAGTTGCAGAAGGATGAAAAAGGAGCCCTCATGCTGCCTCCTGAGGTATGAGCAGCCCGCCCTGGAATCTAAGATACTTCCATGCCCATGCTGTTCCCTGCAGATGCTGGGCTTCTGTTGCCCAGGCCAAACAGATCCAGAAGGATGTTGGCAGGTGACAAACTGAGTTTTTTTGTGTCTTTGCTGTTAACATTTCCAGCACGCAGCAACACTATCTGTGTCTTACCCAAGCTCAGCCACCAAGCCGTTTTCTGACTTTAACTCAGTCACAGGATCTTCTTTTGCTTCATGTAGCTTCAGACTGAGGACTGGCTTAAAACAGGAGCCTCTGGAAGCCTAGACTTTGAGCTGTCCCGGGAACTCTCACTGAAGTACATCTTGCCCATCCTCTTGCTCGTGAAGGCAATCAGGACTGTAGTACCTGGTGTCTCCCAGAGGCACAATTTCCCTTCTCACACTGAGGTATTTCCACCCTGTAGATCCCTCAGGACCAGCCTGCCAAGGAATACTGTGAAGCTGACTCCATGACTGAATATTTCTACGATGGTGTGAGCAGTGACCTGGCCTTGTATCCCCCTCACGTTAGTGTCAGTCCCAGGGAGTATGATTTTGGTTGCTGTGTGCCACTCCACAAGGTTGAACCACTTCCTCTCTGTGTGACCAACCACACCAAAGGAAAGATCACGGTTGCTTGGACTGCAAACCATGGCAGTGCCTTCCAAGTGAGCCCTGAAATCTGTGACATCCCACCTTTGAAGTCCTCAGCCTTCTGTGTCTTTTTCCAGCCCACTCAGCTCAACTGTCTCTATGCAGCAGAGCTGGAAGGTTTTGCCTTCTACAAGGTTAGTAGAAATTACTAGGACCAGTTTCTAGAGAGACTGTTGCCTAGAGTTGTCAAGAGACTGCAGGCTAAAGGTTTTGGGGGAGTTAAAATTCAAATAGAAGCTTTTATTTTGAGTTTGGCAAACTAGCACGTTTACTAACCTCTTTGGCTGCTGTTTTGATACACCGGTTGGTTAAAATTTCTTCTTCACCTATGTCCTGACAAAGATACATCAGCAAAGCAAGCCACAGCTCACGTATATGGACATTAACATTCGCTCTTGCCCTCAGTGAATGTGAAGTAATGTACACCTCACTGAAGGAGGAATTGCTGTGAATTACTGCACTGTTAGTATGGATGGGAGCTTGCACAAGGTTGGTTGTTGTGGTCTGGGTGATGGACAGTAACTTGGATTTTGTCTGGCTCTCAACAAGTAAAGCTGCTGAGGGCACTGTATATCACTGCAGCCTCTCTTCCCGTGTGCTGTGGGATTCACATCACACAAGGCTGCAGCTGCAGAAAGTTTAGCACCCAGAAACTTCCTGGTAGGTGAAAGAGATCTTCATTACATTGTTGACTACTTTTATTTTTTTCCTTCTAAGCCAGTGTGGAGAATATCTAGGAGTAACCTTAGAGTCAGCAGTTTCTTAGGCTGAGGTAAAGGATAGATGATTATTTTCAGTGACTCACTGAACTGAGCAAGTGGCTCAATGTTACTTGCAGGTGCTAAAGTTAGCATTTAGCTCAAACCGCACTAGAGGATCTACAGACTCTCCTTCCTTAAGGCAGTTCTTGTAGTATTACAGAATATTTTGGATAGGTCCTTCTGCTTGAAAGTCCTTCAGTGGTCTTTTGGGTCCGCTTTCCATTTTTGGAAATGTAGCTTTCCGGAAAGCAGCACTTATGTTCCTTATCTGGCACTGGTCAGTCCTCCTTCTCTGGAAAAGTCAGTTCCTGAGCCTCAGGGGTGCCATTGAAACAGACTCTGCTTGTGATGGCACACACACTTGAAGACACCTTGCCACACTCCCTTCCTGCATGTGCTCTGTTCTGTCCATTGTGTACCTGCAGGTGCTGAGACACTACAGCAACATTGAGGAGGATGCCACCATCTGTCCATCCTGGTGCCTGACTGTCAGGCTGAGGGCACACACGTATGAAGCAGAACAGGAGCACTTCATTCCACAGTACATCCTCGATGTTCCTAAGGTGCGCAACTGGTTGATGTTTGTATCTGTCTTGCTCAGGAGATGCTTAACGTTTACCTCTGAAGTTTTTGCCTTGTCTCCCATTGCATCCTCCTGAGACGTGGCATAGGTGGTTTCTGATAGTGTGGAGTCTCCTGCTTTGGCAGAGAAGTAGAATGCCCTTTCTCCTTCACTAGCTTCTCAGCCTCCAGTGTGTCAAGTTGCACTGATCATCTTGTTAGCTCCAAGAGGAAAGCTGTTGGGATCTCATTCCTTTCTGTTTAAGTGGATGTGGACAGTGAAAAGGGTGCTAAGTTGTGTCATCCTGTGTCGTCCCGTCCGCCCCCCCCCCCCCGCCCCCCCCTGCGCTTAGATAAACGGAGGGCAACACATAGAATCCACACTCACGGAAGAAAGGTGGTTGAAAGGTAGAGTGGAATTTCCCCTGACTGTTCTTGATATTTCTGTAGCACAAGAAAGTATTGTTCCAATAAGATTAAGTGAGATCTGACCCCATGAAGTAAGAACTGTCTTGAGAACCTCTTGGAAAATCTCCTTAGCTAGTTCAAGACATGCAGCCTGTTTCTGATATGCATGAACTGGAGCAAATTCCAGCCTGCTGGAATTATTAATTCAGGAGGGCACTGTCTATACAGAGACTGCAGGTACCAGCAAGCAGCTTGCTTACTGGATGAACAAAGCATTGCAGAAAGTAAAGTAGCTTCATTGGTCCCATGAGCCTGTGAAAGGTGAGAGCCACTGTGGGAAGGTAAAAGACCATATGCATACTGAAAAGAGGCAGTTACAGAGTTCTTCAAAGGCTCAGCATAGTGCTTGTTGGAACCTGGAATTCAACATAGGAAAAGCTTTTTCTTTAAGCTGATTTTCTAAACCCAGGGCAAACAACCTTTCTTGCTTGTCTCCACCAGACTTTTCCTCCTGTGGCTCCTAACACTGATACCTACTGCAGTGCACTGCTCCTGAACACGGGCACCTCAATGATAACCTTCAGTGTGAACCAAGCTGCTTGTCCCTCTGTTTTGATCAAGCCCCACTCAGGACACATCATGCCAGGAGGTCAACAGATTTTCTTTCTCTCCACTCACCCAGTTAACACAGTCTCGCAGCAGCACGTCCTGCCTTTGCAACTGAACTCTTGTCCTGGATACACCAAGGTAGGGAGAGGGAAGTAGAAGATGGTGAGAAAAGTTTGTTCCCTTGTAGTCTTCCCTTTTCATAGTGACTTGCACTGTGACCCCCATTATATCTCCTAATGGTTAGTTTGGATTTTTGCCTTTGGAAATAGGAATAAAATAACATTTTTAACGTTTAAGGTGGGGTCACCACTACAGATAAAAGGTGCTTGTGGTGACAGACATCCTATACACCACGGTCCCTTGGGTTTCCATCTCCTGGAATGCACTAATCATTGACAGTACAGCCTAGAGTCTTCCTCTACTCCTTACGACCCAGTTTGTTCTTGCTTCTCTCTTGGAAGGAGCAACATCTTTGCAAGGTCCCTCCAGAGGTAAGCTGACACTTGTAGCTAATGTCTGGTACTTTTCTCTTATTTTCACAGGAGATTGCTCTCCAGAGTTGTGGGGAGTCCCTTCTTTTGCTCTTAGAAGGTGATGGAAATCTGTACTTCAAGCCTCTCTATATAGGGACCTCCTCCACACGAATGTATACCATAAAAAATTGCACAAGGCTACCCATGGTTTTCACATGGAAGATCCGCCAGTCTGACCGCAAGATCCTGTCTGTCAGCCCCACTGAAGGGATCCTCCAACCCTTTGAAGCCATGGTAAGTTCAGGCTCTACCAAACTTATATTTTGCTCTCTACAAAATGGCTATGGAGTGTTTAGAGTAGAAATGTGAGGACTTGCAACCATTTGGTCTTTAATGCCAATGTTGGAAAATACCAGTCAGTGTCTTAGCTTGGGCTGCTAGCCAGCATCTGCAGTTGTGCCGGTGCCTACAATGTGGACTTGCCCAAACATGACCATATCCTCCTTGACTACAGGGCCAGATGGGTTTTAAACAGGCACTAGATACCGATACCTGGATGAAACTGGGCATTAACACTGCAGCAACTTTGTCATGTACCAAGAGATGTTAATAAATGAAGGACAAATGGGAGCACAAGGGTTTATGACAACTTTCTGCTGTTCTTCCACTTGTAAATTCAGGTTCTAAACTTCTACTGTATTTTCTGAGTGTTCTTTAGGAGTGGCAAGGACTAGCACATCTCCACAGCCTGCCTTTCAGTATCAGAATATGCATTCCTAAGGTGAACTTTTGACACAGGCAAAGATGGTGGAAAATTGAAGTGAGAGTGTCTCTGGAGCTGTCTGTAGAGGACTAGGTTAGCTGTAAAGAGGAAAGGTGGTGGACTGGATGTAATCAGTGGTGTACAAGCTTGGCTCTGATCTAAAGCTCCTTTGAGTGCTATCCTTCCGTCTTGTGATTTCAGGCTCAGGCGTGGACTTTTACTCCTGAGAAGGAGACCAAGTATCTGCTGAGAGCTATGGTGTTTGTAAGGAGGAAAAGCCCGGACCCTGGATCTCCCAAAAGTGCTCGCTATGCCTTACAGATTATTGGAGAAGGGACACTGGGCACCATTAAGGCAAGGAACTGGAGCCCACTGGGTAGTAGGAGGGTTACTAGGGTGAGATGGGGGTCTTGGACTTCTCTTTTTTGCACAACCTGTACTAGAGACAACCAGTAAGGATTTACAGCAAAATTCCCCAATGTTGCTAACAGTGGAGATGAAAGAGCTGAATCTGGCAGCCTCATGGAAAAGCATGATGTAAGTGTCCTGCCAGTTCAAATGTGAACTGCCTGAATCCTCTGAGGTCACCTTCGAATCCTCTGTTCCAGACTGAACTGAGCAAGCCATTTGGCTTCTTGGGACACCCAGCTCTCTCCCTCCTTCTCCATTCGTTCTGCTGTCAGTCCAATTTTTAAATGCAGTGGACTTAACTGTTATAGTATAGTGGTGTAGCTGGCACACATCCACCTGGCTTTCCTTCTGCTATCTGCAGATCTGTACAGCCACCTTCAATTTCAGGCAAGTTTCTTAAGGATCCAGAGCTGAATAAAATAATGCTTTGTCAGTCATCGCCCCGAGTCAATTGCATTTTACAGATGGGTGGAAATTTCTTAGAGGTATTTAGTTGCTATAAATTGCATGTGAGTGGATGACTATCTGAGGGAGAGGGGAACTCTTGATGCGGTCCTGGAGTGAGCCACAGATATAGCTCAACCCTTGTCCCAAGTGCAGCTGGCCAGACTGTGTTCTCACAGCCCTGAACATGCTACATCCTACTCAGCAAGCAACTGAAATAACAGTAGGAAAAAGCACTTGAAGGAAGGATTGTGCCCTTGCAACCCTGTTCCAATATCTCCCAGGGTATACCAGGTCCTACACAAAGTAGGGAGCCCTTTGCACTGCACTGTGTGTGCCAAGGGATCAATGCTCAACCACTACGTTCGATGTGTAACACTGACCTTTGCACGGTGGGTTTGAATTCCAGGCACAAAGGGAGCACTTGGATCTTGGAAATGTTCTAGTTGGTGATCCGAAAAGCTGCAGTATTGTACTGCTAAATGATGGGATCTGTTCTCTGAAGTACATCCTCAGTGTAGAACAACAGATCACTGGGCTTTGTCATCCTGAGGAGGTCTGCAGCGATCCACTGGGTACTGTAAGAGAATTAACATGGGATGGGGCCTTGGCCTTCTCTTTTCTGCAAAATAATTCTTGCATGCACTCAGAGGTTGTGCTGCTTGCTGGGTAGCTTACATCGGTTCTCTTAAGCGCCTTAAGGTGTCTGTTCCTTTGCTTAGGGGTTTGCTACAGATGACTCTTCTATCTTGCTGGAAAAAGCATAGGTTTTTCCCACAAAATTGTTAGAGCCTGACAATTGAAGTTAGATCAATTTGGACCTTGAAATAAGATGAGATTTCCCAGCAGAGAAGGGAATTAAATAAAAGAGCTTCTCAGAAGAAATGGGGGAGTGCAACCTTTAGCTGCCTTTCTGAGGAAGGTCCCCTCTCTTTGCCTGCCAAAGGTGAGCTGGGTGCCCCCCATGAGCTGCCTTATGGCTGTGCTCTGTGAATCCCAGCCTCAACAGCTGAAGCAGATCCTAATGATTAGGCACAGGGTGGGCAGTGGCTTGAGTGCAGGTAGGCTTGGGGAACTGTGTGCTGAGTATAAGAAAGATTAGAGATGCCAAGAGCTCATACTTTATCTTTTCTCCTACAGCTCTAGAGCTGGAACATTCCAGAGGGACAATCGCTGCAAGGTCAAAAGCTTCTGTCCAAGTAATAGTCAGGCCAGACCGTCGGCTGCATTACACCTGGTCAATCAGATATGCTATTTGCACCCCTACAGGTGAGAGAGGACTATTTTGGGAAAATCATTCCCTCCCAACCAAGTAAACTAACAGGCTGAGCTGCACAGTTCCCAGTGTATGAGTCCTGGCTGAAGAAACCCCTGTGCTGATCAAGTAACCAAAGCTGATCCTATGTGCTGCACCTTTTGGGGTTAGATAATGATTGAGCCATGAGACACAGACAGGGAGAGCTCCAAGTTTTCTGCTGCTGTGGTCACAAGATCTTCTCCTTTGCGTGATCATGGCCTTTTGTGATGTGTCCTGAAACATATCCTGAGAGCTTTGTGCCACCAGTCTTAGGCCACTGGAGTCCTTTTTGCAGATCTAGATTGGTCCCTGTATGAGAAAGAATGTAGTTGAACTAGAAAAGGCATGGAAAGGGACAATATGGGTGTTCAGAGGTGGCAAACAGCATTTGTACAAGAAAAGACTAGGTAGACAAGGATTCCCCAGCTTGGAAAGGGGAGAACAGCAATGCCACATGAATGATATGTAAGAGACAAGTTGTAAACAACTATTTATGATTTTTCAGTGTGAAAACAAGGGGCACATCATAAAATAGCTAGGCTGTAGACTTGTATCAAAAAAGGGGGTTTTCACATAGTGCAGCAGTAAACTGTGTAAACACACTGCTCAAAAGCAGCACACTTTTGGTGATCTCTAGATGCAGAAGCCAAGGTACAACTAGAAGTCAGTGGCTTAGAGGTTTTCAGAAGCTTCCAAAGACTACATACAAGTCCTGTTGTTTCTTTCTTTGGTCTGATTAGGGAGGGCTCTCTACATTTTGCTGTTCCAGACAGCTGCCCCTTAGTGGTGCATGACCATTTTCTGGTGTTTTTTTTGCTCCCAAGCTACAGATCTTGCGAGCACAAAAGAGGAGCAGCAGCCTCTCTGCTGTATCGTAGCAACAGGCGTCTACCCAACTTTCTGCATCACAGATGCCTGTTCAGCAGGGAGTGCCAGTGGTATCACCAGGTTGCACCTCTGGAGGCTCTTCTCCTTGGACACGCTGAATGAATACTTGGAGCAAGACCCAGCTCCCAGTGAGCTTGCCTCCAGAGTTTCCACAAAGCACAGGTGAGACAAGAAAGTGGCTCAGAGGATCCTTCTGTTCCTTGCACAAGCCAGAGAGAAATGTTGTGGCCATTGGCTTGTTTTGCAGCTCACTGCTGCATGGCACTTGTGTTCTACCCTAGCCACCCCTAGAGAGAAGCCACAGAAACAAAGAATCCTTCAACTGCAAAGGACCTCTAAAAGTTTCTGGTCTAAACTCTTGCTTAGAGTAGGGACAACTAGATCAGGTTGCTAAGGTCCTTGCCCAGTTCAATGCTGTACATCTCCAAGGATGAAGAAACCACAGCTTGTCTGGACACCTGATTCCAGTGTTTGACCAGTTTCATGGTAAAAGCTTTTTTGCCTAGTATCTAATCAGAATATCTTTTGTTGCAACTTAAGTAGTTGCCTTCCCTGCTTCAGAAGGCTGAACAAACCCACATTTCTTAGTCGCTTGTAAATTACGTGCTCCAGCCCTTAACCATCTTGGTGACAGGACTTGCTCCTGTAAGCCAGTGACTTCCCTGTGCTAGGGAGCTGAAAAGAAGCCTCAGCTAGCAGGACTCTCAGAGCCTCCACCTATGCTGCTGTCATTAGGCATACATAAAAAACAGATAAAATCCAAAGGCCTTCCTTGCACTCAAGAGGCCTGACAGCATAAGGACAGAGAAGAATTATAAGGAAGAGAGCCAGTGTAGAATAACATTTTCTCCTGTCAGGTCCTTCTGACCCTTCTTCCTGTCTCAATTTAATCTCCTCTCTCTCCTGTGACCAGCACGTGCTTGATCCCTCCAGTGTACACCCCGCTCCTGCTGGACTTCAACTTTGGGGCTGCCCCATTAGGCTCAGAGCCTACCCTCGTGATGCTCCTGCTGGAGAACAAAGGTGTTGTGCCTGTGGAGTGGTAAGTGGTTCCTGCTGGAGCACAGCCTTCTTTCTGGGGTCTGTCTGGGGATATGGAAATGCTCACAGGGGATGTGAGACATTTGAAAATTAATAGGGTGAATTTTGTAAGTGTTGCTTGTGTTGTGGAGCTGCGACTGAGATCTGGTGGTGGGTCTGAGGGGGAAACAGGCAAAGGATGGCAGACAGTTTTGCAGATCAGATCTAATGAAATGTGATGTGTCCATCAGCTGGGCTAAGCCTGACTGGATTGAATACGCTGACCATGGCCCTGGGGAAGTTGTGCATCCCTGTTGTTGACCATCTGACTGGTTCCCTAGGACCTTCTTGTTTCCTATTGATCAGAAGATGGACATGGAACACTGGGCAGAGGATGTTCAGTTTATTCCCCAGGAGCTGCACCAGATGAGAATTCAGGATAACCAGCTCTTCTGTGTTTCCCCAAAGTCAGGGAAACTTCTTCCAGGACAGGAGGAATCAGTTCTGCTCTCACACAGGTGACATCAACTGCCTGTATTTCAGAGCCTAGTTCTGCAGGTGGTGGCAGCACATGCCACCAGTCCCCCATGTTTCCATGCCAGATCCTTTCTCTTCACATAGGCCTTGCCCAGCAGAGACTGGGCAAGTAAAAAGTTCCTGACCATGTCCAGTTTCTGGACCCCACAAAGTTTGTCTTCCTGAGGGGTATGTTGTTAATGTATTCAACAGTACAGCACAAGAGACATTTAGTGTGACGTGCTGGGGACGCTACTCTGCCTTGACCTGACAGCTGGGGAGACAGACAAGATGCTGCACTTCCTATGCTTTTTGTCATGTCCTAGAGCTGCTAGCCCTTGTGTGCCTGTGGAGGTTATGAAGGAAGTTGAACACCTCCCCTTTCACAGCAGACCTGAAATGAGAAGTACTGGCATTTCAAATGGTGTTGACCTTGGAAACTTGGGTCCCTAAATTAGTGTATGACTAAAATCAACATTGCATCACTTGTTCCCACCCAAATACAACTGTCCCCCTCCCTCTCTCAGTGGCCCTTACGCAACAGTGACTCTTTAGTTGGGAAGTGAGTTGTCTCTAATGTACCGTGTGACCCTGATTCTATCACCCTGGACACAAGGTGCATTTCTAATGTTTTCCTCTCTCTTGTCTTTCACTGCTAGACATGATTTCGTTGGCACTGATCACCTCCCTGTCCTGTTGAAGGTTTCCTATGGCCATGAGATTCTGGTAAGATAGCAGGTATCTCTTACTTCTGTTTGCAGAACCACAGCAGGTAGGAACTGAATTACAAGGTGTTTTTTCCCCAGAAGCTGCATGGTCTGTAGGGGGCTATGGCCTTCCCCTGGAACCTGCACTGGCCAGAGAGACACAGGGCCAAACAGAGACATAAAACCAGCATCCTGACAAACCTGTGGTTCCTGCACGCTATGTTGTGGCAGTGCCTGGCTAAATGGCCATTGGATGAAACATCTGCTGGTTTCCCCAGCAAGGGATTTATTTTAATAGTTATTATTAGTCTTTTTATTTTATTGGTGGTGTTAGTGCAGAATTGCTTCTTCCTCCAAGTCCAAAACAGCCCTCCTGGGCTTTAAAGTCCCTGCATGTTTTCCACACTCAAGTATGTTTCATGGACAGGATTTCCATTCTTGCTTCCCCACATTTCATCTGCATCACCATGAGTTCTTCCACACAATGATCCTGGAGTTCAGCTCTGCAGCCCATACTACTTCTCTCATATGTAATGTTCCTAAATCTCTCCAGCTCATCGGCTCTTTATGCTCTTCAAAATCTCCTGGAATGAACTGTTCCCAAAAAGTGCCACCTGCTCTGGCTGCAGTCTGGGAACATTCTTGCTGGCACACCATCCTCCACCTCTGGAGGTATGGAAGCAGCTGCTTCCCCAGGCCCAGAATGTACTCTCTGCATTCCTGGTTGGCTGTTCCTGCTGCAACCCTGATGCCTTGGTCCACCCCCTTATATCTCCTTGCCAATTGCAGAGGAGCTTCCTGCTCATTCTTCCTGCTTTGCTGCTTGATAAAGCATCCCACAGCTGATCTGTGCTGTGTTTTCCTGGAGTATTTCCTCAGGCTTGGAATGAATTTCTCTCTCTCCCCCCCTCTAAAACTGTCAGTTAGATTCAAAGTCACCTTGTGCTCTGCCGGGCACAGCTCATGCCCGGCTGAGCTGTGCAGTCTGTCTCTGAAGTTTCCTATGAGACCATTGTGTTCACACATCTCTTTTATTTTTCTTTTCTTTCAGGACTGTTGTCAGCTGAAAATCCAACCCTTTGACCAAGCTGTTCAAACAGCGGCTTAACTGTGCCTTCCCTCAAAGCCCTCCCTTGGACGGGCTCCCTGTGCTCTGCCTGCCTGGCACAATCCAGAGAGTGGATGTGAGCATTTCACCAGCTGACCAGGGAGGGAATAATAGGTTTCGAAGCACCAGCAGCCTATAGGGCACGCATCCCCTCTTGCCGTATAGCTTTGGTGGCTACCAGAAGCCACCACCCTACCTCCTGCTGTCACTGCGGAAGGGGCTGAAAAAGCATGAGAGGCCCTGGGGATTATAAAAGACCCCTGGGTGGGTTGGAGTTCTGACAATAGGAGGCCACCCCAGAGACCAGGAGCAGTGCAGGTGGTCACAACTTCCAGGGATGCACAGTGCCAGTACTGAACTGCTAGTGTCAGTAGAAACGGCAGAAGCTCTTCCTTCCACAGAAAGGGCAGCTGAGGGGCTGAACACAGCGTGCCTTCATTCTTTTCCGTCGTGGCATGAAGAGCACAGTCACCAGCCCCCATGGCAGAGGCTGCTTTAAGTGCACTCACATGCCAGAGTTGATGAGATCGTCACCTGGGAATTTGATGAAATAAGCAGAACATATGCTAACCTTAAGGGAAGCAAATGCCAAAATGTCACCCCAAAAGTTAAGCTTTGGAAATTGGAGATAACGACAATCAGCAGAGGCAGAAACCATAAGACTGGCATTCTCTGCTCTTGTTTAAGCAGCCAATACAGTACCTCCTGCAGGTGTCTATCCAAGGCATCCACCTGCTATTACAAACATCTTCTTCGTCTTCTGCACACACACTTGAAAAATAGCCATGTTTTAGGCTTAGCTAATTGTGAATTCCAGTGACTTAGTTCCCGTTGGCCAATGCAGAGACATTACTAGCTCCGTGACTGCTTTACAGTCTCTCTGCTTCCAGGCAGACAGCTCAGGTATGCTTTGTGGTGATCCTGCCCAAAATCATGCGTCATGACTCACCTCTAGCTTCATTGCAGTTTTCTCAAAATGCAGAATCTCTTGTCTCTTTCTTCCATGAAACAGCTCTATAAATCTCTCTGCTTTGCTTGGAGTGCCAGGCAGCTTCTTTGCTAACAGGATACTGTTGATCATTACTTGATCGCTTGAAATTCAGCTGGGATCTGCTTATGGCTTGTGGACTGTGAGACACATTCTTGGAGGGGGATGTCCTCCAGAGAGATGACATCCAGATGGTCCTTTCTAAGAGGAGGCCGTTACTTACATAAAATCCTGTCTTTCCAAAGCATTTGTCTGGCACAGCTGCACTGTCTCCTACATACAGGCCAGACACTTTCATTCATGGAGAATTTCTACCATGTAATTACATAGAGACACACTGAGGCTGCTTCCTAACACAGCAGGGAGAAAAGTACCTTCTTCTCTGAAACAAGATGCAAATCTCTCAGAGAAGAACCAACAGTTGAGTAGGCTCTCCATCTCCTTGCTTTTTCCTTAGGTCATGCACTCCCGGTATTACCAACTTAAATCTGTAACTGTCTTGCCCTCAGAGACCTTAAGCAGTTTCTGGTGATGGGGCCAAGGCCCTGTGAGAAAGTGACTGCGTTTCTTTCCACTGTAGCTGAACTTCAACGGTGTGACGGTGGAACAGGACCAGCGGTACATTCATTTTGCATCCACTAAGCACCTCTTCACACCCATTGCCATTGGGACCTCCCAACCCCCCACGCAGGTGAGCATCCTGGGGCCAAACCCAGCAGCAGCAGATGGAAGAAGATAGTGTTTCTGTCTCCTGAGGACAGGCAGTGTCTGAGGCGTTTCCCAGGAAAGGGAATGGCTTCCACAGGAAAGCATCACAGCAGAACTTTGAGTCTAGTTCTAGGCAGAGCCTGGAAATTGCTGCTGGAATGGCAGCAGGGAAAGTACCTCTCACTGTCTCCAGTTTGACAAGATTTGGTTTTCACTCTAGCCAGAATGTCTACCAGGTGCGTTGGGCTGTTTCACTGTTCTCTTGCATTGGATCCAAGTGAAAACTTGTCCAGCTGCTCCAGGCACTCTGGAAATGAATCCTAATTAGTTTTTTTAGTAAATTAATTAAACTTCCTTAAGTACTTATTCAGCAAAAAGGCAGCTTTGATTCTGTTCTAATTTACTTGGGAAATGAACAAGTCTGAGTTGAATTAAGATCACTTTAATATGAGTGTTTTTGCATTTCAAGTAATCCGCTTTACAGTGATCCCTTTAGCTAATTTGTATTAATTTTCTCCTAGACTGAATTTGCAGGGCACTACTTGGAGAGGGACTGTAGTTATCAATGTGTATGTGTGGTGATAAACCTTGAACACAGTCTTCTATAAGAATCTCAGTGATAAATCCTGACACTATGAGGTCTCTTCATTCTTAGGAGACAAGCCGACTAATTAATTATTAATGCTTATCAGAGTCCTCTGGGGAAGTGTTAACTAGTTTAACTTCTACATGGTATAATAAGCACAGCTCTATTTGACTTACTTCAGATCTATGAACTCTACAATGCTGGTGCCATGCCTGTGATGTTTGAGGTTCAGCTGCACAAGACTGGGGGGTCCCAGGAGAATTTTCAGCATCCTGTGTTCATTTGCCTAACTCCTAGAGGGGAAATTCCCCCCGGCACAACAGGCCACATTGAGTGGATCTTCTCACCACTGGAAGCTAAAACATACTTTGTAAGTATGTTTGACCCTCCTCATGACTGCCAGAAGTTATTTCTTTCTGTTCTTCTGTACCTAAAATTCCTTAGATCTCTTACTAATGGTTGGTCCAGGTCATGCTACAGCTGAATTGAGCTCCATTTCTTAAAGAAGAGTCTTGAGAGCAAATGAGTGGCTGGCCTGGTTAGGAAAAGGAGCAGATAAACTGTTGTCTCCTAATTTTCTTCTTCCCAAAGAACAGACTCACAACCAGAGTCACCACAGTGTATGTTTTTCAAGGATCAAACAGTGACCAGGGATATAAACAGTATCTGATCAGATTTGTTGGGTTTTTTTTGCCTCCAATAACTTCCACCAAGGAGACTGAAGTCAGTGTCTTCTATTGTCACAGTGTACACTACCACAGCCCTCTGGAAACAGCCTTCCCAAAGACCTCTGTCCTAAGCTGCAGCAGGCAGGCAGGGCCGGAGCTGGAGCACTACTTATTGCTACTTATTGTGGTGGATGTATGGAAAAATAAATTAATTTTAAAACTTCAACTTGTTGCTCCAAGAGGGAGTCCCTGCCCAGCTCATACAGTAGCTGGTTAACTGGCTACTTAACCAACTTTCTGGGGTTAGCAGGGAAGGTCAAGGACTGAAAGAGCAAAAGAGACCGGATTTCTCTTCAGCCATGCATGTGGTGTACTTAGACATTAGCGAGTATATCAGCTTCTTGCACATCTCTCCCAAATATGACTCTGGACTTAAAACTCTTATCTTGTCCAAGGCAGGTTGATGTTCTTATCCACATCCTTGGGGGAGAATCAACTTTGATCACATTCCAGGGAGAAGGCTATGATCCAAATACCATAGAAGAGACTGACACACCCAGCGAAATTTTGTCTCCTTCAGTCTTTCCAGGCTCTACTCAGCTGACTGTGGCTGGACAGGTAGGTCCAGGTATGCTGATATGAGCAATGTGATCAGTGCAGAAATGTGTGAGAGAGACACAAATATACAAGTGGCACCATATAGCAGTAGTCTGCATTGCAGGAGAGTTCATTTGCCACAAGACAAAGCAAGATGTTTCCCTTCCAGCAATCATCCAGAGCCTGACTCATGAAAGCAGTTGTTCTCAGAGGTGCTTTCCTCCCAGTTTGCTGCTTCTGATGCTGTTAGAACCAGAAAAGTTTTAGGGTTTGCTCATGTTCTGAATTTTCTATTAAAAGTTGCCCCCATCACAGGTACCTTTCTTGTTTGCAGCTACACCACCCTTTTCTTTGGTAATTCATTCACAAAAAAGAGCATCCTGAGATATCCTGTCGGGGCTTAGCTGCTATTTCACAGCCAAATGCAGATGATGCATGACCTGAACACAGACTGCAGGGTGGTCATTCTGGCACATCCCAAGAAACACACTTGTTCGACCTGTCGCTGGCTCAGCAGGAGCTTGTTTAGCCTGACTAGAGCTGACCTGCCAGCCCAAACAATCTGTTGCTAAACTCAGCCACAGACCCCAACATAGTAAATCAGCATTAAACAGCATCAGCAGAGTCATCCTCCAGATAGGTAAAGGATTCATCGAGTGTGACATTAGCATGGCTACCTTGGAGTCCAGCCACAGCTACATACGGTCTTAAGCTTCTAACAGGGTGATTGTATTCCTGGGTAAAGCAAAGAGATGATTGAAAACCTGTCTCAGGCTGCCCATGAAGATGCCATTCCACAGGGCTCTGTTGTCTCTAACCAACAGTCACTACCTTCTCTAATAATCGGTGTAATTAATTAAAGTTTGCACTGTGCTTGGAGAACGGAACAGACTATTAACAAGGTGCAGTAGAAAGCACTTCCCCAAAACCCGCACTCAGGGTGATGAGGATTTTGCACAAGCACACGCCTTGTGTTTGCCAACTGAAGTAGGAAGAGACCTGGACTGCAAGTGTTGCAGTGAGAATCTTGATGCTACTGGTCCTCCGTGCTCCTGAGATCCTCTCCTGCCCCAGCACCAGCGCTACTGTTCATTGCTCACTCAATCCCACTGCAACTGGGTTCTACTCTTGTGCAGAGTCATTGCAACCAGAGCAAACCTCAGGGAAATGTAACACTTCCTCAAGTTGCTAGGGTAAAGATAGGTGGCTAATATTATCTATGAATTGCTGGTTAACTGATGACTGTGTGATTGCTCTTCTTTGATGGCCACATCACATCTTCCTTCACTGCTGTTCCTCCTGGTTTCACCTTGCTTCCTGCAGGCAGCTACCTTGTCACACCACAGGATTTGCCTGGGAAATATCCCAGACTGCACCAAAGCCAGCCAACTTGTCTTCCTCAACAGTATCTCGGAGAGTAAGGCTGTTGTGTTTGCCTGGCAGATAAGCAACTTTAAAGACAAGAAGGTGAGTCCTTCCTTCTCTTTCCTCTACAGCCTTCTTGCCCATCTCTATTGTGCCACAAAGAACTTTCTACTCTATTTGCAACCAATCAGAAGTGATCCTAGAGTCTTGACTTTTGTACTAGCTGGTTAAAGGGAAGGACACAGAACAGTGAAGACGAGGGTTAGGATGGGGGAAGTGGGGGAGACAGGAATTCAGAAGAGGAATCTGAAGGCTTCGGTGAGGATATATGAACCTGGAGCTACAAGATGCGATAATGAATCTCGGGACCCTGTCTACCAGCAAAGTCCATGGTCATTCTTTGAGTATAGCAGCTGCATCTCTCTCATGCCACATACCTCTGAGAAGGGGAGGGAATTACACAATCCTCTCTTTTCTGCAAGAAGGCATATGGGAAGGTCCCAGGACAGTGAAACAACTCCTCTGTGGCTTTTCCTTTCCCCCCAGGTGTTGCAGGTTTCTCCAGAGTCAGGGGTTCTGCAACCTGGAGACAACATCCCCTGCTTCATCACCCTGAGACCTTCAGACAGTGCTTCCTTCTACAACATAGATCTGGTGTGTGAGGTGAGACCCAAGAGGTACCTGTGTGTTACCATCAACTGGACAGGTCACTGCAGTTCCCAGATGGCTGGCCCCCGACAGTCAGCTGCCTGCAGCTTCCAGATGAAGGAACCCTTCTATGCTCTATAATGCCAGGCAGCAATTCTCATTACTGAACTTCCTCTCTCCCGATGCTTTAAGTGTCTCTCTGTCTGTGTAGCTCACAGGTGAGGTCTAATTGTGCAACATGTGGCTTTGTGAGTTGAACCTAGCTACTAGAAGTCATGATTTAAATCAGAGTACTTTTCAGTGGACATCAGAGACTTAAATATCTCCTCCCTTCGATCATGGTTTGCTTCATAGATCTACATCCAGGAGTCCCTGGTCCAGTACGAGAGGGACCTCCAGGAGTGGGAAAGGGAAAAGGAACGGCAGGCTGTGGAATTCACCATCACAGAGAAGGACCTTGGGACTAAGAAGAAGCCAAAGTCACCTGCAAGGGTAAGTGCTGCCAGAACTTTACACCAGCTTAGCTCAGCTCAGACAAAGCAGCCAGATGTAAACAAGAAATGTTAAGAAAATTTAGGTAAGTTGATAAGAGGACATCAAGCTCTGATGTACTCAAAATCTTATAGCTGGTGGATAGATAGTGGAAAATTAGATCTTGTTTTCTAGCCCAGAATCCTCTTGCAGTCTCTTTAACACTGAGAGAGGGAATAGCAGGGGGGGAACTAGGAATTAAAATTATTTTTCTATCACCGTACAAACTCGGAATTTGCTAACAGTCATCTGAAATTTAGAAGTGCATGATAAGCCTTAAGGAAAAAAAACAACAACCAAACAAAACAAAGCAGCGGGTCTGGAAACAGATGGTTGGATTTTTAACTCTGAATAAACACTGGAGAGAAATGTGTAACTAACATTAAGAATGTGGCCTGAGTGAAGAATGGGAGGGTGAGATCATTGACTCTCAGCTGGGGCAAAGTAAAACAAAATCCTGGAGTCTTGTTGTATTCTGTATCTTTCCTACATTGTCATTTCTCTTCCTTTTTTCTTTTTCTTTCTTTTTTCCCCCTTTTTTTCTTTTTAGAGGTCATCAGATTTTGCTCAGACAGAAAATCTCCCTGAATCCTCAGCTGTGATCAGGAAATACAAGGTAAGTCAGGCCTGTCTCTCCCATAGCAGAAGCAAACTGACTGCTTTAGAAAAGAGGCAGATGCTGGATATCACAGCGTGGGAGCCTGGACAGAGAGCACAGCAGGATTATTTGTAGCTTCGAGGCTTTGGGAAACAGACTAATTGGAGGAGCCAGAAGAATCAGACTGTCTGGCTGTGTCCTGTGTGCAGTAACTTTCCAGCTGAGGTGAATGGGAAGTGAAATTGGAACCACCATACACCCGTGACTGGAAAAAGGGCAAAAGGTTTTGAATAAGCAGAGAAGATGCTCATGGGCAGGGTGTTCGGTACCTGGGGCCCAGGGTTTCATGCTGGAGCCATGATGGAATGTGTCCCACAATGGAAAGTGGCAGGACCCTGGTGTGTTGTGATGTAGACTTTGCCCTTGCCTCTAAAAGAGCTGTGATCTGCGCCTCGGGAGAAGCTGCAGGCAGGGACTGCCTTGATTTAAGTGTGCAGAAAGCTCAGTTTGCCTGGTTCATGTCTCCCCTCAAGTTTGCACAACTGTGTGTGCTGCTGGAAAAGGTGGCTTTTCCAGCTGTGGTGGCAAGGTGTGAGACAAGGTCCCAGTGAATGCTCTGCTGAACTGCCTGGGCCCAAAGGCAAAGCCACACTGCACCTATAGCTGTCAGCAGCACATGCTGCGGGCATGACAGGGTCTGTGGAGAACCAGCCAACTCAAGGTGTGGAAGGGCTAAGGGGAGCTGGCATGAAGCTGGGCCTGTGCAGATTGACTCAGCTGGGAGGCACAGCTTGTTACCTCAGGACTGCTACCATAGCAAGGCTCTAGCAGTGCTCCTGGGACTCTGCAGAGGACATCTGCATGCCCTGCACTGTCCTCTGTGAAGGAATCAGCTCAGGGCTGCTCTAGCTTGGACTGTCTGCCCCATGCTCTTAGGGGTGATCAAGTGATATAAGTTGAAGCATTCACTGGGATGAGCATAAGGATGGTTGGGGAAAAGTAAAAACAGTTTTAGTCCTCTAGGGTTTTAGCTTCTAATGACAATTTGGAGCCAGTAATCACTTGCTGTGTCTGTGTCAGGAGTGGTGAAGGCCTCTGACCTCATTCCTAGAGACTGGACAGCTGTGTCTCAAAGGCCATTGAAGTCCTGTGATGCCTGAGGACTTCTCCAGACCTGGGTGGTATCCTTCCGGTCCAGACTTCTGGACTACTCCTGCCCTAAGAAACTTCCCCCAAAGTACCTGCTGGTAATGCAACCCCAAGCTTTCCCGTGTTTTGTAACTGGAGTCAGTTCCCGATTTCCTTCCAGGCTCGGGGGAACAATTTCCAAATATATTCCTGCACATCTTCTCCCACACCACTCCTGCTATGCTCAGAAGAGCAGAGATGATCTTCCAGAGTTCCTCAGGGATGGACTGGAGTACAACAGCCCCAGGTGCTCTGGGGAGACCCTGAAGCCCTGCTGACACTCAGGACTGGCACACTAGGGAGTGAGGGAGTGGACCTGATTTCCAGTATGGCCGCTTGTGCCTGATAGTGGTACTGCAGTGCCAAGATCATTTTGATGCTGTCTCCTGTCCAGGATCTAGTGTCTCTGGCTGCTGGGCTTTCCAGTTCTCATGCCAGTGCTCACGCCTACACCAGCCTATCTGTAGCCAGAGAAGCAACCGAATACCTGACATTTCTTTCTCTCCAACAGACATTACCCCCTATCAAAAACCGCCCTATGCCAAATCAACCAGCTGGACACTTGGAGAGGAGGCTACTGTTGGACAAAGAAGCCAGCCTGGTGTGGTTCAAACCAGAGCCTCCCAAGCCCATCCTCTTACACCTTGGTGTGACAGCCAGGTCCTACTCTATTGAGGACTTCTTCAGCAACTTCATCTTGGAGTCCCCCAAATACTTCTTGTCCCGGTAAGAGATTCAGCTTTCTGGATTGACATCTTCATCTGAGCCAGGGCTGCCCATGCTGTGGTATACCCTGAACTTGGAGTTCTGCTCTGCTCCTCTCCAGTGCCTTGGTATTAGGCAAGTGGTGCCTTACTTTCCCCGGTATGAACTGACATGACCTGTTTGTCTCTCCATTTTAAAAGGGAGACGCTGTTGGAGCTCAGTGCTCCTCTCTGATGGTGGTATCCCTGCTACTGTCACAAATGCAGCAGCTCCCACTCCTCCCCTGTCACCCTGTACTATTCCCCACTTGCCTGCAGTGCTGCTGCTCAGCCAGGGGGATACAGGTCCTTGGTAGTTTGGTTCAGTAGTGCTGCCACTGATGGAACAACTCCTTTTCCAGCCCCTTCAGCGACCAACCCTTGGAGAGCAAATTGGCGGATGGTAGTAGAGACAGGATGGACATGGACCCCAAATGGTTGTCCCTGGTTGCTGCTTCCAAACAGGAGTGGGAGATAGTGACTGACATACTCACAGATGTCATCAGGTATATGTCCCTTCACTCTCACTTGCCTTGGAGCTCCTGTTCTCCAGGGAGTGTGTGCAGCATGGCCACCCCTCTGCTAATCCCAGAGATGTCTATGCACTCCTGCTGCACCACAATGGGGGATCCAGCCTGGCAAAGGCTGCCCTGGGGACTGGGAGCTCAGGAGTCCTGGTGTAATAGCCAAATAGTCTCACTCCCCATCTAGGGGCTGGGCCCTTCTCTGCCCAGTGAACAATGTCACTGCCCATGAACTCTGCATGCAGTTATCTTGTGAACAGGCTGAATTTGAATTTACCTGCTTTGTCTGTCAGCTGCAGAAATGTAAAGAATCAGCACTGGGGAGGCAAAGGGAGTTTCCTTAGCTCAAGCCATCTTGCTGCCTCCTTTAGGCCCAGAAAGCAAGAAGGGATAGAGTAAACATTGATATCGATCTGGGTTTTCCTCTGATTTGTACTGTCTGGGTCCATACTGGGACCAGTACTGCTCAGTGTATTCATCAACAATGTAAACAGTGGGATCAAACACATCCTCAGCAAGTTTGTGGACAACACCAAGCTGAATGGTGTGGTTGACATACCTGAGAGATGGGATGCAATTCAGAAGGGCCTGGACAGCCTCAAGAAATGGGCCTGTGCAAACCTCATGAGGTTCAGCAAGACCAAGTGCAAGATCCTGCACCTGGATTGGGGCAACTCCCGTACAAATACAGGCTGGAAGGTGAAGGTATTGAGGGCAGCTCTGCCGAGAAGGACTTGGAGGTACTGGCGGATGAAAAGCTGGACATGAGCTGACAATGTGTGCCCACAGCCCAGAAAGCCAACTCTGTCTTGGGCCACGTTGAAAGAAGCGTGGCCAGCAAGCCAGGGGAGGTGATTGTGTCCCTCTATCTGCTCTGGTGAGACCCCACCTGGAGTAGTGCATCCAGCTCTGGAGTCCTCAGCACAGTAAAGACATGGAGCAGGCCCAAAGGAGGGCCACAAAAATGATCAGAAAGGTATTATTTACAATGAGGGTGGTGAAACACTGACACAGGTTGCCCAGGGACAGCAGATGCCCCATCCCTGGAAACATTCAAGGTCAGGTTAGACGGGGCTCTGAGCAACCTAATCTAGTTGGTGATGTCCCTGCTCATTGCAGGGGAGGTTGGGCTGGGCGACATTTAAAAGTCCCTTCCAAACCAAACTATTCTATGATTCTATTCTATGATCCTCTGAGATTGTGCATTAATCTGTACTTGCTGGAATTCATCCCTTGTTTTCTTCCTCCCAGAGGTCTCTTGGCAAACATCCAGTTCCATGACATATTGAGAAGAAGCCTGGATGAGCCCATTCCATATTTCTCCCAGTTCCGGTGTGAAGAACCAGCAGAGCTCCAGGGCAGGAGACAGTACTGCACGCTTCCTTCCAGAGTCTCTGCTTCCCAAAATCTTTACTCTGAGGAGGATGGAGAAACAAAAGACATGAAGCAGGAAATGTGTCCCAACAATGATTTGCTGGAGTGCTGGGATAACATGAGCGAGATTTTACACCACAAGCAGTTGAAGGAGCAGAAACAGATAATGAGCAGGTAAGGAAGAGCTCACACATAAAAGGCAAGAGCTGCACAGGCAGGAGAGCCATGGTAGCACACCACCTGGCCAGAAACTATTTTCTGCTTCTGCCCTGCAGCATTTCTGCTGGGATGTTCTGCGTGCTCTGGGGGGAAATTGATGCTAGCCCACCCAGCCACCCTCTCCTGAGTGTGGCTTGAGCAGAATGCAGGTTTGCTGTATCCTGGGGCTGAGCTCTGGGTGGTGCCAGGATCTGGTGATGAGTCAAGTCTGCTTTGTGCTCAGACACTCCGGGCTGTGTTAGACATCAGAGTACAGTGGGTGCTTACCTTACCGTTCATTTTTACCTGCAGTATTTCACCACCTTGCATTTGCTGTGGCTACACCCTTATACAATGATACAGGCCGTCAGCGTACACACAAATACTAACTACAGCACGACTTGGAGGGAGAAACCAGTAAAACCACAGTCGCCCATCTCCGTCTGAGGTCAGGGCCTGACACCAGCTGGTGGCAGTTCTAGGAGAAGGGTCAGCACCCCATTGCTCAAGCCTTTGGTTCATTGGCCTCAGCGTGTAAAAAACCAGTGTGTGCTCCACTGCTGTACCTGATGTGTCCTGGGAGCAGTCACAGCAAGCAGCCTGCCTCATCTGCTTTCTAATAGCTGTCCTCTGCCTGTACTTTTTTCCCTCCAGGCAGCCAGCCTTTGGGATTCTGGTGGAGCAGGTCCTGGAAAACACGCTGCAGAACATCCTGATCGAAGCCAGCCGTGGGGAGGTGGTGCTGACAGCCCGGCCCAGGGTCATCTGTCTGCCCTCCAGCCCTTCCCGAAGGTAGCAGAGTGTATCTGTGCTATGGTGGGGGACAGGACCTGTTCTTAATATATCAGGCTGAAACACAGCCCATTTCCTAGACCACCTGGATTAGCTGGATCACTGCCTATCAATGCCAAGGACATCTGTGAAGAAGGGGAAATCCCCTCCGAAAGCCTCTGCCCCTTCTTGGCTTGTCCTGAGCCACAGAGCAGAGGTGGTGACACTACAGCCTTTCTGTGGGCCCAGACCATGATGCAGCTCAGGGTCGGGGCCCTGTGAATGAACAGCTGGCGGATGGGGCTGGCCTGAGGCCCTAGAGGGTCTCTTGGGGAAAAAGGGTCAAGGAGTAGGCAGCACAGACTCTGACAGCAGAAATGGGGGGGCAAAGCTTTCATGGTTCAAGATGACGTGGGATCTAGTTAGGTTGAGGGAATGGCCACCAGTGGGAGGCAGATTTCGGGCTAAGGGCAAAGCTTGAGGATTTGCCCCAGCTTGGGAAAAAGTGCAGGGAGATGGGATTGAGGGGGGATGAGAGAGGGTTGTTGGATGGAGTTGTCGTCTCCAGAGCTGCAGGAGTCTCGTCCAGGTAGGCAATAGCTGTCCTCTGTGATACCCCAGGGAGGAATGATTACTTGGGAGGAGGTGGCAGGAAGCTGCACTCTCCCCACCCCAAAAGCAATCTCTTTTTCTTCAGAATCAGCAATTCAGCATCCCTACCCCCAAGAGCATAGCTGCTGAGCACTCCGCTGCTTGAGCTCTTCAAGCACATCAACTGTTTCCACGCTTCATGCTGTTCCTGTGATGTCCAGAGCAACTCTGATCCTCTCACACCATGACCTGAGCTCCTCATGCTGTCTGCCTCCAAGAAGGTACACCCTAATTTTGTCCTCAGCTTCATTTTGAATCCTCTGGCAATTCCGCAACAGAACTCGTGAGATCTTTCCTCCCTATGGTTGGCCACGGGCATCAGAGAAGAACTTCCCTGCGCTACAGGGAGCACATGGACAACCTCTGTGACTGTTCCCACTGCCCTCAGTCTGTGCTAACTGGGAAAGGAGTGGAATTTGCTTTGAAATGTAGCTGAGGAAGGACTGACGGCTGGGACTGAGGTGCTGAGCCCCTGCTGACATGGACAGGGGACAGACACTGAATCCTCCTCCCTTCCTTGCTCCCGTGGTGGCTGCAGCACCATCCAGCACACTCAGCAGCCCAATAAAAGGAGCTTGGCCTCTGGGCACACAGATACTGCGTGTAACGTATTAATCCATACATCTGGGTTTGGGAGCACCCTGGAGAAGCGCTCCACTTTTCAAACTGCAAGTGTGTCACCTGGGGAAGGGGATGTCTTTGAGGCGTCCGGCGGGCTGCGGGAGGGTGTCGCTGTGAAGGAGCGGGGTTTGTCACAGCCGGGAGGTGGCAGTGTTAGTTGTAAGAAACCCCGGTGCCAGCAGGGAGCTGCCCGCTCGCCGGCAAAGGCTGCGGGCCGGGCGGCGGGGCTGGCTCTGCAGCATCTCCCCTCTTCTGCATCCTGCTCCGGGCCCTGTGCGCAGGGCTCACCCAGCAGGGTGCAGCTGGGGTCCCCTCCTGCCCTGTGTTCCCAGTGCCTGGCGCTCAGACTGGCGCTGCACCTTCTCCCTTTCCACCCCAAGAGAAGACCATGCACCAGGGGCTGCAGAGGGCTTTCTCCCGGCCAGGCAGAGGGCAGGTGCCTGCTGTGCCCAGGGTGCTGCAGCTCTCCCAGCACCACCAACGCTCCCCTCTGCAGGAGCCCTGCGTGCGTAACTGTTACTAAGCCCCAGGGCCGATCTGTTCCTGTTGTCAGAGATACAGCAAAGGCACTGCCAGCTCCTGAGCTCAGCCTGGGTGCCTGGGGCCTTCACGTGGGTCCTGGGGCCTTCTCATGAGAAGTGCAGACCCCTTCCTCCCTCCCCAATGCTCTGGGTGCCAGATCTCCTATGTCACAGCAGCTTTTCTTCCTCTGGGCTTCGACTGATGCTAAACAGGCGATGGGATATCACCTCCTTCTTCCCTAGCTCTAGGCAGCATCGGGACCTGGCTCTTCAGTCCAGTCGGGATGACTCTGCCTGGTCCAAGCTCTGCAGAAGAGACATAGTTCTGTGACAGGGTCCCCAAATGGGTGACACAGACAGGGGCAAGACCCTTGTCAGTGTCCTAAAGCAGGTTAAATCCAGTAGCCTGCAGGAACCCAAGGACAGCCTGGAGCCGCACAGACAGGATTGTGAGTTCGTCCATCCCCAGACCTGCTGCATGATCTGATGCTCTCTGGACTGCGCCACCATTAATTCCTCTGCCTTGTGGGACAACATGGGTCAACAAGGGCAATGCTGTGTGTTAGTCTGGTGTAACACCAAGAGTGAATGGATAGAACCTGAGTGCAGGCACATGCAGGAAATTATTTTTTTGTCATAAAAGGGCCTGTCCTCCCCTCTCTCACATGCTGAACACAGCCCGCACCTGGAGGAAGCAGAACTCACACCATACTTGCCTGTTGGAGCGCTATCAGAGAAAAATTAACTTCTCTGATTAGTGTCTCTCTAGTGAGAGAGAGCCCTGAGACAGTACCTTCAGCATCAGATGAGCCAGGAAACGAGAGAGGTCTGAGACCTACCTATGCTTCTAAGAGAGAAATCTTTCTTCCCTCGGACCCTGCACCGGGTGCAAGACGGTGGTGTGTCACCTCTATTTAGGTCTTCTCTGGCGCCTCTCAACCAAAACCACTCAGTGTGCACTAAGCAAAGCCATTAGCAGCTGTCACACACTTTTCTTCTTGTATCCTCATCCTAAATTAAAAATACACCAGGAACAGCCCCTTTGCCACTTTGCAGAAATTCGTGCTTCCTCTTCTCGAAGCTGGGAACTAGTTGACCTCCCAGAAGAGGGGAGAAGCCCTGTCACTGCTAACCACATTTGGATCTCGGGCAAGAGGAAGACTGAGTTTGTCATTACTGGCTTCCACGGCTGGATGTGGCCCCTGGCCCAACACCAGCCACGTTTCTAACGCACATCTCTCTAATGGAGATATTGTAGATATGTGTCCTGCCTTTTCCCACTGGTCTTCAGAGTGGGGTGATGTTCTCATGGGGCTGGGGTTGGTGGCCAGGACAAGCTGCCAGTAGGTACAGGGCCAGCGTGAGGATGGCTGAGTGTGAGCCTGGCAAGCTGTTACTCCTTCTTGTGCTGGTTATCAGGAGTGCTCAGTCACCAGGCAGTTAATGCAACGCACAACAGGCCTTTTCTTCTTGGCTGTTAGTCCTGGCTCCTAGGGAGGGGTGAAATGGCCTTGGGGCAGGTGGGCAACAGAAGCTCTCCTGAATCCCATTAAAACATTTAACACCTGCTGAATCGTGCCATTGTCTGGGAGATAAAGGAAAGGGAACAAAGCTGCTCTTGGTCTTCCCTGCCAGAGTGTCTAGGAGGCTCTGCCATCCCATTGCAGCTGGGGAGCCTGAATCCCCTGCAAAGACCTGCTTGGCCTGGCTCTGTGTCCATGTGGGGAAGGTGACAGCGCTAGGGGACAGTCCCCTGGATCCCCTGCTGCAGGTGTGCACAGCCCCTGGTTGGAAATCAGCCTCTTCTCCCCCTGTACTGAGTATTAGGTAGGACCCTGGAAAGGTCCTGCCTCCCCAGTTAGCCTGTAGTGTCTATGCAGGCAGGACAAAGTCTGGAGGGCAAAAACACGAAGGTGTTGCCCTTGGCAGAGCTGGGCAGAGAGCCTTCACCCCTGGCATCCCATGTCTGAGACACTGGGCTTTGCTGGCTCAGTTGTGTTGCTTTGGTATTTGGGAATGGGAGCTTTTTAGTCCATGCCAGGGTGAGACCAGGGAACAATGATGGTTCCTGATGGACAGCAGAGGTGCTCTGATGAGAGCTAGTCAGCCCTCCTGGGACAGTGAGAACACACAAGCCCTTGGCTGCTGCGAGAGGAGGATCAGCCTACCTGTGCTGGGGTCAACCCTGTTGGTTGCGCGAGCAGGAGCTTGTTCCCAGCACACACACCAGTAGATACTGCCCTGGAGGTGCCAGGGGAGGTAGAACATGGTCCCCAGGATTGTTGTCTAGTGCAGGGCACTCTGAAAGCTCAAGGCACCCACTTTTCTCCCATTTTCCACAGAGCAGCCCCGCAAGGGCAGTCTTTTGGCTGTTATTTGGTGTGTGGAGGAGCCCTGCCCTTGCAGGAGAGAGGTTGGGGTGAGAGAGTGTTTCTGACAGAGCACGTAGCACAGTCCTGGAGATGTCTGCCGGAGCAACAGAAGCAATGGTGTGAAGTTTGGGGGTTTTCTGGCTTCTCTGGGAAGCAAGGGGGCAGCCAGCCAGCCAACACCCAGCAGGGAGAGGTGAGGTGCGCCCAGCATGTTTCCCACACCAGGAAAGAAGTGGGCAAACCCCAGCATCAGGGTCTATATAGCACCAGAAGGAGAGGGAACTTCATGTGTCTTCTTAGCACCATAACCCAGGCCAGTGGTGGATCTGCAAAACTGCTGGAAAGGAGGATGAGGGAAACCAAGGCCAGCAGGTTGGTACTACTCAAGCTCCTCCCCGTGCCAGACTGCTGGGCCGGGAGCCTGCAGGACCCCAGCCCCAGAAGCAGCAGCAGGCAGGAGGGACGGAGCCTGCCTTTCGAATTCTTGACGTTGGGAGGGACAAGCCTCCAAGGAAGAACTGGGCAGCAGCGGCTGATAAGGATTTGCCAATATCCACTTATATTTGGGAATCTGTTTACTGCAAGCTGCAGGCACACTCCAGCTCTGGAAAGAGCAATGGTGGCAGTTCCTAAAGCACACCCAGGACCAGGATACCCGCAGGTGTCCACCATGGGGGTTAAAGCAGCTTTACCCCCTTCCCCACCCACAAACACACCCATCTGCACAAACAAACAGGCCACTGCACTTGCACAAAGGAGCTTCTCCTGCCACCACAGCTGCCCTTCATGCTCTGTTATCCAGGGAGCTGCGGGTGCCAGAGTAACCCAGAGAGATAGCTCAGCTCCTGCTGGCTCCAGCTGGGATCAGCTGTGGAGCGTGGCTGGGCACTGCAGGAGTGTGGCTAAACTTCTCCAGGCTCACACGGGCTCTGGACGCTGCTCCCAGAGCCAGCGCAGGGGTTGCCTGCCCAGGTGACACTGCTGGGTAGTAGCACAGCCTGGATGTGGGAGAGTGGTGTGATTCTGGGATGCAGTGACCCCATGGGAGGCATGTACACACAGAGTGAAACACATCCTGTTCCTGCGACTGCCTTAGGAGAGCTGGCTCCTGGCCCACTCGGCCGTGTTGGAGACTCTCCCAAAGAGGGTGAGAGCAGAGGTGGTTTTGCCAAGCTCTGCTTTGCTGCCCGCCTCAGAGGTCTGTGGGCTGCTCTAAACAAAGTGTCCATCGCCCTGGTGTGCCCAAGTGGTCTTCAGCATCAGTGAGGGGATTGGGATGGGAGCAAGGCAGTCCTTGCCATCCACTGGCGCTTAGTGTCAGGCTGCTTGGGTTTTTGCTTTCCAGTCCTGGGACCTTACTGCTCCCTCACCTTTCAGCAGCCTTACAAGAGAGAACCCCCCACCCCAGAACTGCCCAGGTAAGGTACCCACACACCTGCCTCCCCTGGTGCCCGGCTCTCCCCTCACCCCCAGCTGCAAAGTGAGCTGGGCAGGTGGGTGGAAAAGTGACAGCTGGTGTTGTTCCAGTGCAGGTTAATGAATGTCTC
>VXBW01002685.1:357423-372022 GCA_013400375.1 Thinocorus orbignyianus
CCCCCCCCCCCCCCACCCCCTCCTCCTCCCCACCACCCGCCCCAGCACCCAGGCTCCTGGCTCCTATCAGCCCATCAGGCTCCCATTAACAAAGGCAGCCCTGGAGAGTTTGCATAGAGACCTGCTCTGCCTCTAATCTAGGTGGGCTAATCGCCTCCCTTGCCCAGCCTGCCGTCCCTGGGTCAATATTTGCTCTGAGCAAACACAGAGCCGTGACAGGTGTGCTGGGGAGAAGGCTCGCCACCGCCAGCCCAGCCCTCTCGCCTGTCTCTGCTCAGTCACATCTCTCCGGCCCCCCGATCACCGGCCAGCCAGCAAGCTATTTTTATCAGGGCTATAAAAGCCCCATCCAGCCGGCGTCACCCTCATTTTCTGCTCGTGAGCCGACGGGGGAAGGCGAAGCCACTCACCTGCCAGCTGCCAGCATGTCACCGGAGCCAGGTGAGCTGCTGGAGACCGGCATACCTGGGCCAGGGTCCTGCCTGCCTGGCTGGGAGCAGGGTGCCAGGTGTGGGGGACACCCCAGGGGCTCCCCCCGGACAAACACCTGGATCCCGGTGGCAGCCCCGAACTCCTGGGAATGAAGGGAATGGGTTTGGGGGACATTCTCCCAGCTGTCTTTTTCCCCTTAACTCTTCCCTTCTCTCTCACCTGTGTTTTCTGGCCCTTTTTGTTCCCCTACCTTCCTCCATTTACTTTCTTCCTTCCTTCTTTCTTTCTGTCCCCATTTTCCCTCCCTCCCTCTCCACCCTGCTGTGCCAGTTTAACCCGCCCCTGCTCTGTTTGGCTTTCCCAGGCAGCAGGTGTCAAGCATCCAACTTCCCGGACTTTACCCCCGGAGGAGCCTGTTGGAAGCAGCGGGTGCAGCAAGGACACCGGCTCCCAGCCTGGAGGGACCCAGCTTGGGAGCAAAGATGGGGAAGAAGCTGCCGGCAGCTCGTGGCAGAGCAACCCCTCCAGCCCACGCCATCCCAGCCCGGAGCGACTCTGCACTTGCCTGGCGTCGAGCCCCACGTGCAAGACCTGACCTGAACGTTTTGTTCGTTCGGCTCGCGTTAGGCAGGTCCAGCCCGTCTGCAAGCGGGGCAGCACGTCCCCCTGCACCCACGACCCACAGCACCCTGGCTTGCAGCTCACACAGGACACGCAGCACCCGTGCCAGGACCAACACGCAGCCCGGTGTGCGGGGCACGCATGGGACACCCACCCAACACGCAATATTCACCCAAACACGTGGCACGTGCATGAAGCGATGCACGCGTGATACATGCATCTGCACACGCAGCATGCACCAGCACCGCGGGACCTGCACACGCATGGGACATGAGACCTGCATGGCATTGGTACACATGGTATTTCTGACACTCAGCTTTGCAGGCTGTGATGCGCAGGACCCATGCCCATGTGCCCATGGCATGACGGGCACATGTAACATGCTAGGCACATGCATCCCACCCGCACACTCCTGCTGGGGAAGGGCAGCCTGGTCCTTGCCCCCAGCAAGGCTACAGAGATGTGGCAGGTGTGGGGAGCCCTGGCAGCCCTGCCCGGCCCTGGCACAGCACTGGCCCAGGGTGGAGCTCACCGGCTCTGCCAAACACCCAGGTAGGTCTCAATGGTCTGCTGGCACCAAGGGGGAGCTTTAGCCGCTGTAGGGAAGGGAGGGCAGGAGCAGGCAGGGTAGAGGATGGAGGGATGTTGCATCACTTTCCATACACCTCTGCTGAGGTTCTATCCCAGCCCTTCCAGGGTCCGTCTGCCTGTGCACTGGGCTGCCCAGGGCAGCTGTTGCCTGCTGCTCCCCCTCACCTTGCCAGGTACCAGCTCCTCTGCCTGTGCTTGCTCTGGAAGGGTACGGGGGTGTGTGGATCTGGCAAGCTGAGGGGTCTCTTCCAGGATAGCCCTGCGTGCTCCTTGCTTAACTCACAAAGTGCAGTGTGGTTGATCCAGACTCCTGTCTCATCCCACATCCTACTCTGTCCACATCCTGGCCAGCACAGAGACACTCAGAGCCCAGGGTGGCTCCTGGCCTCATGGAGACAGCAGGGACTCCTGGAGAGTGAGGAGATGGGACAGCAATGGACCTGCTTTCCTCCCAGCATGTTGTCTGGGGGCTGTAAAATGCCCCATATCTTCCTGCCTAGCCATGTCTGCAATTTCCCTGACAGCCACACGCACACTTCTGCCCTGCCCAAGGGATGCCACTTGCAGGTGCTCCCCATCAGGCACAGGCGCTTCTCTCTAGCTCAGGATCCAGCTCTAGCCCTGCTGTGATCAGGGATGCACTGAGTTTACAGGTGGGTCCCAAGCCCTTAGAATCATAAAGTCATAGAATGTTTTGGGTTGCAAGGGACATTAAGCATCATCTAGTTCCAAACTCTCTTCCTGCAGCCACTCTGCCAACACCATGAGAGCTGAGCCCAGCCCCACAGTGTGGATGGAGGAGAGGCTGGAGATGAAGGAGCCTGGGACTGCTGAGGGATAGGATGATTCCTGCTGCTTTTCCTCATCTCCATTCAATCCACGTGCAGGACAAGGCTCAGCAGCCCCTGCCCTGGAACAGGAGCGCCCTGCTCCTTCCCTGCAAGGGATGGAGACAAGGTACCTCCTGGGCTCCCTCCCTGGGCAGATGCTCAGAAAGTTTCCAACAGCTGGTGTGGGAGAGCACAAAAATCAAAATGCATCTCCAGAGGTGCTGAGCTCCCCGTGTCTCTCCAGAGCAAAGTGCCTGTCCTAGACTGGGAATAACCACCACATGGTGCAGTGACTGGCCATCACGGTGGCCAAAGGCCACGTTTCCAAGCTCTGTCTGCTGCCACCGAGCCTGGCAAAGTTGAAAAGCTGAGAAAGCACAACACATGCCCTGATACGCACAACCCCCTCCAGCCGCCCCACTCGGGCTGGGATCAAACTGAGTACAATTAATAACACTGAGCAAAGCCAGACCCTGCCGCCCGCACTGCTCCAGCCACCGCACGTGCGTCCCAGCGGGGGCAGAGCCCGGCCAAGATGGTATCTGGCCCAGCAGGATAGCGGAGATGCTGCCCGGCCACCTCACTCTCCCTCGGTGACTCCACGCACCGCTGGGTTGCCTTGTGCCCTGGCACAACCCCACACCCTGTGGGACCCATGTTGCACCCTGTAGATAGCCCAGATGCTCAAGAAAAGCTTTTTTTCCCAGTTTTTCAGGGTATCCAGGCAACAGACAGTGAGCCAGAGCCTGTGCTGACACCAGCAGCAGGTCTGTCCTCAGAGCAGCATGTGTGTCCCCAACAGGAGAAGGGGAGACCCACAAGTGACAGCACTAGAGATTGCTCCCCCTGCATCTTCCCAACCTGCTGTCCCTGTCCCAGCCCTTCCAGCCCGATGACTCTAGGAAGCCGTGACACCCTGCAGAGCTGGGGTTGGCTCTGGGAAGCCACATTACCCTATGGGCTGTGTTGCCTGGGGGTGGACCTTTGGCAGGTCAGTACCCACGGGTGAGCCGACCCTGCGCTGGGCACAGCTGGGGACCTTAAACACCCACATCTTCCACATCAGAGCTGGCAGCAGTGCCAAGGGCTGTGCCAGGCTGTCATGGGATGAGGCACCAGGGGGGTGATGCTGCCTTTGCTGCACCGTGCTGTCCCCCTGCCCTGCATGGCTGTTTGCACGGTGCTGGGGACCAGGGGAGCTGGGCTGGGGATTTGCATGGTGCAGCTCTGCCCGGGAAGGATTTGCATGGGGGGGCAGGTGGCAGGAGGAGCACTGAGGAGGCATTTGCATATAGGTGTAGCTGCCTACAGGTGTGCATGTATGTGTGCCTGTGCATTTGCATGTATGTGTCTATGTGTGTGTGTGCTCCAGCTGAGCTCACCCCGCGTGCTGGCCATGCCCCTGCCACGCGTGCTGCTCCATGTCCTGTTGTGTGTGTGTGTGCATCCTACAAAGGTGAGGGTGTGTGCAGAGGTGCTGATGGTTGCCTGCAGGGTGTTGCCTGAGGGCTGCATGTCCTGCACAGCCCAGATGGGGTGTGACATCCCGGGGCAGGCACCGCTCTGCTGCAGGATGTGACAGAGGCAGCTGGCTGTCCTCTGCACCCCAGAGTCCTGGGAGGGATCACCCGGCGCTCAGCCGCTGCATGCAGGGCTCTGTGGGCACCCCGGGGTGGTTTGGGTACCCCAGGCCCCAGCTTTCCCCTACCCAACATATTCACCGTGGCTCCGTCCTCTCAGGCTGAGGAGGAGCTCCCTGCCCCAGGAAGGTCATTCTGCCCCAGCACTGCTGTGGGTACCCAGCCAGCTTGACTCCAGTCTGAGTTAAGGAGACTGAAGCTGCTCGTGTCCCCGGGGCCGGGCTAATGTTGGAGGTTGGGTGCTGCTGAGCACCCTCCATTCTCTCCAGCATCCCTCAGCTTCCTCCTGGCCAAGGTAAGGACCAAATCAGGGAGCATAAGAGATTGTCCCAGGTCTGCTGGGGTCCTGCACTCCCCATGGTGGGCATGTAGCTTCATTCCCAGGCAATGGGGCCATCCCACGTTCCCAACTCAAGTCCAATGGGATAAACAGCCTTTGGCCCAGCTGATTCCAGGACAAGCTTGTTCCTCTTTGACGGGCAGGGTGGAGGGGAGAAGTAGATCCCAGTGGAGCTGCGTCCTGCTATGGTGAAACAACAGGCTGTCCTGCCCACCCACAGCCTGCTGCTGGCCATGGGGAACAACAGGGACAGCCTGGGTCTCCACCTGGCTCCCTCTCTTCCTGCACTCAGAGTCCACCAGGGTAAGGGGACCAATTTTTCCATTGCCCTGGGAAGGAGCTCTGAACCCCCGTGAGCAAAGGGATAAGGACTGAAGGACTCAGGGTTCTGGGAGGGAAAATCCCAGAGCTTGGATGAGTCCCAATTCTTGGAATGCTTCAGCTCCATCCTCCCACAGGGCCACCAGTGAAGAGAGGAGCGATGGGGGTCCCTTCTCCTGGGCCAGCTGATGGCCCTGGGGAGCACGTGAGCAGCCTGCCTGGGGGATGGGTGCTGAGCAGGGTGCCAGGGTCACTGCTCCTGGTCCAGCTGTTCCTGGCTCTGGGACCCCCAAGGCTGGATGTTCTGTTCTGGCTACAAACCTTTGTTCAGCACCCACCAGTACTGCCTCAGAGCTGCTGGAGGAAGGGAGCCACCACTGCCAGGCTTTTCATCTGCCTCCTGGATGAACGTCACCCTGGCTCGGCACTACAGATGTTGCCGACAGAGGAGTGGAGGAGCACTGGGGTGGAGTGGGACCTTGGCCAGGTGCTGGTTGAGCTGGCCATCCCCTGGCTGTGGGGCTGAGCAAGCTGGGGAGGGAAGGCCCAAGGACCATACCACCATCTCCAGCCCTGTCCTTGCATCCCGCACACCTATAGCAACACCCCAGGTGCTTTAGGTAAAGCTGGGACCCAGGAAGCTGTGCTCACCCTGTGGTGCCCCTTCAAATATAAAATGATGTACCAGAGGAGATGCACTTGAAACTGCATCCAGGATGGGCTGGGTGCAGGGTGGTACATGCTCACCCTATCTCCATCACCACTCTCTTGGAACTGGCCTGTGCTGGGCACTGTGCAGGGACAGGCATGTTTCTCCAGGACACAGTACCTACAGAGCACCCCAGGGGTGCCAGGTGGGAGCCATCTAGGGAAACAGGCAGGAGGTCACAGTGGCTGGCACCAGCAGGCTCCATTTCAGGTCAGGATCTAGACCCGAGGACCAGATACCATCTTCTTTGCCTCAGCACCTGGCATCCCTATTTGGGTAGGGTATGAGGGATGTAGGGGAGACACTTGAGGCTGCGATACCTGCCACCCTGGGGCCCCTTTCAGAGCAGCCTGGTTGCATTTTGTCTGGTTGTCAGTCCTACGCCAGGGCCGGGCCAGCCTGGGGATACGGCAGTTGCCACCTGCTCACACCCAGGCTGTAATCCACAGGCAGGAGTTGAGCAGCTGGTGGAGCCTCCCTGACCTTCAGGTGGGATTAGTCCCCATGGGAACAATGGGGAGCAGGCAGGTGAGGCCACAGCTCCCCCAGCATCTCCTGGGGACCAAGCAAGGCTGGCAGAGCCAGGGGACTGAGCAAGCCCCCACACTGGGGGCAGCCCACAGGCAGGGCCAGGACCAGGCAGGGACCCAGCAGGACAGGTCCTGGATGGGTGGCAGGAGGTGAGCAGGTGTGTCCCCTGAGAGTACCCTTTGTCTTTGTGGGTCTTCATGGGTGCATCTCTGGAGCTGTGGGTGCCATGGGGCAGCAAGAACACCCACAGCACCACAGGAAGGAGATGAGCAGCGTGCCCAGGGGTAGCCAGGTGAGGGCAGTGGGTGGGCAGGTCTGGAAAGCAGGCCCCAACACGGGTACTAGTGGCTGTCTGAGGGCTGCAGGTACATGAGGAGAGCAGAGGCTGGGGGTATGGGAGTGCTGCATGGAAGACCACCTCAGCAGGCTGTTTGCAGGACCCAGCCGTGAGGGAGCATGGGTGGGTACTGCTTGCACTGTTGTGCCCTCTACCATGTCCCTGCCGTTTTCTGGCCATTGAAAACGGTACCCAGAGCCCAGTCAGCATCTCGGTCCCCAGCTCCCATCAAGGTCCCACTGCCTATGAGTTCTCATCCTGCCCTGGGCACAGCAGGAGCTGGGGCAGGTACCTGCCAAGCTCTGCCCCGGGGGAGCCCGAGTGCCTGGGACCTCTCTGTCCCCTGCAGGCACGGAGTGGCTGGCAGCCCCCGGCGTGTGTGTGTGCCTGTGTGGGAGCTAATCCCAGCAACATCTGCCAGGCTGTTTGCGATGCCGGGAGTTTCCGGCTGCGGGGAGGGGACGGCCGGGTGCACGGAGGACACGTGTGTGCGGGCCGGCTGGCGTGTGCTGGGGAGCCTTCTGTGCCCGGTATGTGCCCACACACATGTGTCCTCTGCGGCTAGCAAGGCCCCAGGAGGAGACAAGTGGCACTGGGGACCCCAGTGAGCTCCTCAGCTCCAGGATTTGTGGACCTGGCAGGTGGAAGTGGGGGTTTGGGCTGGGATTTACAAATCTCTGCGTGGCCATGTCCAAAGCAGCCCCAAAGGGGAGATGCTTGGGGAGGGAAGGAGAGTGTTTCCATCCTTACCGAGGAGGATGATTTCCCGAAGAAAAGAGGCTGGGGGAGAAAGTGGAGGAAAATGGATCTGTGGGGCTGGGTGGGGGGAACGACACGCTGCCCCTGATGTAATCAGCCAGACCCTGCAAATAAAAGCCACCTGTTTTGTCCCTGGCAGCAGGAAGCCATCCCCAGAACAAACAGAGCACCAGGCAACTGGGAGAAAGACAAACAGGAGCCGGCACCAGCTCCATCTGCTCCCACTCTGCCCGGTCTCTGGACCTCCAGCCCATTGGGGTGGCACTGCAGCCCCTAGCAGGGTTTGGGGCAAGGAGAAAGGGGCTAGTGGGGCTCAAGGTGGGGTAATCAGGGCTCAGCCCACGGCGTCAGCCAGATGCAGGACCGCACACAGCTGTGCTGACCTGGGCAGCTAGCCTGGGTACTCAGAACAGTGGGGGGAAAGAGAGCACGCTGCCACGAGCCCCAGATGTGGCATCAGCATCAGGATGCCCAAGCAACATCTGTCCCACCTCCCTCAGAGCTGCCTCTCAGCCTGCCCAGCTCCCCAAGCCGTGTGCTGCCCCAGGACCAGCATCTGCACAAGGCATGGGATATAAGCCCAGAGCCGGCGGGCACCGAGGGCACGCTGTGGGCTTGGCACGGAGCACTTGGGTGACCCTGTCCTCCCGCCATGGCTTGGGGCTGCCGGCCGCCCGCGCTGTGCCCGGTGGCACTGAGAAACCCGATCTGTTTTGCTAGCGCAGGGAACAGGCTGAGCCGGCAGCGACACGGGGACCTTATTAAATTAGCCTATGCAGGAGTCCCTGGGCGAGCCCTACCCTGCTCCCAGAGCCAGCATTAGCAGCTGCCCTTGAGCAGAGTGGCTCCCTGTCCCAGCACCAGCCTCCCCCTGGCAGATGTGGCTGGGGGCTGGCAGATGACCCAGCCATGGGGGCACTGGCTGGTGATGGGGACCACCTGCAGGTGTTGGGAGACGCCCCGGTGAGGCCAGGCTGTCAGCACCCTGGCGTGCAGTGGGGAAGAGCTCTCAGCATGGCCCCATGTGGGTCACCCCCTGATCCACTGTCTCCAGATGTGGTTGTGGCTCCCATGTGGCTGCCCCGAATGTGCCACATGGAGAGTGAGGCGCATCCCAGCCTGTGGGACATGCTGAGAAGCGAGGAAGGGGCATAGCCTGCATCTGAGGATGGGTTTCTTCCTTGCACTCCCCCAATGCTTTTATGCAAAGGGTTGTGAGAGGGTGATTGAGCGGCCTGCATGCCCCTCATGGCCCCACAGACCCTGTGGCACGCTATGCAGTGCCCCACACACCTGATGTGCACACCCCACATCAGCTACATACCCTGTGGTGCCCCACACCCTGGGGCTCTGTGGTACACCCTGGGGCTCTGCGATACACCCCACAGTGCCCTTCATCCCATAACTCCAGACTACTCTCACACCTCATAGCACCCCAAACTAACCAGTGCCCCACACCTCTGCTCGCACAGCTCAGGCGAGGGGCAGCAGTGGCATGGGGGGACACTGCAGTGCACCAGCTCTGCATCCTGCCCTATTTTCCCCAAGGTGCTGGGACTGCTCAAACCTGACCTCCTGCACTTTGAGGGGTGTCCCCAGGCCACCCTGGGCAAGCAAGTCCCTGGCCAGCAAGCAGGGCAGTGTCACCACACCATGCCCCGCACACAGCCATCACACATCTAGAACTCAGGGGGTCATTTGTGTATCCAAAAAGGATGCCATGACGATGCCACAGCATGTGACTGGTAGTGATGGGGACATACAGCTGGACAGGTGGAAAAGAGAAACGGGGTGGGGGGCAGACAGAAGGGGGATGTGTGGGGAGCTGGGTGGATGGAGCCAGGCTGTGCCCTCTCCAACCCCATCGAGGTGGGGCTGGGTCTTGGAGGCTGCATCTCAAAGTCTGCTTAATTCTATGCACCCCTCTCCCTCTCTGGGGACCATCCCTATCGTCTGCTCCCCGAGGCAGCTCCCAGGGGGGGCTCCTCCCTTGCTACGAGCACCCGGGGCGTTGCAAATGGTGGATCCCTTCCCCAGCGCCTGTCCCCGGCCGGGGCCACCGATGTCCCTTAGCTGGAGCTGGCTCCAACCGCTGCCAGGCTGCACCCTCTGCTGGGATCTGCAGGCATCGGCGCAGCCCCGCAAGGAGCCTGAGAGCTGGAAGAGAAACGCTCCCCGTTGACGAGCAGTAGGGGGGTCACAAAGAGTACCCACCGCTCCTGTCCCCAACCCATCCCTACTGTCACCCCTCAGCCCCCAATTCTTGCTGAGAACGGGACAGAGATACCAAGCGTCTGAACACCCTCCCCAGTTGCCACACTGCACCCTCCATCATTGGCACTGCCAACCTCCCTTGGGATGTTGACCCCACACTCAGGACCTCCAGGAGGGCTGTGGTCTTTCTGGGAAGGTTTGGGGTGCTCTAGGACAGCCCTTGCCAAAAGGCCAGCATGGCTCCTGCCCAGCTGAAGGCAAAGGATGCCTGGCCTCATCATGGGCTATGCAGATTGCTGCAAGAAACACTGCAGCCAAGAGACCTGGGACTTCATGACTGCACCGGCCACTCTTCTTCCTTTCCATCCTGCGTTGGACTCATCCAGCCCAGTTCCTGGTGGGGGACACTGGGGATGTCTACGTGGCACAGTGCACTCCCTAGTCAGGGCTGGTCCTGCTGTCCAGGCAAAGGACAGAGCTGTCTCAGAGCTGGTCCCCTTCTTCTGTGCACAGTGTCCCCTGCCTGGGTGGGAGGTGTGCAGGGACTCTTCTGCCAGGCCAAGGGATATGCCCAGGGCATTGTAAGCGAGGAACATGTAACATGTTGGGGTCCGCCAGTGCCTGGTCTGCAGCCAACAGGGACCTCCACAGGGTGCTGCACATCTCCTGGAGCTTGGACTGACCAAGCTGTTGGCTGTGCCAACATGTTCTCCACCCCTCTCTCCCTCCCTACCTTCTCCCACTCCATATGCAGCTCTGCCTTGTGCAGCCTGAGTCCCTGCCCTGCCCTGCCAGCTCGGGACATGCGAGTCAGAGCCTCACCAGAGGAGGGACCCACGGTGGCAGAGCCACGGGCAGAGGGGCAGATACAGGCCCAGATGAGCCCTGCATCCCAGTCCCAGGACATCAGTGCCCAGCAGCTCCCAGCTGGCAAATCCCCGCTTCACCCTGGCACTTCCTTCCCACCAGCCTCAACCCTGGCAAAGGCTGCGGGTGCCCTGGGAAAGGCTGGCTCCCTAATCCCTGGGCCAAGCGGGGACATTGTCCAGGGGCAGAAAGGAAAACAGCGCGTCAGGCCCTTTGCCCATTGTGCCCTGAGCCCCTGCGCAAACACAGCCCAGCACTTTCATTGTCAGCCCCGCGGGGTGCAGGGGGGCCGCTCTCGCCACACTGCCTAACTGGAATGGACAGCCGGAGTCTGGGGTGGGTGCCCACCCCCACCACCCCCCCATCCCTGCCTGCTGACACAGCTCCCTGCCCGCCTGCACCATCGGCACTTCAGCACCCGCCTATAAAGGGCGAGGGGAGAAGCCGGCATCGGCACCGCCACCTCGCCTCTGTGCCCTGCCGAACAAGTAAGTACCAGGCTGTGAGCCCCCAAGCCCCACCACTGCACAGGTGCTGCCACGCTCCCCTTGTCCCCTCCCCAGCACCAAGCCCCCCCACCCAAATGCACACTCTGGAGAAGGGCAGGCCACAGGGGGCTGCGTGGCACAGCAGGAGTGGGCAGTGTGGGCAGGGGGGATGCTGTCCCCCATCTTCGCAAGGGCTGGGCTGCATCAGCCCAGGGTTGCATCCCACAACCAGATCTGAGTGGGGGACACTGCCGCCCACCCTGCACTGGGCACGGTGCTACCGCCCCTGGCCAACCCCAGGAGTCATCCCAGGGAGCTTGGAAGCAGAGAAACGGAGGCATCCCCAGGGACAATGCATGAAGAGATGGGGCATTGCAAGTACTCTCTGCAGCTTGGGGGTCTCCAGGCAGAGATCTCACAGTGCCAAGGGAAGGGGAATGGGAAGTACCCCCCTGTGCCAGCCTGGGAGGGCGAGGGGCCAGTGGCATGGGATGAGAAAGAACAGCACCACTGGCACCCCAGGCTCAACAGCAGGCAGTGGGGAGGCTGGGGGCTGATGGTGGGCACCTTCCCGGGGTGACACATGGGATTCTGCCAGCAGCTGAGACCTGCATGACCAGCAGCGAAGCCATGGACACCCTGGGGCAGTACAAGATCACAGTGTGGGAGGAGGAGAGCTTCCAGGGCAAGCGCTGCGAGTTCCTCATGGAGTGCCCCAGCATCATGGAGCGTGGCTTCCGCAAGATCCGCTCCATCAAGGTGGAATCTGGCCCGTAAGTGCTCCGCCAGCCCCATGAATCCGCTGCTCCCAGGGGATTGTCAGGAGCTGCCTTGGAGCCAGGGCACCCAGGTCCTTCCTCAGCTCCAACACAGTCTCATCGTGGGACCTCCCTCCCTGCACTCCTTTGGTGGTGCCTCAGTTTCCCTATCTGCTGAGCCAAAGTGTGGGTCACAGTGTGGCGTGGGCAGAGGGGTCTCGCTCTCAGATGGGATGTTTGCTGCTAGCAAGGACCCCAGCCTCCATGACAGACCCATACCCTGCCAGAACATCTCCATCTCCTGCGTGGGGGAGAAGCTGGTCTTGGGCTGAGCTCTGGGGCTGTCTCGTGCATCTCTGAGGGCTTTCCTCCTCTCCCCTCCAGCTGGGTGGGTTTCGAGTACCCTGAGTACCAGGGGCAGCAGTTTATCCTGGAGAAGGGTGACTATCCTCGGTGGGAGGCCTGGAGTGGGAACAGCGGCTACCGGACCGAGCACCTCCTCTCCTTCCGCCCCGTCAAGTGTGCGGTGAGTTGTGGGGACCCCAGTGCAGGCAGAGCCTCCCTTCGACATCCCAGCACGGAGAGAGAGAGTGGATGAGGGACAGATGGGTGGACAGGCTGGGTGGGATGTGGGATGGAGGGGTGAGACATGCACAGAGGTGCAGTAGGATGGAGCAGTAGC
Source organism: Thinocorus orbignyianus (assembly GCA_013400375.1). Lineage (NCBI taxonomy): Eukaryota > Metazoa > Chordata > Aves > Ciconiiformes > Thinocoridae > Thinocorus > Thinocorus orbignyianus. The sequence goes on from VXBW01002685.1 coordinate 369,544, forward strand.
TGCACCCGCCAGCTCCTGCCTCCATGCAAGGATCCTGGGATGCTCTCTAGGCTTAAAATTTAACCTGAGACGCTGTCCGACCTCCTTCTGCTTTGTGTGTTAGACAGCCACCTCACAGGCTGGTGTCCCCAGGCCTTGTACCCCCCATGCCCCAGATACCCGGGGATGCGGTGAGCTGAGACCACAGGGATGCTTGGGGTGTGGGACGCGTTCCCCTCCCGCCTGGAGTACCCGAGCGGTGCCCAGGCAGATGCAGCCTCTATCGCTCCATCTGCAGAGACACTGGTGCTCGCAATAGCGGCACGTCTGCGCCTCCGAGCGGGGGGTCCCCCCCCCAACTTTTAATAATCACCAGGCAGATATGCTTGGGCTTTAATAAAGGGGATGCGATAAGATCACTCCTTACTGGCAGGACTGCTCCTCAGTGCAGATAGATGCATGTGGGGGCTGGGCATGGGGGACAGTGCTGCATCGCTCAGTGTCCCAGCCATTAACCCCTCGGTGCCCAGCACCCAGCAAAGCCCTGCAGAGCCAGGGGAACTTCTCTCAGCAGCCTGCGTGTCCCTGCAGCCCTCCTGCAGCCTCAGAGAGCGCGAGGACACTGAGGGCAGGGGCCTGTATGGGTGTAGAGGATATGGTTGCTGTCACAGGGGACCACAAAGACATGAGAGCAGCATCTTCTGGACAGCCCTGGGGTGTCCCAGTGAAAGGGTGCCAGGTTGAAGGACACCCCCAAGCCTTGCACTGAAGCCAGGCATGGTCCCTGGCCTCTCACCATGCCTTGGCATGTGTCCTCCTGACACCCCATCCCCTATCCCTGCCCTAGCCACACCGTCTTTGCTGACCCCTCTCCCTCCACAGAACCACAATGACAGCAAAGTCATCCTCTACGAGGCGGAGAACTTCCAGGGCCACAAGTTTGAGCTGAGTGACGACTACCCCTCGCTGCAGGCCATGGGCTGGGGCAACAAGGAGGTGGCATCCATCAAAGTGAACTCCGGAGCGTGAGTCCCACCAGCAGGGAGTAGGGCAGTGGGGACCAAGAGCAAGGGTTCAGTGAGCACCTCCCTCCTGTATAGCCCAATAGCAGGGGAAAGGGGACCCCAAAAAGGACAGGTGCCTGCCTGCTCCCCTTCCCTTNCTGGCTTGGGGCTCTGAGCCAGGGGTCTGCCTGCAGGTGGGTGGCTTACCAGTACCCAGGATACAGGGGCTACCAGTATGTGCTGGAGCGGGACAGACAGAACGGCGAGTTCAAGAAGTACAACGAATACAGCAGCCAGGCCCACACCAACCAGATCCAATCCATCCGCCGCGTCCAGCACTAAGCAGGAGCAGGGCTGTGTGCCCTGCAGCCTCCGAGCTGCTGTGCAATAGACCTCTATCCAGTAGCAAATAAAGGCATTTGTCAAAAAAAAAAGAGAGGCTCCTGCCTTTGCTCTGCTCCTCGGCGGGCTGCCAGGCCCAGGGGACCCACTGTGGGGTGGAAGATAGGGTGTGTGCCCCAGCCCGGCTGCCCCACAGCTCTCAGCAGCTGGAAGGGGCTTTGCCTTCCCCAGGTGGATTTGGACCTGTGGCCATCTGAGATCCACCCCAGGCTGAGCTCTCTGCACCTCATCTCAGGTCCATGCGTGGCAATTAGAGGAGATGCAGAACAGTTGCCACCCCTGTAGTGCTTCAGCTGGAGCAATGGAAACTTATTAGGAACATGCTGGCCTTACTGAGCAGAGAAGGGGCTGGAGACTGGAGGGNACATGAAATCACCTCTCTTTGCACGCTGGTTTGGAAGAGAACAGGGGGTCCCTGCCCACTGTGGCCGGAGGAGGTGGGGAAAGCACTGGGGTTATCAGGGTGGGGAGGGCAGGGGACACAACTGCCACAAATGGGATGGCCACAGCCAGGGCAGGTTTGGGGGCACTGACTTATAGAGGGGGCATACATTTTGAGGGTGTTGGGGACTTGGAACAGTGTCCCACAGCTGGCAGGGGGCTCAGCTTTCTGCCCCCAGCACCCTTAGGGTCATGTCGTCCCCAGTCCCTCTCCCCCGCCTCCCCCAGGCCTGGCCACGCCAGCACATCCGTGCCAGCATCCGGCTCTGGCTCCGCCCGGGCACACCTAGCCTCCTCCTCCTCCTCCAGCACCCTTTCACAGTCTCCTTATCCATCCTGCTGCCACACTTCCAGCCCTCCTGGGGTGCAGGCATGGATTGGCACCCTGACGTGCTGCCCCCACCCACAACATCCCCAGTAGAGCTGCAGGATGGTGGAACAGCGCTGGGTGGTTTGGGTGCCTGGGTCTCCAGCTGCCCACCTTGCTCTAAGTAGCTGTGGCCTTGGGGCTGTGGGTGCCCCAGAAGGGTGCTGGGAGACTGGGAAGGCCTGGGCTGGGGGTCCGTGTGTGCAGAGACCCTAGCCCTGGAGTGTGCGGGAGCAAGAACACGCACTGCACACGTGAGATCCCACACATGATCCACGCGTGTCCC
>VXBW01002686.1:0-15557 GCA_013400375.1 Thinocorus orbignyianus
CAGGTGAGTTTCATCCTCAGTTTTCCTACCCACATAATATATCTGTAGCAGAACAAGCATTTACGTAATTAAGTGTTATTAATTAATTAAAACAGAAATTATGTTGGGTACACTACCAGTCATCGTATCTACCGCAGAAAGAATGGACATCAAAAGACAAGAATAATGAAAAGCTTCTGAGTACTAGTGATGGGGGCAAAAACGTAGCTCTGCAAATACTTCAGTGAAATAATATAGTGATTCTTCCTAGGTAACTCAAACGAACGTGAAGGAACTCTACAGTAATCTTCGATGCACAAGAAAGGATTATTTGGATGAATAAAAACCAGTAAGATCGCTTTTCCTCCTGCTGGTGAAGTAAACAACGCATGCAGAGTACATTAAACTGGATACATCTTACCTCATAGGCTGGGACCAGCTCTGTTCAGATTTCTGCGTTTTGACAGGCACAGCATAAATATCCGGGTGCTTCTGGGCTATTTCAAGCTTTAAAAGAAAGTAGGAGAAAATAACGGTTCTTTTTAAGTCTATCCATTAGAGATCCTACTAGACTACAGATATAGCAGGTCACAGCTACATCTGAAACAAAACACGAATGGATAACTGATCTTATTCATATTCCTACAACTGTAAAGTCTTTTGTTAAAGTAGTTAATTCAAAGCGCACATGAAAACAATGCATTGCCAAAAGCAATAGAAATCAGCTTTCTACAGTTACAATAGGAAGCCTTAAAATATAACAGTATATCTGTACATGTGGTTTCCCAAACTTCTGCCTCCTGAAGCAACACAATGCAAGGTCATAATCGTCATTGTCAGGATGCAGGCTGTTCTATATGGTGGAAAGCACAGCAGTGAAAGAATGCGTCTCTTCATACCCTGGCATTCTGCGCCTCTTGCAGCTCCTGCATTCTTTGCAACCTCGCCTTATGATCCATCTCCTCAAATATTTTAACTTTCCTCAGTACAGATTTTGGCGTATTTTCTTGTTCGCTTCCTTCCTCTTCCAACTTTGCCTCTTCCTCCCCCTCTGCAGGTGGGACTGCCGTCTGAGAGTTTCTCAGGATGGGACGCCCATAGGCAGGTTTCACAGAAACAGGTGGTGGTGCTGCTTTAGCTGACACAGTTGAAGTCTCACTGCTGACAGCAGCGTTACTTGATTTGGAGTCGTAGTTCTTGGGGAAGTCATACAGGTCCTCTTTGTTTTGTAACTTTCCCTGCAAGTATAAATCATGTAAACAAAGTTTAAATCAGCAAGTTCATAACTTCCATTTCAAATGATGTTATAATCTGAAACTAATCATTTTGCCTATGTATTTAACAGTGTCAGTTTTTATCCAAGCAACACTGGAAAGGTATTTGAACTGCTGCAGCATTTTGGCCATACACTCGTACACTACACAATCAGCCTACGGAACACTAGCACACACACACTTGTTGCCCCATCCATTAAGGATTACCACAACGCACAACATGAGTTAGAGGAACGGCACAGAGAAAACCGAACTCCCAGATGATTTGTGTTGAATATTACTACCAGGAGTTTAGAAGTGCACAGGACTTTCCTGAGCAGGGTTTGAATAAACAGTTCACATTAATTTCTAGGGATGGAGACTGATTTCAGAGGTGTTAGATTCTCGTTCTGTGCTTCATGATAATAGCCATCAAATAAGCTTTTCCTAATAGTTACCCTATGTTTGCTCTTGCTGAGCTAAGTAAGTGCCTTTCAGTTTGTTGGCAGACACAAAAAGGAATCTACTTTCTTGTGCCCCATAGGGATCGCACATACTCAAAGTGAACTGAACTGTTACCCTCCGAGTTTTCTCTCTCTTTGATCCTGCAACACCTTCAGTTACTCCTCCTCTCTCCACCTGTTTTCTAGTCTCTGATCATTCCTATTGCTTTTCCTTCCCGGACAGTTTTCAAGAAAGAGGAACTCTGTGTTCAGATTTGTTTCTACAAGTTTACCTTAGGTGGTTCAGGCTTGAATGCTGGAGGTGGACTCGGTTCTCTAAGGACCTCCCTGCTACCAGCTTTTCTCAACTGAGTCCTTGGTTCTGGACTAAATTTTTTTAAACTCTGTGAAGGAAGCCAAGAGAAAATCACTTCAGTGTCCAGTAATTCAATCATTTTTCTCTCTCTCGACTGCATTATTTTGGGAGCAGTAAGCAGGAGTCAAATGACTGCCAGCAACCTGACCACAATCACTGCAAATGTAATTGCAAAGTTCAAGATGATGAGACAGCATGAGGACACCTATAGAGTCAGGCAGAAAAGCAGAGCTAAGTAGCTCTAAAACACTGTCAGAGATAAGATAAAGCTGCATTTAAAAAAAAAAAAAAAAAATCTATTTTTTAAGCCGTGTGTACAGGACTTTCAGAAGACCAAAGTACAGTCTCGTTGAAAACCCAGTCATCTTACCTCCTCATGATGCACAGGTTCAGAGGACCGGCTGACAGATGAAATCCTTGGCTCGTCCAAGGGCTCATCAAGTTCATTGTCAGTGTATGCACCTCCTTCTCCATCTGTATCCTCTAGGTCACTGATCAGCCGACTGTCACAACTCAAATAATCAGCACCCATTGCAGTAAGGTAAGACATGCGATCATCTGCATCATCTTCCATGCCATCCATCTAGAGAAAAGTCAGTAAGAATTAAGGGGAAAAAAAAACCCATATAAGAACTAGACTAGTTAGGTCTCAACAACAATTCCTTAAGAATGACTCTGCGGACTGAAAGAAAGACTAACGCAGCATCGCAAGGGAAAGTCCTTTAAGAGCTTATCCGTTCTCACCACTCTCCCCTAGCCACAACATTAGTGAAGAAAGGTCCAAAGTATAACAGAAAGAAAAATAATAAGTAAGTTTTTGTTACCACTGACTACTTGTGTCACTTATCCATCATTTCAATATTTTTTACTGGCAAGAGATATCTTGAGACCTCTGTATACCTTAGTACGGTATAGACCAACTGCTTACCTTTCCTTCTGATACCCATACTGCTTCTCCTTGCTGTTGCTGAATTGTATCTTTCAGACTACCATACCAGCTATCGTTGGCTGAATTCAAATTGATGGTGGCTGCAAAAACGGAAGGAAGAAATATATACATACACTGCAAGTACAATGTGATCCTTTATCCAGTCTTTGCTGTTTAAGACTTTTTGGTTTAGTTATGTGAGAATGCTAAACAGCCATTTCATTTAGATTATTGACAGAAGCATGGTATTGTTTGTGCACTCCTTAAGCTTATTAAATCACTTATCCTTTAATAACAGTATGCCGATTCACCATTTCTTTTGTATTAGAACTTGGCAGAATAAGGCACTTTGAAAAAAGTCAAGGAATGGATCACTTGTGACCATGCTTCCACACTTTTTAAGTTACAGCCTGCACGAGTTAATATGCAGGGTAGTAAGTGGATATCTCACACATTCACATCACTACTCTCTTGGTAATCAGGTTAGACACATTCTTCCTTACCTGTAAAGAGATGGGAACAAGTTTTCTTCAGCTTGTTTGCTTGCTCATAAAGTTTTCTCGAGCTCTTGTTTGATGTAGAACATAGCCTTTGCCTCATGGTTTTCACACCCTGCTTACTGTCTGGGTTAAAGAAGACCACAATTGGAAACCACTGGGTATAATTCAGCAGGTCCACTGCTTTAGGAGTCACATCCAACAGAGCATGTTTATCCTGTTAACAGAAAAGCTCAGTCAGCGTGTTGCTTGTCCGGTACAAGAGCAGGTGGTTGGAACACAGTGTTCTAGGAAATCCAGGACATTTTTGTCCAAGTAAGACCACAACTTGTTGGATTTTTCCCCACAGTAACATCACATTCAGAATTCACAACAGGTAGCCTGTTTCTTTCAGTTCCATTTTTCTGAACAGCTTTTGCTTGGATGTCCACATTATTATGTTACTAACTCTCTTGTTAAGTAAAATGCACTGATTCCATTGTTTTGGTTTTGTTTTTTTAAAAAATGTAGTGAAAGCTAACCAGCTGCTCTCTCTGCCCACCACAGCTATTCTGGCTGTGAGATTTTATTTCCATTTACTAGCTGAGGCAAATCTCACTTTTTTCATTTGATATATTCCTTCCTAGCTACTTCTAATGCAAGATGAGTGGGATTTTCAGATGTGTGCCTCAGTGGGGCCTTAGCTCTGAGCAGAGTTCTGTGTGACATTGTAACCCCTTTGGCATTGATTTTATTGGGCTCAGGGCAATAGGCAAAACCCACATACTCTGCGGCTTAAGTTTAAGCTTCTTGATAACCACCCATTTATTTGATCTCTAAACACTATTACGAAAAGACTCAATGCAGTCCCAGTAGATGCTACTCAGCTATCATAGTCACTTCTGTTCATAGAATCACAGAATCACAGCATGGTCAGAGTTGGAGGGACCTTAAAGATCATCAAGTTCCAACCCCCCTGCCATGGGCAGGGACACCTCTCACAAGAGCAGGTTGCTCAAAGCCCCATCCAGTCTGGCCTTGAACACTTCCAGGGATGGGGCACCCGCAGCTTCTCTGGGCAACCTGTTCCAGTGCCTCACCACCCTCACAGAAATAATTTCTTCCTAATATCTAATATAAATCTCCCCTCTTCCAATTTAAAACCATCACCCCTTGTCCTGTCACTACACTTCAGTTCATTCAGTTCAGTTTAACTCTGAAGCCAAGATGTTGTATTTTTGATGATAGGAAGTAGAGCACTGCGTGATATTAAAGCCTCCATGGCAAGCTCAGAAAGCATACACTAATACACAGATGCCCCTCTGTTCAAACTTAGAAAGGTCACAGGAAGGACAATTTAGTTTCTAGTATAAGGTTCACCCTCCCACATGGAGGACAGCTATAAAAATTATAAAAATTTGTTGTTGAACAGGCCCTATCATTAAGCCAAGTCTGTGTTCTACAGAAATAGATGCCATGGAGAGTTGAGGACTCTGCAATTTTTTTAGAAGCAAACAAACCAAACAACATGCCTTTGAGCATAAGCAATTTTCAGAGAAATACTCTACCTGCTCAATGATTTGCCTCACAGTGTTCAAGCGCACTACCCCAGTTGACTTCTCTGAACCTGCGTCTCTGGGTTCTGTCTCTGCAAAGACAACATTTTAGCTTATCTTGAGTGGCTGGGCAGCTGTGATTATTAAGTTATCCATTCTCTCATATAAAGATGATAAGAAAGTTAGGAGGACAACTTACTTGCTGTCTGGTACAGATGAGGCAAATCATTTGACAACTTCTCCATGGCGACATCTGCAATCGGGCCAAATATCACCACAGGTCTCTTAAACCCAGCTGAAATAAAAACCAGAAAAGTTAAGTCTGAGAAAACTGACTTTATATGTAATTGAAGCAGCACAGACAAGATCCTCAATTACTATGCAAGGTTATGAGTAAGCTGAAGATAGTAAAAAATACATATTAAAAATTTTATTTCTCTAAATTTTGTGCAACAGCATATAGAAAGCTATTTTTATCAGCTGAAAAGGCAAGAGATTGTTTAAATTTAACAGCTTGCTTATTCTTTCTAATTAAGATGCACTGGGAAGTTTCTATATTCTGAAAACATACAGCAGATCTTTATAATCTTTCCATCCAGCAAAACAGCATGAACCCTGACCCAGAGGGTTTTGTGTGAATAAAGATAAGAATGTTAAATCAGCTGCAGGGCAGCTCGAAGAAGCAACAAAATGCAAAATTCTGTTACACTTCTGTCAAAACAAGTGCAAACACAGTGCTTGGAAGTTAATGGGGGAATGCCATTCTACTGCTAATTCTTCATCTTGACAGCTGCTTTAAAATGCTTTTCACTATTTGTTTTGTTTCATTTCAGAGTATTGCCTTGTGTGAATACCCAGAAAATTATCTTGACTTGCTCTACATCACTAGTAATGTAGTTAGTTTATAGTCATGGAGATGGATCACATCAAATTCGATTACATTTGTACAATCTGAGGAAACAAGAAAACCTTGCTTGTTTCTTCCTTTTTCCACTTTAAACCTTGAAACTGGCACACGCAATTTGGAGGCAACGGAGAACAGCAGTAGTTTAAAACAAGCAAATAAAAAAGCAAGCTTTTTTTCTTACAGTAGTTAACAGCATCCAGAAATCTGCATTTTGAGAAAAATGTGATCCCTTTCTGTTGCTCAAATATAATGCTGAACTTAGGTAAGCTGACCAAACATTTGGATGCTAAACCAGCCAGCAATAAATGAGCTGCTGGCTCACAGCCATCTCACTTACCCTCACGCAACTGGACTCTCTCATAAGCTGGGAATTTCGTGCTCACAGATACAATAGCTGTCAAGTCTTCACGACTCTTCCTCAGATTCTTCTTTGCTCCAGATCGTTGGCCGCGTGTTCTCCAGAAGTCTGCCCTATCGCTTGAGCCATCTTTTTGGGCATTTTGAACACTGGCCATCTGCTCAGCTCTGACAGAGAAAGAACACAGTTTATTTGCACAGAGTCAAAGAGGGCAAAGGCACTTTGGCTGAAGAACAATGGCTTTTCAGTTTACAACAGGTAATTTGCCAGACAGCCATGAGGGAAGGAAAGAATAGAGAAGTCCGGGTTCTTTTGCCTTGGAGCAGACAGTGTCAGAACAATACTCCAACTCGCCACAGCTACAAGACTGCTGAGCAGGAAAGTGGTAACTCACACAAGCGTTAAAAGAGCCAAAATACAACTGCAAAGAGGTGGTGAGGAGCACAGCTCAGAAATGAAGGACTTAAGAAATTACTGTTACAATTCTCTTCTCGTTAAGCTTTGTAAGTTAAGTCACTACAGCGTAGAAAAAAGGCTGGTTTGGTCAGATCAATTAACTGAGTGGACAAGACGTACTAAGCAGGAAAGGGGGAAGGGAATCAGCTAAGAAGCATATTTCAGGAACTTCTGTACAATGCAATTGGGAGCGTTTTTTCTTAATCATAAAATTACAACAACAGCCAAGAACTTAAAAGCTACAGTCTAAAAATACCCCGATTTTTTCGCTGATGAATTGTAATACTTCTACTCATTGTGTGCATTTAAACACTCATTATCTCACATGAAAAAACTTATCATCTCACATGAACTTTGACTAGTAAAGCATACTTAAATGAAAAATATTGTTGTGGTTCATCTAGTATTTCACAGAAAAATAAGGACCATGGCTACCAAGAAATACTAGCCTTGGAATAAATTCTTGAAACATTTCCTGTAGCGATATACAAAATAAATTCAAGCACTGAAGTTCTTCTTTTAAAAGACTCTTCAGAGTACTCCTGCACATAGGGTCATAGAATGGTTGGGGTTAGGACATTTAAAGGTCACGTAGTCCAACCACCTTGCAATGAGCAGGGACACCTCCAAATACATCAGGTTGCTCAGAGCTCCATCTAACCTGACAAGTGAATGTTTCCAGGGATGAGGCATCTACCGCCTTGTCTGGGCGACCTGTGCCACTGTTTCACCAGTCTCAACATAAAAAATTTCTTATTTTTATCTAGTATAAATCTACCCTCTTTTAGTTTAAAACCATTACCCCTTGTCCTGTTGCAACAGGCCCTGCTCAAACACTTGTCTTCACCTTTCCTATAAGCCCCCTTTATATACTGCTGCAATAAGGTCTCCCTGGCGTCTTCTCTTCTCCAGACTGAACAATCTCAACTCTCTCAGCCTTTCTTCTTTGAAGGTGTTCCTTACCCACTTCCCTCTCATCCTCTCCTCACATAATCCCACAGTTCTAAAATCTACAGTTTTACAGGCACAATTGTTAAAAAAGTAGACAAGGCAATTTATTAATTCTTGAAAGGTAGAGGCAAAAAAAACAAAACAAAAAGGGAAAAAGGCATGACATAGGAAGGAAAAAAAAGCATTCTGGAAAAGAAAAAAATCTTACTTCTAACAACGGGTAGGAAGAACAGATGCCACCTTACCTGCTCTTATTTGGAATGAGGCCCTTTTCCAGTTCATTTCCAATTCTCACGGCCAGCCAGCTTCCCAGTTTGCCATCATACAGTGTATCAACCACTCTAAAGATCTCACCTCTGGTGAATGCCAAGCTCTGTGGTGACTCTTTTTCACACTCAAAGTGGCTCCTGATGAAGAATGAATCTCCTCTGCCACAGGCCATGATGTCTCTGTAAACTAAAACAGCAACTCCCCTTTAGTTCATATCATTTTACACTTGAAAGGAAGATTAAGCCATCACTCTAGAGAATAGTTTTGAAATTCTTCTCCTCCACTTGAAAAGATGCAAAACCCCAGCCTTCACATCCACTGTCCTATGCATACATTACCAAGAGTTTTCTGTACTTGTACACACACAGCCCTTACAACTCTGGTGGAAGGAGGTACTTGTACCTACCACCTTGTCATGGTTTCAGCTGGGATAGAGTTAACATTTTTGCTAGCAACTAGTATAGTCCTATGTTTTGGATGTGGGATGAGAAATACTTTTGATAGTGTAATGGTGATTTTTTCAGTTATTGCTAAGTTCTCAAGGCCTTTTCTGTTCCTAACACTGCCCTGCCAGCGAGGGCTGGGAGTGCACAAAAAGCTGGGAGGAGACACAGTCCAGACAACTGATCGCAACTGAACAAAGGGCTATTCCATGTCATGTGGCATCATGCTCAGTATATAAAGCTGAGGGAAAGAAAGAGGAAGAGGAGGATGTTTGGAGTTACGGTGTTTGTCTTCTCAGGTAACTGTTAATACACGACAGAGCCCTGCTTTCCTGGATATGGCTGAACACCTGCATGCTGATGGGAAGCAGTGAATTAATTCCTTGGTTTGCTTTGTTGTGGGTTTTTTGTGGAGGTTTTTTTTGTTTGTTTGTTTGTTTTGCTTTGCTTGCATGTGTGACTTTTGTTTTACCTATGAAACTATCTTTATCTCAATCCAGGAATTTTTCTCACTCTTCAGATTCTCTCCAAACTGGGAGGAGTGAGCGAGTGGCTGAGTGCTCCGAGCTGCCTGCTGGTGTTAAACCATGACACACCTTCTTGAGGCAAAAGGCAGCAAAAGGCACTTCAGTATTACACCAGGTTCTGTTTCCAACAAGAAAGCAAGAGGTTTTGCTTGCTCCAGAACTGTTCATCGATAACAATGTCCATTTGCTACTATCTGACTGAACAACCACCAAGACACAGCAGAAAAGGAGTACTAATAGCAAATCTTGGGCTAATTGCTACAAGCAGAAAAGCAGAAGTAACAAGAAGTAGGTTGCCACTCTCCAGGATTAAAAAGAGATGCTATTTGCTAATAATGAAAGAGATGGAGAAGTGCTCTGAAAAAACACATCACACATACGCATCTGTATGACTCTTGTAGTACAGAATACAGTTATCTTCTAAACTACTGAAAAGGAGGGTAACTAAAGAGCTGTCAAGAATAACCATGAGAGAGATTAACTGTGGTTTCACTGACAAAACAGAGCTCAAAAGCTTATTGTATATAGACAGCTTGTGTTGAAAGTACCTACCTTCATATTTGCTTTGAGCCAAAATTGTCACTGTTTCACCTTTGGGAATTTCTAAGAGATACAAAACAGCATCTTCCCGAACAATGCCTCTGAAGTCTTGAGTATTTACCTATGTACCAAAAAAAAAAAACCACCACCAAAACCAAAATAAAACAAAACAAAACAAAAAAACCCCACATCAGCATCTGAAAAAACAACAATAAAAGCAATAACCAAAAATTTGTCTCATCTAAAAAAGTCTTAAATATTCTCTTCCCTTATTACACTTTTTTTTTTTTTTTTGAAAAAAGGGAGAATGTAAGAAGACAAAATGGCACAGGTGATATAATTTATAATTCAGAAACTGGAAAAATAATAAAACATTACACAAAGAAACCGGAAAAAAGAAGGAAAAAGAACATACTGACCTCAATTTTTTTTCCTCCTTCAAGACTAGCCTTGTAGAGAAAATTTATTCTCCCATCTTGGTTCATTTTGGTAGGAATAATATTTCTCCTACCTAGCTCTCCACAGTATCTTAAATAAAATAAAGCTTGATATACAATTCTCCTTCAAAAATTCATTTTGGTAAGATCCCTCCGCCAAACACACTTGCTTCCAAAGCAACAGCTGACTTTCTAAGATGATCATGTCTTCCATATTTCCACAAAGAAATAAACCAAAAAGTACAGAAGTGTTTTGCACTTTGGGGTCATATACTCGTACCTTAAGAATCTGATCTCCCTCCTGCAGTCCCTCCTGATCAGCTGAGGTGCCTTCTTGAATTCCAGCAATAAATATCCCTACATCGTTTCCACCTGCCAGTCGTAGACCCACGCTGTCTCCCTTCTTGAATCTCACCATTTTTGTATTAGGACTACAAGAATTACAGGTAGAAAAAAAGAAGTAAGACTAGAGGCTAGGCATATGACAAAAGCTGGTTATCAAGAGAAAAGAACTGCAACCCTTTTAACAAAATCATATTAATAATATTCTTTGCCCCTTTCTTTTGAAATATAGGCTATATTTACCCAGGTAACTCTTCAGTGAGGGAAGGAAGCAAAGAGTTTACATTTTTCAGAGTGAAAACTGAAAGAGGAAGAGTGAATAACTGGCATACACAGACTTAACAGAGCAGATAAACAATCCCTATGTTCTTGGAAGCCCTAAAATAGTCACCTACCTATTGGATCATCTCTCAGATAAGCAACCAGGTTTTTTGTGAAAACAGCCTGAGTTATAAGTAAGCACACCCATTGTTTTTTTCCTCTGTACACTTGAGAACTGTGATACAAATTGAATTTATACCTATTTTCTCTGCAGTTTAATGTTTGCTAGAGAGAAATCCCCAAGGTTTTTTTTTTGTAATGAGAAGTATATTCTACTGGTATGTTAACAATCAGTCCTTTCATACTGCAGTGGGAGAGGCCACTGGACTAGGTTCAGCTATTTTTTTTGCTGTCAGAAAAGCTGTATGCTTGAGTGACCTTCCAACACAGAGGACACTACTTATCTGTCAGCCTTTCTCAGTAATACCCTAAGCCTGTATTATAAATTCCCCTTCACCAAAACAATCAGTTGATTAATTTGCACATCAATGACAACATACGCAGGGTCCAGCCCAGAAAAGAAATGAGAATCCATTTGAGAAAACATTCCAAGCTACAGAGTATCTTCAAAACCTTATCTTTAGGCTTCCCCTTACAATCTCACTGCTTCTTTCTGTTCAGTTTCTGTATTCGGAAACTCTCAAAAGAAAACATGTCAGTTGGCTTCCTATTAATACAGTTTGCAACTTACAGTATCTTAATTGTTAAAGAATCAACAATACCAGGTTCCATCTGACACTTAAAAAAAAATTAATAAAAAAAAAATCAAATGCTCCCCCCCAAATAAACTTTGGAAGCAATATTTTGCAGAGACTGCAATATGGACTACACAGACTTTGATTTGAAAAAAAGACACAACTTCTGTACAGAAATTTCCAGCTTGTAGAGAAACACACACATGTTTGGTCTTGTCCTGCAGCTAGCTTGTTTATAAATTAAATAGAGGACATTCTCTTTGTATCTTAATATTGTGGGGAAGGGGAGGGTTGTATTTTGTGTGCATATGGAATAACAGAAGAGGTGTAAAATACATTTCCATAGAATTGCACAGGTTAGAATGGTCCTCTGCTCAAAGCCTTGAGCAGTTCCGTTTTTGAGTATCTCTAGTGGTGAAGATACCACAACCTACAAGGGAAAGCTGTTACAGTGGCTAACCATCTTCATAAAAGAAAGTTATCTTCTTTATATCAAGTCAGAATTTCCTATGTTCCAGCTTGTGTCCCTTGCTCTTCATCGGACTACTCTACCTCTCTGAGAAGAGTATGGCTCCATTTTCCCTATGCCCTCTACCCATCAGGTTGTTGCAGAGAGCAATAAGAAGTCCCTTCAGTCCTCTCTTCTCCAGGCTTAACAAAGCAAATTATTTTCTTGGTCTTTTCTTGTATGTCACATCTTGCAGCCACCAATTCCCTAGACTTGTTACCACCTTTCTTGTCCTGGGGAGCCCCAAAATTGACATACTACTCCAAATACTGCACCAAAGTGTTAAATAGAGCAGAATATAAAAAAATACCATTGTGTACATCAACATGTAAGCCCAGAAGCATGGGGTGTTCTATACCTTCCAGGTAGAAGGTAAGTCTATACCTTCCAGGCACTTCTAAAACATACTTCTAAAACTAAGTTTAGCTCAAATATGGCCAGTTAGAAGCCATGTCATCTCTTCTTGGCACTAAGCTATAAACGGAGTGTCACTCCAAATGGACAAAAAAACCCCTAAACCCACGCAACCAAGATCCAGGTACAGGTCACTGGAAGAACACTGAGTACAAAAGAACACGGCAAGTGCTGCCTTACCCATATATCGCTTCATCTTCTGGGCTGGGTTTAAGAATCGTTCTTGGAACTGCTTTCGGTTGAGACACTGTATGTAAAAAAGCCAACAGAAGTTACTGAGCTATTAAAAAATTTATAAATGGCAGCAACTTTTAGCTATCAGATAGCAATCCAACCCCTCCATGCCAAAGACTAGTACAGATTTAAATGTCAAGCATCTTTGACTAGAACTGATTTACTTCTGTTTTTTTCGTAATTCTTGAAAAAGAACCAAAATATCTAGGGGGGCATATGCAACTCTTCCAGGCAAGCCAAATCTGACTTCAAGAATTGCTTCATTTGGCTGCTCAAGGCAACAGGCTACAGTAGATACTCTACGAGAACACTTGCTTTTTGAGGTGGTAATTAAAATAAGCAACTGCCTTCAAATAATCTCAGGTATTTCTTCTCTCTGCACCACAAAGCAAAGACACACTTCTCTGCTTATCAGGATGGGGTTGACCTGAAGAGTATACTAGATACGTCAACATGACTGGGAGAGTAGATGTTCCATGGCCAGGGGAAAAACAACAATCAAAAACTTCAAATTCTGACCTGCTGCATCATCTGGGTACTTCAGTTCTTTGTTTGTGTCTACAACTGTAACAGCAGGAGTAGCAGTGTCACCAGTTGATTTGAATGGTGTAGGCATTGCTCCCATCCTGGACATCCTACTGGATGGATCATCTTTTGTACTAAAAGGAAGAAAAAAAGTATAGTGAAATTGGATAAGAATGCCGTGTATTTAAGAATTTCTTTGACAAGCATTAGAAAAACGGACTGGAGAAGACTGCTTCTTACTTTGGTTTCTCTTTCAGCTTTTCATTGGATGAATGCGAATCTAGATCAGAATGATGTAATCTGTCATCTTGAGGGGAGAGTGATCTGTTTGACTCTATTTCAGAAATGTCTGTGAAGAGAGCAGCACATCAAGAAACGCAGGATTTGTTTAAATTCTATGCACATCTGATCATGTTTACAAAGCTCTGACTGGTAAGATATACTGAACCTTTAAGACTACTGCCAGCTTGGATTTGACTAGGATTCAAAAAGTTCTGTATGACTTTTAGGGCTTTCACCTCCCTATCCCCCAAAAAATATTTCAGAAAGGTTTTACACAACCATTAGGAAACACAGTCATATCACACAACTACTTTGAGCATATCCCAGACTCATTAACTAGCACTAGCAGCATCTTATCTGAAGTCTCATGGAGGTTCCCAAACAAGATCACCTTCACGTTAGCAGTCCCCACATCACTGCTTCTCAGTGACAAAAGAAACAGAGCAGCCCTCAGCCTTAAACAGTAAACAGTCTCAACAGTAAAACCTACAAAAACTTGCACCCAGTATCCTAATTTCAGAGATGCAAAAGTATCTTGCCCCATACAGGGTAACATCGTACTCCCTTAAACATCCTGAGCCTTTCCAAAGCAAGACCATGTTGAGAAACACAGCTTGTACACTGTATGGAATAGGTATTGGGAACAAATCCAGTTGTCCAGGGGGACTTAACTTCCTCTTGTCCTGACATTTTTTCCCTCCTATTGAATGTTGTCATCAATGTTAATACCCTCAGGAGAGACCAATTCACTTGTTTTTAAAACCAAAGTCCTTTATTAAAGCAACTCACTTGTTTGTTCTGAGAAGTAAGGTTCATTTTGCCAGACCAACATTGCTTTTTCGGTCTCCCTGCACAAAATATACATTATTACACAAAAATTATTCTTTCACCTAAAGGAAGTGGGATTGATATTTAATTAGCCATATCTTTGGTTTGGGTTGTTTCTGTTTTGTTTTGGGTTTTTTCCTGTTTTTTTTCCCCCCTGTTTTGTTTTGTTTGTTTTGTTGTGCTGCTGTTGTTTGTCATTATTGTTTGAAGAACCTATTGCCACTCTACCATAGCAAAACACTACGAGCTCCATTCTGTCCCTGCACAGGGGGACATATCCACATTAAGCCTCACCATCCATTTCTGAGTCACTGTCGTTCAACGAAGGAATGTTGAGCAGTGTCTGTTTTCTGTCCCTGAGGACAACCAGCTGGAGCTTCCCCCGTGACTTCTCAATCAACTTTCGGGCATCAGCTAAAGACATGTTCTCTGTCACTGTGCCATTGATCTGGAAATAAAAAGGCAACAATAACACTGTAAGTAAACAAACAATTGTGCTCAAGTTTAATAGTGAACTTGACTATAACATTACTTACTCCAGAGTGACCACTATAACAAATGCATGCTAAACTGCTAGCAGTATAACCAGAACAGACCTTGAGAATGATATCCCCTTCATGAAGGTTGCCATCCTTGGTTGCTAGGCCAGTACGTGTCATTTCTTTTATGAAGATCTGACTTCCAAGCCGGAGACCATATTCTGGAATCAGGGAAATAATCCACTGTATCTTAGAAGATGAGCAAGGATGCATTTGTTCTAAACTACACAGCGCGCATGCAGCACACTGCGTTACAACACGAGAGAAAAAACAAGCAAACCTACCAATCCCACTTAACCACAGGCAAACTCCTATTTCTGTGCTGCCATAATAGTAAGAACAAACAGTAGTTCAAATCTGCCCCCTCAACAGCAAAACAATGCCTTCATTCTGGAGATGCTTATTAACATGCTGGACCAGATTCCCTCTCTGTATCATATTTTGCATGCCACAGCAAGGGAAGGCAAAGTGTCAAAAAGTGCTAATAGAAGAGCTGGTTTTTTTCACTAGTTGCTGCATGCTGACTCTGTCCTATCTGTACCTGAGTGTCTTGGTTGTTTCATGCCAAAGATCTCTTTCCTCCCCACCCCCCGCCTTTTTTTCCTTTGATCCAAGTTACTTGGATCAGTGGATGTGCTACTTAAAGGCAAGACTCTTAAAACATGCACACAGAAAACAACATAAAAGAAAAGAAAGTGATCTGCTTTTAAAAACCACCACGCTCGAGTAAGTATGCGGAGTACGCATATGAATGGCAAAAGTTACTACAAAATTACTAGCTACATAGAAAACTTAACAAAGACACCTTAAATGTCTTATTTGTATACCCATCTGCATTACCTGGACAAGCTGAAACATTATATGCAGGGGAAGAAGAAAGCAGGAAACGGATGCTTACCAGAATCAATGAAAGAATAGGATAGCTCCTGTATACAAAGCTTACCCAAGCAGATAATTCTTACAAATCAC
>VXBW01002686.1:15608-42809 GCA_013400375.1 Thinocorus orbignyianus
CCCCCCACAACCAAACCACCACACCCCCCAGAAAAACCCAAACAGAAAATAATGCACAGCCTAATCTCAGATGTGCTATCCTTACTTCACAGCACACGAAAGATCAGGCTTTTGGGTTCATTTACACACTCCAATACTCAGCAAGGAAAGGCTGTTTCAGTTCTTGCTATTTCAGCATTCTTTAACTACATTATTAAGTATTCAGAACCAAACAATCCTTGGAATTTAATTATACTGAAGGGAAGAAGTAAGTGCACTATAAAAGGCAGGGTCTACTCTTCACCTTTTGTAGCTGACCCTTTTGTAGATGTGCCAAGTGTAATCTGAACCATGATCAGATCCATGTTTCCCACAAGAACCAGAAGAATAGGGCACAGAAAATGGAAAACCAAAGGACACAACAGCTTGAAAACACTGAAACAATGTAAGTGAACAGCTGTGTTCAAAGGTAAATTTCAAAGGGCTGGGAGAAAAAGCACCCTAAACTACCCAGAAAGAAATAACAACTTAAGCAATAAGTCAGAAAACTCAATTTTTAAACCTGTAAAAGCAGAGAATATTCAGCTCCTCTCACTCCCCCATGAAAATAACATGCTATATTAAATGTCAATTCTTTTCCTCCTCTACTATACCTACCTTCATTATGTCTGCCTTTTGTTAAGAGAACACTGATGGGTCCATTCTGATCCTGAGGTCCTAGGTACTCATGTTGATGGTGTATGTCAGGTGAAGGACTTCGGGAACGAAGCCTGTCCTGACTTCGACTCCTCACTTCCCTCCCATATCTAGGATCAGCTTGAGATCCATGACTATAACTGGGTGGGCTGTAGTCTCCTCTGTAGTCCCGCTCATAGCCGCCATCCCTATCAATGCTCCTTCCTCTGCTCCGATCTCTTCTATAGTCTCGATCCAAACTCCTGTCAATGCTCCTACCACGACTTCGATCACGGTTGTAGCTGCATTCCCCATCACGGTCTCTGTTTCGGTTATGCCCTCTGTCTTGGTCATCTCTATAGCTCTGATCCAGGCTGTTTCCCCAGCTTTGGCTGCGACCTCCATTGCCACTATGCCAGCTTCTCTCGCTATAGCCGCTTCGAGCACTTTTGCCATCAAATTCTGCGTGGTCATCCATCACATCTAAAGCTCTGTCCTCATAGTCAAGGGAGGGACTTCTCCTCAGGGCAGCAGCCTGCACTTTCCTTGGTCTTTTCACCACCTGTTCAGTGCAATATGAAACACACAAAAAACCCACCAATGGTCAGAATGAGATTCAACAGATCAAATGGTCTTTACACTTCAAATAGTGGTTGGGGGTGGGGTGGGGGCTGGGGGAAGGAAGGGAGAAAAATGTTCTATGTATGTGTGAATAACGAATATTACTTTTCTTTTTCCAGATGACTTCTAAAAACTATGACAAGCCCCCAGAATAGAGTTCTAGATGCCTCTCTCAACTAACAAAAGCCAATCTGGACAGCAAATTCTTGGACAAGGTCTGTTATAAGTAAGACATCATTTCCCTTGCTTAACTTACATTTTTTCCAACTATGCTCATTATTCAGTAAAGCTAAAAACTAAGGACATATATTTCATTCCCAGGCTTTCAACTGGATAACTTTGTGACACTGTTGCTTAATATCCATTTGTTCCACCTTTAGAAACTACATCTTTGTTTTGCGGTATGTACTTTGCACATTTTATTCAGCAAAGGCTTGCTTTACTTTACTCATTTATAGTACAGTTCACAGAAGAAAACTGGTTACACACACGCATACCACTGCAGAGTGAATACATTTTTAATTTACTTACAATGGTGGCTACTTTTCCACTTTTCCTAAGCTGCTGGACTGCAAAAGAATGTGGAACATTTTCCATTGGGGTCCCGTTAACGATGACCACCCGGTCATTTTCTCTGTGCGTGGTGGGAAAAAAAGAAAAAAAGACTGAAGAGGAATCTTCATGAAAACGCCAGAACAATTTATTTTTTTCCAGGGGGAACCTATACATTTCATTTTCTTTTTCTTTTTTCCAGTTCTTTAAGAACTTGTAGTCTTTCACATCTAGTGCTAGATTTTTTTTCCGCCACCAACAGAAGATTTTCAAGACTGCTTCAAATTGCTGCAGCCATAGCAGTATTCAGACAAATCCTGACAAGTAACACTCTAGCATACTTTTCTGAAAGACTAGTGTTAAGGTCCCATCTACTCTGAAGAAAGATGATTGGGTGGAAAAAAAACCCCAACAGAACTGTAACACACAAGAAGTCCTCCCTGCCCTAAAACACAGGCCAAAAGAGATTACAAGGCCATCTATTCAGACCTCCTGCATGTTGAATATACTATTAAGACTTAACTCAGTCCACCCCGAGAGACAGCAGCATAACACATGATTAATTAAAAGCATAACTCCCCAAAAGGCATCTCAGCACAAAAAGCGCATGAGATGAAAAGAAAAAAAAAATGAAAAAACTACCACCCCTCACATTAGTTTATTCCAGTGACTACTCGGTTACTAACCTTACACTCAAAGCATTAGCTCGACCAACTACTGGCTACTGTGTTGGTTTTTGCTAGATAAAAGAAATCTTTAGTAACCATTATTTTCTCTTCACTGTAATCAAGTCACATCACAATCTTCTTTTTAAATAAGAAGATTACATACTTTAAGCCTCTCTTTGTAAGGCACTTTCTCTAACTCCTGAATGATTTTTGTGCCTCTTTTCATACCCTTCCAATTCCTTTTCCTGAATGAGTATGCCAGAACAGTGTGCTATATTCTAGTATCAAGTTCCTCTGGGCTTTATATGAGAGTTAGAATAGCTCTCTTCACAGTCCATACATTCAAAGTTAGTATCAGACTTACTATTGTAACACCACATCAACAGCTCCCATCTATTTGTGTTAACTCCTCCCTAAAAAGGATTGCAGGAATGCAATTCTCCCCTACTCTGAAGGTTAGGCCTGTTTTCCTTGGTTTGTTGGAGGAATGGTTTTGCGTTCAGTTTTCTTCAGAATGCCTTTTTGACTGAACGTGCCCAAATTGCTTTGTATTGCCTTGTCAATTTACTGAGAATCTTACTGAATTTGTGGACACGATTTTAGTCCCAAATCACACGTGATTATGGAACCTGATGGATAATAGTGGTGCTATCCAGGGATCACTGCTATGAAGCAAAGTTTCTGTACTTTTTTTTATCTGTTTCACAGTAATCCTACTATCCAGTCCTTCAATGACTACTCCTGTATCAGCCTTTTCGTTACCTCACCAAAATTAATGTTTGGCAAAATGCACAGAAACTATTCTTTTGAATTACTATTGCTGCACAACTTCAGCACTCCTCCAAATTACCCAGTCCTCATCAGTTATTCCAGCTCAGAGGATGAAACATTCATCAGCAGTGGTCCCAGAAAGTATTGATCTCAGCCTTCAGATTTAAAATTACTTGCCCATGATAGATATTGCCTCACTAAGGATGGTGTTACCAGGAGGACTAGAGAAACACTTTATTTCCATATTTTTTTCTTTCAAATATAAAATAAATACTAGCAAGCCCTGCTGCTTCTCTTCCTTCCCCCATTATTGCTCCTCACACTTCGGGAGTGAAGACCCTTCTTCGGACTGACTTAAGCCAATCTCTTGAAAACTAATGACTGATCACTAAATGCGTTTCCTGGAGGAAGAACAGGGAGAATGATTTAAGATACTATTTCTACTGTTTCTTTAATAAGAATGCAATCTTGAGAGAAACATACTTAACTATAAAAACTTTCAACTCTACTAGAGTTTCCTGAATTTCTTACAAAACAGCAATGAAAAACACCTCCAGGTGGAATTTGTTTTGTTGATTGTTTCTTTTTAAAATTTAAAACAGACATAAGAGTTTTCAAGAGGTCATCAAACCTTGAGTGGATTAAAGGATTTCAACCAAATCTGTCTGAAGGTTTTACACATCCTACAGCAATGCTCCTCAAAATATGCTGGACAGAAAAATAAGAAATTGCTTACTGGAGTAATCCATCTGCAGGACCACCGGGGAGAACATCTGAAACGACTATTGATGTTTCACCATTTTCAAAATGCGGGTTATCTCTGCCACCAGAAACTGCAATCCCAAATCCTCGTTTTGAATCCTTTAAAAAAAAAAAAAATTAAAAAAAAAATCAAATACAACAAAACTCAATTCCATCCACAGGAATTTTGATAGGGAGAAAGAAGAGTTATGTGAATGTTCCTGTGATGGCACTCTACCTAGATATTACTTTAAAAGGAATGGGTTTACAAATCCATGTAACAAGACCACATGTTCCCATGTTGCAAAAGCTCAGTCTATGGCCTTGTGATGGTTAGTAATCAAGTAAAGGACTCACTAACTCAGCCAAATGTATTGCTAGATAAATCTATTTTGTTAGTGGTGCTCGGGAAATTGGACCAGCTTTCCCAGGATCTTTTTATGACTGCTATCTAGTTTGTAATAGCTACTTACTCCTTGATCAGACTCAATAAGATCACAGCCAATTACAAAAAGCAAGCAGTGAATTCATCCTCTCCCACAATCAACCATTTTAAATACACAATTTACGTCAAACCTATTGTCATAGAAATGTAAGATCCCTAAAAGCCCTAAGATGGCATTAATAAAATAATGAAAATACCTAATAAGGCCTGAAAGAAACATGCCTACCGCACTAGACCAGAGAACTGTTAGCATGACTGAGCTGCAGATAAGAATGTGTGCACAAAACCATGTTTTGTTAAACACACAGGTTTAATTTTATCAGCTATTTAGTGTAGACTTTCTATTACTATAAAATACAAATTATGACACATTTAAACAAAATGTTTTAACACAGCCACAAAGGAATACACCAAATTAAAGCAGTGCTTTTCTCCCAACTCACACTCAGTGTGTGTAGTTCATCACATGCCAGTTTGTGTTCCACTAATGGATTATTAAGTGGTTACTAATTAAGTAGTTATTAGAATCATAGAAACATTAGAGTTGGAAGGGACCTTAAAGATCACCGAGTTCCAATGCCCCTGCTACGGGCAGGGACACCTCCCACTAGACCAGGTTACTTACTTCTTTGAAGGAGAAAAAAGAGCAACTCACAGCCTCAGTAGTACGAGCCCGTGTCTCTGAGACAAAGAAGTAATGCTCATTTACAACACACTCAAGATCTGAAAAGCTGGAAACTACATGAACTACGGTCTGCTTCTGCTCTGTTTCTCCTGTCTACCTCTGTAACCTGAAAAACAATTCTCTCAGGAATTCTGCACATAAAACAGGCTCTGTAGGAAAGACTGCTAATTTACCTTGGCTCATCAAGTTGACTTCATTGCAGAACATGTGAAAAAACTAAAGCAGCACAGTATGGGCTGCTCACTGAACCCAGATCATCAGAACAGCTAGGAAGACCACCACCACCAAAGCGCATGTTCTGTACCATGAGGTGGCAGCCCAGCCATGAGAGAACTCAGAAGGAAGCGGTCTACTTTCTTTAAGTCAAAAGTACTCTATATAATGAGATACTTCTCTTTTTTTCTCAGAAGAATTGTTGTAAGTGACATCTATAGTGCATGTATTTTAGAAATTTTGATGTTGGCAATTTTCCACTAGATTAAAGTATTAAAAAAGAAATAAAATCAGTAGTCATGTTCAGTGCTTATTATAAGGCTTGGACATTAACCACAACTGCCTGGCAGAACCATCTGCTTTGTTTTTAAGGTTATTCAATGATTAATTTAGCTATGTGGCTGGCACATAGTACACCGTACTGTCATTACAAAGACCAAGCAGTAGCATATGTAGCACTTAAACCGTTACTTTAATTTACTCTTGTCATTAAAGAGTCACCTTATTGTATAAGTAACTAGCAATTAAGCTTTAAAATTAAAAACATCCGATTTGGACAACGAATTAATCCTATTCTAGACTCAGATGTGCTAATAACATCTATCGTAAAACATATTTAGGCTAAACCATGGCTTGAGTATTTGAAAACTAAAAATATAACAGGCACTCACTCACCTTTTGTAAGGTCACAGTGTACTGTTCCCATATCAGCTCTTCCATGCCTGGGGCCTGTTGCACACAGAAACCAATTAGTAAAACACAAAGCATGCAACTATCTAAATTAAAGTGGGAAATACTCCATTAAAACACAGGTAAAAACATTGTATGCATATTCCAATAACGTGGCAGAGTCAGTATGTAAAGTATGTATTTCAACTAATGATGATTTTTCTTCTGAAAGGCAAAAAGTATCAATAGGTCCAGGGCAGTAGAATCCTTTTACATTTTACTGATTTAACAGCTCATTCTGATTTTCTGGATAAGTCTCATTCAGCAAAAGCATTTAATTCTGATCACATGAGCACTATATAGCCCCAATTAAAATAACACAAAATACTTAAGGAAGACCTCTCCATTCCAGTATGCAGTAAGATTAGCAGTTGAAATTGACGTTTTCAAAATGAACTAGCCTTCAGATCTTTCACTTCTCGTTCATGTGGATTTAACAAAACATTTCATCCACTATGAATTATGTAACTGAGTATTTAGTTCCCCTTAAGAAATTAAATTTTACAGGAAAACACAGTGCATCACTATATAGCACTGGTACACCCATTTCTGCAACACTTCTCGGAAACATATTTTTTTTTCTACATTTCCAGTTAAAACTGATCCTGATCAGTTTCTCTTACATGATATAACTTGAAACCTTTCCAACTTCACAGCTTAAAATATAATACAGAATAATCACCCAGCTGTGATGCATCATAAAGTACACAGCCAACCCCTTTAGTGCCTGACCTGTAGGACAAGGAGAAAAATGAGTATTTGACGTACTGCAAACGTTTCAGAAGGCAATCCATCCATTGCAGAAGAAAAATCCACGCATTGCACAAGAACAGGCATGCACATACCTGTATTTGTGGAGTAAACCTCAAACTGGAGGTTTATTTGTTTTTACTGCTAAAAGTGGCAGTCTTTCTTGAGAAGCTAAAAGTTTGCCCAGAAAACTGAAGGTCAGTTTTGACTTAATGGTCTTTTTAAAGGCATTAAGGGGATTACTGACAACTAAACTCCAAAACAATAGACAGAGAAGTGACAAGAAGGGTATGCCTGTACTTTAAAGTATCTTGTATATTTCCAGAGTAAAAGTCTTCCAGCAGTACACCACCATTTAGCAAGCTACGGATGCTGTTTCTCTAATGCAAAGAACCCCACGATGCTTTCTTCTAATGGATCCTGAGCACCTCAAAGAGGAGTTTGCATTACATTTTCCATTGTACATTTAATGTAGTGAGAAACAAAACACAAGTTCTGCTCAGAGTTCCTCAGGGAACATGAGAAATATTCAGAGCTCTTACCAGGAATTTTACAACACTGAACAGTGTTAAATTCCCACTGTTTTACAAAACGCGCAACGTTTTCTAGTTTTCAGGACATTTTGGGTCTAATTTAAAAATCCATTTAAAATAGTTGGAGGAGAGAATGGCTTATATTAAAAGTAATACAAGTAAGTACTTCTAAATTTCTACTTGTCAGACAAGAATGAGTGGCATTTTTAACAGTACTAAAACATGTATGTCTTGGGCCAGTGAATTACTCTGCTGAAGCACACGGTAAAATTATCTGCTATTCTGCCATGTCTAACTCTTTAACTAGCTGACACTGAACTTTCTCACTACATATATTCCCTGACACAGACAGCCTTCCATAAGTAAAAGATTTTTCCTAAGCTAAGTGCTTTTTCTGAGCTGCTGTGACACTGTGGCAAATGGAAGTGACTAGTCTTGCTTGTCTGGCATGTATGAAAATGTATAAACAGTTTACCTACCACTGACCCTTGGCTACACTGTGACTGTCCTGCTTTTCTAGAGGATATTTTTAAGCTCTGCAGAAAACCAGTCTGTCCTCAAGATGGGCCTCGGTGTCATTTAAATTCCACCTGATTTTGTTGAAAAAAGTTTTAGAAATCAAAGACAGCATCAAAAATGACAGGTCAAATTTGAAGGACAAGCAGGTGGCTACACGTTTTGTACAAGCAGAAGGAAAATCTTGTCCATCCTTCTCACTGTATTTAAAGACTCAACAACTTGGATGTGTAACAAACGCACTGCTTAAATTCAGTTTGCACTCTGTGCAGTTCTCACCGACACTACCTCTCAGTCCAGGCGAAAAAGCAAGGCAGACAGGCAGGATGCAATCAACGGGAGTTTACTGCTCTGTGTCCCCACAGACCGCACAGTTGCCTTACTCTTCCAGAAACTCTAACACCACTTCTTTCGATACATTATCTACTAAAGAAAGACCTGAGAAATGAGTGCTTATTCAGTACAACACTGAGAAAGAAGATGAGGAAAGCACAGTGAAGATATTGGATTTATGAATATGAAACAGGTAAGCTTACAGAAATTTCTCTCCAGAAAATCAGTTATCCCATGATCAGTGGCACAAGTAAAACCCTGTGCACAACTGGTGAGACACATTGTGTAGTAAATCAAAGCACTGTAAACTATCAGATTGAAACTCCTTTCGCCCTGACAAGTTAAATCCCATTATATCTGCTGACAGAAAAAAAAAAAAAAAAAAAGAGAAGGTAGTAAGAATGGAAGAGAAACTACTGCTTACAGACACTACAATTAAGGTCTTGCAAGATTTGGAGCGTATAGTATCATCTTTCAACTAGAAAAAGTTCCTCGTAGTATCAGTGACTGCCTCAGGTACTTTCTGTGTAAATTTTGGGGGTTCATTTTTAGCTCGAAACTGTTACTGAACATTAAACAAGAGCTAATTATATAATTCACTTTCAAATTCGTAAGTACTTGTTAAAGTAATACATTTTCAGAAATTACTTCTTGAGAAACTGTCTCCCATTTGCTGTATGATATTTTAGTGAAAGAAAATACACTATGTATTTGCAAAGCAGATTTTGTGTAACCTAATTACCAAGACAACAGGACCAGTCCTGCCATACTGATAAAGCTACACAGGCTTTGTAATGCAGTTCAGAGAACTGAATGGTCACCTTGGAAGCCCATAAGGCACAAACCACATCTGTACTCCCTCAAATCTCTAAGCAATAATCTCTTTATCATTATAAAACATACTGCTGCTTGCCATCACCACAATGATAACCCATACCGACAGATTACTGGAGAAGAGAAGATTGAGAGGGAGGAAGAGACTACAAATGTTATAAATCATCAGTGGAGGACTTGATCAAAACTAAGATTGAAGTCTCCACCACAATCACACAGAATTCCTGCACTCCACATCTAATAATAGGACTCTCCTCTGAATGTGTTAAGTGATGGATTACAAAAAGTCTCCATCACCTTGCCAATTACTTCATACTTCATCTGTAAGGAAACACGAAAGGATCCTGAGCAGCCTATGCATTCGTTGTAGGATTGCAGTTTCACTGTGAGATTACACACCCGAAGGCTGGAGAAAGGTAGGCAAAATGGTTAAGAACCCCACCTCCAGTTACAAATAGTAACCACTTTGCAAGTCTAACCACGTTTCACACAGCAGGCTACCTGCTGCAGCAAATGCAAATTACTGTAATTAGCTAGTCTAAATTCATTAGTGACTAGAGGCAGTACGTTTTTAATTAGAAAACTGCAGTCAGGATTTGCTTAAATCTGCCTAATACTCACACACCCAAATGACAGGTGCTTTCTACATACCCAAAATAGACTGCTTAACAGAACCTTTGGCAGGAAACTAGTCAAAGTGCTAAAATCATCTGTGTGCTACAAACAGGCAGCTGTTGCAACTCTCACTGACAGTCACCAGAGACTTATGCAATTACTCGCTCCCGAGAGATCATGGAAGACAATTTCATTCACGCTGAAAGAACGGAACCAGAAACCTGCCACAACAGTTATCTGGCTGTAAAACTGAGTTGGAGAAGGGAGGGATACACGAGGGGAAGGAGCAGGGGGGGGAAAAGACTTGGAGCAAGATGCAACAAAAATCAACTCACGTGCCCTTTCAAAATCCCCAACTTTTTGACTGCATGTGACCACATTCTCTGCAGAGCTTGAGCTGTCTTCATTGTTGCAGGATATAATCTGTGAGGGGACGCCGTACATCCCCGTCTTTTCATCTGTTTCCACCACTCAACAGGGTTATGTAATTCTAATACAATAGTGGCCTACATACTCACACAAATCCTGCCGCCAGTTTCACACAGAAATACATCAAAACCACAGCAGGGAAATCTACCAGGAGTTTAACCAACTCTCACTTTAACAGATCCCAGGAAAAAAGCAGTACTGTCATCTTAGGGGTTATTTTACAAAAAAATCAAGGGTCAGAAACAGATCCATATGTAGCAAGTTGTTCTTCTAAGCGGATATGGGTTCACCCCACCAGGAACCTACTTGCAACTTCAAAGAAAAATGGCTTAAGAAGCACAGTGTGGATTATTTTAAAATTCATACTCTAACATTTTATAGTAAAAATTACCACTTCACCCATTACCTTGAGTAATGCTGTGATTTAGCAGTCCCTATTGAGTCTTAACAATTTAACTGCTGAATCCAGGAAGTCCTTATGAGAAATAACAGTATACATGTGAGTAATCCCTTCAAGTACATACACAACACCACATATAAACACTTGCAGGAGCGTGGACGTGGGTCCAACAAGCAAAAAGGGAAACAAAATTAGCCGCAAATAACAGACGTTTCCTCTGCTCTCCAACACTTTGTAAGATATTTGTTGAGAACGATAAGCTAATCATACAGCCAAACAGATGATTTTATTGGAAAATAGGTCAAGCTATCAGTTCCATCCATGCC
This sequence comes from Thinocorus orbignyianus, assembly GCA_013400375.1. Classification (NCBI taxonomy): domain Eukaryota; kingdom Metazoa; phylum Chordata; class Aves; order Ciconiiformes; family Thinocoridae; genus Thinocorus; species Thinocorus orbignyianus. The sequence goes on from VXBW01002686.1 coordinate 26,424, forward strand.
GCATGAATGCTGTGAAATTTAAGCCTTAAGCGAACTTTCTGCCTAGACTTCATGTAAGTTTCACAGGCAGTGAACAGACCGGAACACATGTCAAGTTCAGCACGCAATGTTAACCAAAATCTCCATCACAGATTGCATTATTCAGCAGTGAAACAATTTTAACTGCTGAAGAGTAAGAATTCAGACAACAGTGGAAAATGTGGAGGCCTTTTCTGGTTTGTTTTGAGGGTTGCCTTTTTTAATGGATTTTCCATTTAAAATCAAGACTGAATTAAATGTCCTGTGTTTCAGTGGTGATCTCATCCCCAAACCAGCCAGCAAACTAGCACGAATACAAGCTTGCACCTTCAGGGCTGAGCTGCTGAGGGTGAACACTGTTCAGCTTGCACCCGGGGGTCCAGGAGAAGCACACGGACACCAGCCTCTGACTGGGGCTTCCCACTTCGACAGCACACATATGGATGGACGTAGCTTAACATTGTCATTACAGTTTGGTTAAAATAGTTCAGAAGCTAGCCAACAGATTCTAGTTTAGAATTAGTCAACATTTCTAAAGACTAAACTCATTCCTCTGAAGAGACTCCCATTCACAGCTTCCAAACCTGCACTTTAAATTTATTTATTTTTACAGAAAGAGCAGGAAGCAGAAGCAAATGTAAAGATGTATTTGAGACTGCTCTAGCCCTGTCTTAGCTCTCCTGCTCTCCTCCCTCTTTGCCTTGACAAAGCTTTAATAGCATTCCAAGTAGAGAACTATCCACAAAAAAAAAAAAAAAAAAAAAAAAGACTGTGATGACTGTCCATAAGCTGTAGTGGTTTTAACAGCTAAGATTCTTTTTCCTTGGTTTTGGACTGTCTCTAAGGAAAAACAAGAGACAGATGGATTGATTCCAGCAAATTTTTAAAAGAACATGGAAAGAAATATGGGCAAAATAATAATGAAGACTGGAAACGTTATTGCAAGTTTTCTTGCACAGTCAGGACAGGAGCTGTGACGAGACTGACGAGTAAATAGAAAGATGAAGGCTCTTGTTTTTGGATATTCCACTGAGGAGGAAGAGAGGTTCTCCAGGACAGAAATTCTGGTATTCAATTGTTTAAGTGAGAGGAAAAGAAATTTTTTTTTTTTTTTTTTTTTTTTTTTTTTTTAAGTAAACTAAGGAAGAAGCACTTTCCCACATACTCTTTTCACCCTACCTGTATGCGTCTTTACAAAGAGTAAAGGATGCTAAAGCCTAACTCCACTCCCCAGGCACAAGAGTACAGATGCAGAATATCACAACAAAGCCTTACAGCACTCACCCAGGTAAAGAAAGAGCTTCTTTACTTCAGTATGATCTCCCCCACAGAAAGGCTAACTACAAGTACTGTCTGTTTTGATCTCTTCCTCTCTAGCCAGTGAAGAAAACGGGTGTTTCCTTACACATAATCTAAACAGGGCTGTGTAAGTAAGAGGAAAGGAAACCTGAAATGGTCTTATTGGCTCTGTTATAGAAGGGACATGCACAGAAAAAAGAGGTTCTTTCCCACCTCTGCCCCCTTCACCTGCTACCATGGACCTTAGGGAAAACCTGGACCCACTTTCCAGGGTTTTAATGCTTAAAACAGACTCCTGTACTGAAAATGATGAAAAACTTCAAGTTTAACAGAAAGTCACCCACCTGTGAAAGCTGAGAACAGAGGCTAGGCACTGACACAAGCAGCCAAGTGCACGAAGTCCAGAGCTGCATCAAGATGTTGGCAGCATACCTGCTCTCAAAGATAATATATCCTATCACAAGATTCAGAAACTGTCCTCATGTGTCACCTGCCTACATAAGGGCAGTTATGACAGACCAAAATGGATGGCCCTAGATTTATGAGCATTCAAAGATCCTGGTCCAGAATCCCCAAGAGATCCCCTGAATAAAAAGCGGAGGCTGAGTGAAATTAGAAGCAATCTGTACATCAGCATATGGTGTGAAGGTCCACACCTTTTTCTGCTGTAGGCTGTAGACTAGTAGGCTATCATAGATGACTATTAAAAGACAATCATGTAACACAAGCCACGTGTTCAGAGCCTGTGAAGTATTCCTAACTAACGTAGTGAAAAATTAAGAGGAACAGGACCTTTACCAGGTTTTTCTTTCTCTGCACTAAGGAAGGACACTCAAGCCACTTTGAAGACAGCTTTACCGAAAGTGTTCTCATGAAGTACCTGCCCATAGTAAGACAAATATTTGTTTAGGATCTGTCTAAAAAGACAAGAAAAACTACTTACCCATGGATATTCTACAATGCAGCCAACATCTCACAAAAAAGGAGGTACTTCGTTTTCTATCAATAAATGCTCTAATTCAGAGAAGCATTTCCTGCTTTTTGTGTAGGGTCCTGCACCAATACAGCAACCCCCAGAGGAGCAACAGATCACTCTGAGGAAAAAATATTCCCAGAATGACAAATGGCTGAGATTAAGGAAGAGAAGTGACACAAAATGGTTTGTAAATTACATGAGTAACATGCAATTGCTCTTCAACAAGGCAGAAAGTACTCTTTTTTTTTTTCCTCTCCTGGGGTCATGAAAGTGAAACACACATGAGAGACAACATGTTAAGAGATCATCCATTCTACTCTTACAATCGAGTGAAGTCAAGATGGCTGTTAACATCAAGACGGTTATATTATCAGGATGCAGGAAGTTTTTTGGGGAAAAAAAAGTCACATATTGTTCAAGTAAGGATCCATCTGCACTGAAATCACAAGTTTAGAAGAAGAAAAATACTCATGTAGAAAGGAGCAGTGCAGACAATCCTTTCTTCCCCTTCGCTCCAGTGGAGAATTATTAGTTACATATAGCCTTTGGTTCCTCCCAGATTACTTGACAATAACAAATACCTTGCTAACAGAGCAAAGGTTTGGTTTTCTTTTTGTAACAAGTATATTCACCACACATTATTACACTTTGTGTGAAAAATGAAACATTTTTTTCCAAAATGCATTTAAAAGAAGTAATCTCAAGACGAGGGTTGTCTAAAAAGACTTATTTAAAGATAACATAAACTGAGCATAACGTTTCTAGTAATTTGTTCTTCACAGATTTGGTAAATTTAATGTCATGACACAGAAGCACAAACAGAACTGTTTTTAATACCAATAAGGAAGCGATGCAAAAGACTTTTCTTAATCATATTTCACTTAAGAGTTACACTATTCACTTGCTATAATGTGTACATTCAATCTAGAACAGTACTGGCAAATGCTACAGAAGTACAATGCGCCTATTCCGGACATTCAAAGGCCAATCTTTACTTCTTAAATTGCATGAAAACTTTTAAAACCATCAAATAAGGACTGTTTACTAGACAATAATCTATGGGGTTTTTTGTTCTAGTTCTCTCAGGAGCAGTTTAAATCCAGCATGACAACAATGCCTACAGTCATTACTTGGCACTGTGCTCAGCACTATTTCACTACGAATTTTCCTTTCAGCTAGCAAAACTACTCCTTAAAAAATACCCAGTGCCAAAGCTGTCAGCAGCGTACTTCAAGTTAAGTAGCCTATCCACTGAAACGTGTTGTGCAAGGAAGCACTTTCCTCCGCTTCTGTCAAACTGAAGTCTCACCTCAGAGCAGCCTCTGTAACAGTAAAACAGGGGTCAACCATCTCCCACTGTGGGAGTTTTAGCAGCTAGCAGATGAGGAAAAATTCCAGAGTGGAAGAATTTACATTCATTTCCATCCCTCTTTGCACTATGACACTCCAAATGCGTTCCAGACTGCAAACTGAACTAGAATCCAGTCCCACGCAGAACTGAGGAGATGAAGGACAACAGCACTGTTCACCAGACTACCGAGAATATTCGTTGACAAACACACCTAGGTCTTACTTGCATTCTAGCCCTCAAACCAGGACAGTTACTAACACTCACACCGTAATGCCCCAGACTTTCTACTGCACAAAAAATTGTTTAAAAAAACGGTAAAGGAGATGGTAAAAAAGTTGCATATGCACAGAAGTCCTTCACTGATCTGGAGCTCTGAGAAAGTGTGTGCTTTTTCATTCAAAATACCTAACTCAGTTCAGCTCACATCACATCAATGACAAATGGTGCCTACACGTAATAAAGGATACTACATAATCTGCCCATAATAGCAGTCCCTACACTAGTGTCCTTCAAATGGTTCACAGCAATGAAACAGCATCCCTAGTTGAAAGAACTTTCGCAGAAATTGGCATGAGCACAGGGGAAAAAATACATCAAAATAGAGGAAAGGGATTTGACTTTTGCAAATATTTAATTATCCTGCAATTATAAAAAATAAAGGGACTAACAAGTAACCTGGACACTGAAAACAAGCCAGTAAAGAATGTGGCATTAGGCATCTTTTTGCTGGATTACTGGGTAAAGCACATAATCTCTGAATAATTTTATTTGTTTCAACTCTGTATTAAAGAAACACTTAAGTAGAACTGGGGAGGTTGTACATATAAATATCTGAGTAATGACAAACTAGAGTCTTGGAGGGCGGGTGCTGCAATCAACTGCTTTTCTGGGAATTTTTAATCTGTCCATGCCAGTAAGATATTACCTAGAAAAAACGTTTCCTATATATTTAAAGCCAAACATTTACCATTTACAATGAAGACTTTCAGAAAGCAGAACAAGCACTTTGAAAAGAAGAAAGGGGAGAACCATGATTTTCTTAAAACACTGAGTTTATCACAATTCACCTTAGAAGAAGCTAATAAAAATCCAAGACAGGTTTTGGTTTTTGTGTGTGTGTGTGTGTGTGTGTGTGTGTGTCTGCTTGCTTGCTTTCTAGATACCTTCTCCTTTTCAGGTTCATTAAGGTTTCCTTGTCTCTATAAACAAGCACCTTTGGAAGGCTCACAAAAGGCCAACACCACTTTTCATCTTTGGCAATGGACATTTCTCTTCCCAAACACATATCTACCTCATAGGCTGGGTATGGTTTCACAAGTATCAAACTAAACAACAACTTGCTTTTAACCATAACAATTTCCAGCCTCCTCCTGTTCATTTACATGCAGGCCTGTTGACTCACTCTGTGAATTTTGCTGTTTCAAAGTAAGCAAAACCAGCTTCCTAAAGCATCTAAAAGCTGCTTGTCTTTTCCCAGTGGATTACTCTATTACCACTTCTGTAAGATGAACTGGCTCTCCAAAGGACAGCTAGACACCAGGAGATGAGGCAGAAGCAGTGTTAGAACTCAGCACCTATGATCAGCTTAGCTGTAAGATAAAGCTTCACCTTCAAGGATGCACCAGGGTGAGAAAGCTAGAGTTTATTAAAGGGACAGAATAAATATATAATAATAGAGTCATTTAGGTTGGGAAAGGGCCTTCAGGCCATTGAGTCCAACCATAAATCCAACACTGCCAAGGACACCACTAAACCATGTGCCTCAGCACCATATCTACACTACTTTTAAATATCTCCATGGATGGTGACTCAGTCACTGCCTCGGGCAGCCTGTTCCAACACTTAACAATCCTTTTGATGCAGAAAGTTTTCCTACTGTCTCATGTAAACCTCCCCTGGTGCAACTTGAGGCAGTTTCCTCTTGTCCTATCACTTGTCACTTGAAAAAAGAGACTGATCCCCACCTGGCTACAACCTTCTTTCAGGTAGCTGTAGAGAGTAATAAGGTCTCCCCTCAGCCTCCTTTTCTCCATGGCAACCAGACTCCAGGTCTCTCTAGACCCTTCACTGGTTTTGTTGCTCTTCTCTGGACACACTCCAGCACCTCAGTGTCTTTCCTGGAGTGAGGGCCCCCGAAACTGAACACAGTATTTGGGGTGCGCCACCACGAGTGTCCTGTAAAGGCACTAGATAACTTCCCAAGCTGGCCACACTATTCCTGACTCAGGCGAGGAGGTTGTTGGCCTTGTTGGCCACCTGGGCACACTGCTGGTTCATATTCAGCTGGGTGTTCACCAACACCCCCAGCTCCTTTTCCCCAGGCAACTTTCCAACCACTCTTCCTCAAGTCTGTAATGCTGCATGGGGTTGTTGTGACCCAAGTGCAGGACCCATCACCTGGCCTTGCTGAACCTCAGCCACTGGCCTTGGCCCATCAATTCAGCCTGTCCAAATCTCTCTCTAGAGTCTTACTACCCTCAAACAGATCAACGCTCCCACCCAACTTGGTGACCCCTGAAAACGTAATGAGGATGCATTTTCTGCCTTCATCCAGACCACTGGTAACGATATTAAATAGAACTACACCCAATATTGAATCCTAGGGAACATCACTTGTGACAAGTCACCAAATGGATTTAACTCCATTCAATGCAACTGTTTGGGCTCTGTCATGTAGCCAGGAACAAGGAAATAAAAGTAACAGAGGGGAAAAAAAAACACCACCACTTTTAATGAAAAAGCAGGGAAAATGAAAATTCCTGAGTACCCGTAAGGGTACTTAAGACTATGAGGATATATATATTATCTCCTGCTTCTTAATCCATATTTTGTAATACAACAGATTACTAGCTTCTTGCATACACTTTACCCTAGCACATCCTGATACACAACCTGTTAGTGGCTGTTTGCCAATATTCTAGAAGAAACAATTATGAAGGCTCTGCAGGTATAAATGTAACAGCACATAATTTGATATTTGTAATATATTGAGATATATTAATAAAAATATATTTCTATACATATAAACATCCGAGGTATATCTGCCCCTGTAGCATAAATTAATAGAAACAAAGCCTGCTTCTTTTCACTCCTCATGCTGCATATTAAAAAAGCACACAAGCAGCAGGAGCTGTATTTCCATCTCCTGACAGAATGTTCAGGTCACTTAGTCTAGAGTCTAGAGCACCAAAAAAAATAGTTAACTTCCTATTTCAGAAGGAATACAGCATAATTTTGACGAATTAGCTTTGCACAATGCCAATGCAAGCCAGCAAAACTCAGGAGCAAAGATTCAAGGTGCACAACCCACAATTAACCCAAAGAGACACTAGGTGGTGCAGTGATGCTGCAAATGAGACACGCAGCCTCCCAGCCCCATAGAAAGGTATTAAACGCAGCATTTCTCTTGAGTTTTAGAAATACAGACTCAGGCTATTGCTTTGGCACACAGCATGGTATTCTTGCTCTGAAGAACTAGAGTCGGTATTACATAATAACTTCATTTTTCAAACAGGTTGCCATTTGTGTGGTTTACATAAATATAATCGTGGAAATTAAAAAAAAATATGAGAGTCTTAATATCTTTTTAGATATTTCAAAAGCTATTTCAAAGCTTTCTTTTCAGACTAAAAAGGACAGAAAATGTAATAAGGTGTTAGGTGTTTTCTACTCTGTTTTTTTTTTAAATCTCTAGCACATATCCTATCATCAGTCAAACAGGCTTTTTTTTAAATTCCAGCTTTTTTAAGTTTAACTGCCTTTCCACCACAATTATTTGAAGAATTAATTGCACTGTTTATACAAAAGAAATAAACATGCTCCCCAAGCAGTTTTATGTTCTGAAAAGAGAGAAACATCTGGTAGTCCAAAGAGAAACCATGAAAACTATTCATGAATCCCATCAAGCCACCATGGAAATGGGTAGCTGAAAAATTCTAAATGACATTCTGAACCAATGCTACATGACAGTTGCACCTAAAGTTAGAAATACTACATTTTAGTACTAACAATAGAAAAAAAGCATTATAGTTACATTTTTGGAGTGAAGCTTTTTCTTCTTCACTACTTTTAATGTGAGCATAGGAAGTTTATACTTGCAAGAAGATTCTGATGCTGCTGATATAAAGGCATAATTTTATTACAGCAGAAAAGTCAAGCAACACACACACACTGGATTTTTCTAAAATTCATTCACTTGTATTTCACAGTACTTACAATCTGTCAGTAAGAAAAGCAGTTAATAATTTCAATTCAGTACCCAAAATTTAGGATTGTGCAGTGTCTTTACGAAACTATGATGCTTACTGAACAACTATCTTTTTTAACAACTGCCTGTTCCCTCTCCAACTATTGGCAGGGGGTAAATACAAAAAACAGCCACCCGAAGTACTCTGATGGTATGGTACAAGAACAGGTCCTCATTTACTGTTACTGGCATGAGAGGAGAATGGTGAGAAGGGCAAAGCAGTAATATTTTACCCAGCAGAGTGTAACAAATTCAGAACGTGAAACTGAACATCAATTTAAAACCTTCACGTGCTACACAAATTAAAAATATACATGCAAAGCTTCTAAACTTTTCTGGGATGGGGTGGAAGACAGGAGAGAAGTAGTTTATATTTGTTGCAGACGAATTCTACTGGGCTTAGACGCAGACATATGCATCATCAAAAGCCAGTACAATATTCTAATACCAACTAAACAAAAGCCTATTCAAGATGGGGAAGGAAAATAAAAAAAGAAACTGATTGTATCCAAAACACAGCTGCAAGATACACACGTCCTACCTACTGAAAACCTAAAATTCACAAAAATATAGCTTAATCTATTTCAGAAGCATGTTCTCTCCACTGTATTTTGCCCAACCACAGTTCTGTCATTACCCTGGTGAAATTACGCTGAGACTGTTCCAGTGCTTCCCCCAACAGGAAGCAACCGATTGTTCAAAGTCTGTGAGGGAACAGCTTTGAAATACAAACCTCCCATTTCCCTCCCCCCAGAAAAAAAGCAAAAATGTTTTAAGTTATTTTGGTGTTGAGAGAACAATTTCTGCCTCTTGAGAAGTGACACTCTCAGAACTAACATTTTTTTCATCAAAGTTTTCTTCTTTTTCACACATTGCTTCGCAGAGGAAAGCCAGCAGCTGTTTTTTCCCAAGTGTTCTGGCATGTGCAGCACCAGTTCAGCAGGGGAACCTTGGAAACGCTAATTTACTCTCCCACAGGTGTCACAGAGGTCCTAAAGAAAAGAACAAAACTCACCCCCCTGGGGACCTACATATGCTCTATCTTGCAATAAAGTGGATCCCCACCACCACCACCACCACCACCTTTTTCAAAAATACAGCAAGGCTTCAGGAGATAAAAACCTAGAAGTCAAGCAATTTTAGTGGAAGATCAAAATTAATTTAGGTTAAAAGGCTGACAGGTCAATTATATTTGAGTATGGAGTATACGTATATACACACCGGGAAGTGACATAATTTGTCATTTCATTTTCTGAACAGTTTTCCTGGACTTTAACCTTGTCGCACAGCATAAACTAAGACGCTGATAAGCTTTTTTTGTACGCGCTACAAGAAGGCCCGCTACTGAACTAAAATTTCAGTCCATCTAATCAACAGCAGCTTAAAAGGCTGTCTCTGACTTAACGACCCCCAGTCACTTTAATTGTAAAACTGAATGCATTTCTTTTCAGTCACACTATTTCTGTACTTTCTGCTCCTTAAGATTCCCACAAATGAAGTCTGAGAATCAAAGGGCTTGATCAGCTGGTGCACAAGCTAAGTTCAAGAGGACTACATTTTTGCTTGGCATCATGAAAAACTGTATATTCTGGTATACTTGCAGTATCAGGATTTGACGGAGAGGTAAATTCAGATTGATTATGAATACATAATCAATTTCATTATGCTAGATATTTTATTATTTTTTTTTAGTTTAAGTTAACAGTGAAAAAAATAAGTGCAGCTGCCATTCCTTAAACGTCTCATTTCAGAATCAGTTATTCCCTGCAGCCAAAGCATAGCTTTTACTCTTGCAGCACCTTAACATAAAAAATTGAAAGAAAAAAAAAAACAAAGCAACACATGTATTACTTGATCCAAAGCACCAATTACCATTTTATTCAACTTCAACAATACACCCTCTGCTACTGTTTTTGAATGGTTCAGCCTCCTGCCCCCATATTTAAATAGCAAACCAAGCAGAAGAAGTTACCAACTCTGGCATCAAGTGACTACTGGTGAGAAACTGCATTTCTGCCATTCCAGCCTTTGTGACTGCATAAACTTTGTCACTTAACAACTACAGCTTCCAAATCTGAGAAAAACAAGCTGGGTATCTGTCTTCTGCTTCCTGTAACTGTTTTTTAAAAGGCCAGTTCATTGCTGGGATACAATCCAATCAGGTCAGCATTTATATTTAATCAACCAGTTGTAATGCAAGACAATTCAAACAATGGTATGATGGTTAGTTTCTGAGCTTAATCGCAAACCAAACCAGATTTTCATTCCCTCTTAAGGTTTCTAGTATCCTCTGTTCTAACTCTATTAATAGAAGAATGATATGCCGCATTTTTTGAAGTATTTTAACTTTTGTTCGAGCGTTCCTGTGGCAGTAAGATTACATATTGTCACACTAGCTTTCTTTTCTTAGCTGATGGAAATAAACTGTATTCAATACAGTTCTCTGTAACATATACATGTTAACGGTGCACTTCACCACATATAAGAGACTAACACACACACATCCCCAAAGTCACACATTTCACACAACTACCGATCACAGAATCACAGTATTGTAGGGTTTGGAAGGGACCAGATCAATGCCTATCACAAATCTGGCAAACCATAAATGTCAAACAGAAGGTCACTGATACACACTGTAGATGCATAAAAGCCTCAGATACTGTTACAGAAAAATGTATTTAAATGTAAGAAACTAATTCAAATTTATGTTAAAAAAGTTAAAAACTGACAATTCAAAAGATATTAAATCTCTACAGAATCAAGCTCTTCTGAGCCTAGAGTCACATATTCAGCATCATTCACATACCTGCCACAACAGCTTGATTTATTAGCCAACTCTTAGCTGTTCTCTAGTCACGCTAGTCATAGCTCTCTGCATTCCCTTCCTTCTGCTATCATACTCCTGCTTTCAAGATCTTAAGCAACTCACCTCTGCATCTCAAGATGTCTCAACAGCCTACTCAGTCATTCCAGAAAGCATTTCTGAAGTTCAGCCCTAAACTTTAATGTGTCTTGCTCCTATCTAACATGAAAGCAAAATCTGTTGCAAAAGGGAGTTCAGTATTTTTCCTGTCATCCGTACAGCAGGATGCCTGCATGCAAACGCAAATTTGAGCTTGCATTTGAAGGGTTTAAGTCCACAAATCTTAAGCTGATGCTCAGCCCAGTACATTGGGAAGAACAGGAAACAAGCAAACAAACAAAACAAAAAAAATGACCAACACCCTCCCAGCATCTCACTATCGTGAGACAGTGGATTAAGCCAGCAGCACCTGCTTCAGTAGAACACATTCAGAATTCCTTTGTTCACAGTAGTTTCTTCTCCAGGGCCTCCAAAGGAGTGTAATTGCTTTTTCAAGCTTTAAAGTTAAGAGCAAATACCCACCGCAGCCCTGCATTTTTCTCGGACAGCATCACCAGCAACCTATCATCCAATATAAAGTCGCGTTACACTGAAACTCACCACGTACCTGATAACATTGAAAAAACACTCTGAAGTAAGAAAGCAACAGAACAGCAGATGAGTGTAGTAAAATTCAAGTATGCTTCATTCCTTCTCTTTAATACTTCCACAAAGTTGGATGTGAAGCTCAAGCATACTATGCAGTTATGTATTAGCGTATGACTTTGCTAACATGTGAACACGTTGTTGTAAAAAACATTTCAAACAACCCCCAACTTCAGTAAAAATTGTTCCTGTCAATAGTGTTAATGACAGCAATCTACCAATAACCAGTGAATCAACACAAAGGGTTAGTGGGTGAAGTAAGCTGTCCCTGCTCTTCAGTACCAAGATAGTAACTTTCACTCGGCTGATTCATTCCCAAAGCACTAATCCGAGTTTATCTGCAGCCATTCTTGCTTCACTTGAAGGGATGCCAGCAGAACAATCTGAAACTGGAACCCTCTATGCAGTCTTTTTACCAAGTCAACACTTCACATGCATGAAACGTCAATGTAAGGAACTTCAGGGTTTGCTCCAACCATTAAGAGAAACTAAGCTGATGCATACCTATGAAATAGTGCCACTTCCACTGAGCCGCGAACTGAAGTACACAAAGGATAAACTGACTGGAACAAGATCAGTGAGCAACAGGACAAATTTTATTTCTCCTTTTGTGACTATTAGTCACTTCCATAAACCACACGAGGCCTTGAAAAGAACTGGGTAAGAAAAACAAGGGAATCCTTTTGCACATGTGGCTAAAAAGAAACTAAGCATCTCAGAATCATCAAGGCTTAGAAGTACTTCCATTGAGTTACCACCCAGAGCAAAGCTCACTTTGGTAGCAACTGAAAGTTCATTCTCAACTGAGATTTGGAGCAGAAAGTTTTCTTCTTGTGGTCTGAACCACATAAAAGAACATTATACACTTCAAGGACCTTCTGACACGCAAAGCAGAAGCCAAACATGATTGAAGTGTTCTGCTTTTTTTCCCATCTAAAAGAAAAAGAAATTATGAACCTGCCTATAGTCAAACAAGCCTTACAAAAAGGTAAGAAAAGTGTAATCCCTTTTCAAATCATTGTGATCTATGAGTTTTAGTCCATCCTCACTGCTGCAGAAGACACTAGGATTCTACCAAGTAGGGCAGGAAAAGGAAGCTTGGAAAAGAACGAAGAAAATTTAGTTGAATTATTACAACAGGCAGAGAAATTGATGGATGAAATTTAATGAATAAAATTCTAGTTTAACACCATAGCAATGATACAATTAAGAAGATATAATAACCCGTCAAACAAAAAGCCATACAGAAAATGACTAAACATACACAAGGCATCTCAACAGGTCAGACTAGATTGTAAGTATTTCATAATCACGACAGGAACAGCAAAGACTGGTGTACCAACAGTAGTCTAGTAACAGGCCTTTTCACACTCTACCAATAGCTTGACAAGTGTGTCCCAGGCCCACGTCTGCAGATCTCCCGACCTTCTTCCCCTACCTTACCCTATCCTTAAACTTTGCAGGTGCACCTGGCACTGTCCACAAATATCCAGGGAAGCACAATTGCCAAAGGGGAACAGAGTGCATAGCAGCTAGTGAAAATGCCAGCAGGCATCCATCTGCAATCAACACTGTATCTTTAAAATTCTGACCCCAGGGTTTTTACAGCCTGACGTACTGTAACACACGATGCCGAGGTAAAGCACAGTCGTCAACTGTCACCAACTGAAAGGGAGTTCCTGCCAAAGTACTGCAAGACTTTCAGGAAAGTACTAGAAAACAAAAATTTACAGCCAAACTGTAACCATAATGTAGTCCACAGACAAAACAACCCAAGTACAATTCTACACAGGAACAGGAGTTCTAAGGGCTTCATCCAATGAGCATGCACACACATGCTACCAACCAGCTAGGACACTGTTACTTCAGCTGATTTAGAAATGTATCAACTTAACCCTATGAACTAAAGAACCAAACACACATTTTATTTCTGGAATAAAAGTTACATCGGAAAACAAAGTAATAAAAAAATGTAAATTGTTTTTCATCCTGTTCTGCAGCTCCTCAAAAAGCTTCTGAGACACTGTTCTGACTGGAGAGAACACTCAGCGCTGGACACTAGAAGAAACTCACATTATCCAGCAGGACTTTGCAGTGCTGGAACACAGAAAGAAGAGCAATCAGTGCCAAGCGCTGACCCTGGCAGCGAGCTGCTTAGTTCAGTCAAAGGCCAACAATTTGCCTCTCACAGCTTTGTTTGTGGAGCCCGGAATGACAGTGTAGCTGGACATCCTGCATTCTCTGTGAAAAGCTCATATTGACTGAGAATCATAAGGGGTGAATGACCAAAATGCTCTCCTGTCACAGAATAGACATGCACATGCAAGGGAAAGATACGGCAGGCTGAGCACATCCATAACTAAGTAATAAATAAATAAAGCCCAGGGGTATCATTCCTTGTACAAGGAAGCTGTTAGATCACATCTGGGTTTCTGCATTTTTTTTTTTCTTTTCTGATAGCTTTGTTTACTTATTTATTTTAAACAAAAATCAAAATCCAGCTGTGAAATACTAATGGAGTACTGTTAATCAGGTCTAGAGAATCCAGCAGCAGAATATGTAAAAAGATATTGCTCTCTGATTATTTAATAGGGCACAACACAAGGCAGAAATATCTGGAAAGCTGCTGACTATCACCTGCCTCCTTAGTCAACTGTAGGCTTTGAAGGAGCATTTTCATCTTTATTGTATTTTTGAGTTTCCTGGAAGGTTCACAAAGGCATCTTTCCTGCTGTTTAGTAAGTTAGATAATGTTTTATTCTTGCATAGCATTAAGAACAATTGCACGTATATATTAGCTTCCACTGTATGTTTCAGCTCAGATGCATTCAGGAACATAATTTTGCCTTAAGGCTTGTATTTGCAGTGCATGTCTGTCTTATCAGCATGGATCATACAAAATTCTTGGCAAGTTCTTCAAACGTTCCAAATATGGTTTTAAAATACAAAGTGATTTTAAATTCATTTGCAATTTTAATACAGTCATGAATTACACTATACCATTTGGCTCATAAACCATGTACAGTTTGGGTCACTCAAAAGAAGAGATTACTGCAGCCTCAATGATTTCAGCTGCCTAAGAAAATAACGGAACTTGCCACTTTCTGTTACACAAAAGACTCTAAAAATGATTCCAATGTCAGTTGAATCCTCTTTTGTCCTATAATTCTAATAAACAAGTCATGAAAAATAGAATTCCTAGCACAGTCATAAATTTTATATTGTTTACATAGCTTCACTAAGAAAAAGAAAGGGGGAACTAGAAATCATAGCTGCAGTATCTCCTGAGATTAATTTTCTGTCTTTTTCTGGAAAATAATGATGAAATTGTTGTCTTTATAAAAGAATCAGAACCGTGGTCTTATTAGTAATTGCAATTTAAGGAATATAACCATCTCAGGAGCCACACTGGCAATTTCTCCCTGCTTAAGTTCAGTACACGTAAGAAACATGAGCTTTCTCACAGCATCAAACATTAGTCAGGAGGAAAGATCAGCTCTCTCTGCTGACAGAGAAGCTGGCACTGAATTCTCAGCCACCACAGCTTACTTCCATGCTGCAAGGACTCACAGCTGTGAAACAAAAAGAAGTTGCATCCAAGTAATTTAATTTCTATTTCTGTACATGACAGGCAGACCCTAAAACAGTTTGAAAAGACCCCATACACCCAGTAGAGACCTGACAACCCACACCTTTTATCAAGTGTCAACATTAACTTCAAAAGGGCAAGGATTCCACCAGTACTGATAAAAGCAGGTCCAAAAAATGTTCCAAACTCATTATAATTTTGTTTAAATGAAATATTTAAGCAATAGCAATGTGAAGTGTACATCTAAAGAGTACACCTATAAATACAGTCCCTGTAACTGCTATAGCTTATGCAGGCTTTCCATCCATCTCTGGTCAACACATCTAAACCTCACTCCCAAGAGACCCCCCCAAGGCAAGTCACCAATGCGTTGTCATTGATGTTGATGTTTCTCTCACCAGAACCACCAGCAAACCATAACACCTAGTTAATAAACGTACTGAAGCAACAGAAGTGTCAAATACAATAGGATCTTACCCGTGTCAAAGGGCTTACTAGATGGATTCAGAAGATAAGAAACAGACAAGCACAGAAGATGAAGAACATACCAGAACAAGGCTGGAATAAGCACGGAATAGTTACCCAAATCAACAACACAACCTTTTGTATCTATTGAAAATAAATAAACAAACAAAAAAAAAAAAAACAACAAACCAACCAACTAACCAAAAGGAAAACAAACCCAAACCACACCTCCTGGAAATAAACACATAATAAAATGTATCATCTGGTAGTTTACTGACAACCAATAAATACCTGCAACAATGTGCAGTGTGGGATACCGGCTAAAACACACAGGCTCCATAAACAAAAAGGGTACTTCCAGTACCACAAGCCACAGAACAAACTACGAGGCATAAGTAACTCCTGTTTACGGCTTCCATCCGCGTTTTCACGGGGCTGGGGGAGACAACCATGGATAAACCCAGTCTCCCACAGGCACATCGCACTGCCTCTCCAGACCCCACGGGTGCTGCTTGCCATTCCTCGCAGCTCCGTGGCCACGCCGACTTGCAATTCAGCAACAGGTGCAGCAAAATGCACCTGTTTTCCCATAAAAACTGAAGAGTCTTCAGAACACAAACGAACAAATAACCAACCAACCCAAAACCAAAACCCCCAAAGCAGGGATCAGAGAGAGGAAGGGGTTTAGGGTTTTTTTTTGTGGTTTTTTTTTGTTTGTTTGTTTGTTTTGTTGTTGGAGGTTGGTGTTTTATTTTGTTTTGTTTTTCAAACTTGGGAGTTTGTTACTCCACAAAACCACGTGTATTTCCGCTTAAAACACTGACCTGCATCCTGAGCACAAGCAGCATTTAAAATATAAACTGGTGACTCGTCTTCTGGCGCCCGAGGCCGGGGGCGGGCGTGAGGCCGGGCACCCGAATCCCCCTGCCCG